>OZ020490.1:23496974-23778468 GCA_963971405.1 Psococerastis gibbosa | reverse complement strand
TGCTAGTTATGTTTGTATCGTCTGAACCGGGACATTTAAGGACGAAACCGCGGGCGCCGGGACAGAGTGATCAAACACGGTGACAGTCCCGGGAAACCGGGACGAATGGCAACCCTATTCATGTGGGCCTTCTTGAAGAAGCCTCACGGCCCATTACCTCATGGTTAATCCGCCACTGTGCTTATCTTTAGTCTTTATATTATATAGTATATTTATCCAGATGAACCAGGCCGTTGACATTAAGAGGATATGCTACGTAGAAAAATAGCACCCCAAAATTTGTTGTTTTTATTGACATTTTATTTTTTATTCAATTAACAAAGCATCTCATTAAAAATTTGGCTCATGGAAGTTGTAGAAGACTGCTTCATGCATCATGTAATAGGAAATATTAAATTTTTGGTACCTTAGTTCTTTCATAAATACCAGAACGGACTAAAATTATGCGTATTCTGGGATTTTTGGAAGAACTACAAAACCAAAAAGTAAAAATACCCGATTATATGATGCACGAAATAGACTTCTACAACTTCCATGCATGAGCCAAATCTTTAATGACTTGCTTTGTTAATTAAATAAAAAATAAAAAGTCCATAAAAACAACAAATTTTGGGGTGCTCATTTTCTACGTAGCATGTCCTCTTAATAATAAATACATAAATAAATATATAATAATAATACAGTAGTATAATATATATTTTCCCAATCGTCTACAAAAAACTTTTTTTTTCTATTACCACGGGCATTGCCCGAGTGGGACTTAATTACAGGGAGCGTCATTAGTCAATTATTCTATTTGTTAGTTTATGAGATAGGTAATTGATGTTAGTTAGGTTAGGTTATGTTAGTAATGTAGTTAGGTTAGTTATGTATATGTATATATGTAATGGGTTAGGGAGTACGTGTTTTAATATAGGTTTAGGTGTATTTTATAAGGTTATTCATTAACATAACATTTTATATAAAAAAAGTTAATTTTATTTTCAGGGTAGGGTTGTTTTTTATATGTAATGGTAGGTTATTATAGGCTTTGGCTGGTACTGTGCATTGGATAACTTAACTTTTGTTGATTTCCGTTTTAAATATGTCACCCCCTTCCGGGAGCTTTTCCGTTTTTTTTTAAGTACGTAGATAACCAATTTGCTCAATGTTA
Organism: Psococerastis gibbosa; assembly: GCA_963971405.1. NCBI lineage: Eukaryota > Metazoa > Arthropoda > Insecta > Psocodea > Psocidae > Psococerastis > Psococerastis gibbosa. The sequence continues at coordinate 23,777,315 of OZ020490.1, read as the reverse complement.
ATTTTGCCCACCTATTGCATTGCCGTTACCCTAAAAAACTAAAACTAAAAACTAAAAACACCCATTTTGGATCATCAAACCAAAATCAGTGATATGAAAGAGAAGACGGAAGTGAAGAAAAAAAAGAATTGAAAGAAAGTGAACTTTCTCCAGGAACTATATAGGGAGTAACCCAACAGAAAAGCAAGCCTTTCCAGCAATATCCAGCGAGCGATGTAATCCAGCAGTGCAAGGGGAGGCTATAACTATAAATCGCAATCCAGGCGATGAACCCCCCCCCCCCCCCCCGCACCATCCCCCCAACTGAAGGGCGTTGCCATGACGATACGAAGCTGTAAAACTCTATTTATACCCCCTCGCATGCTAACGGAAGAACCCCGGTTTTGGTCGAATAGTCCCCAACCAAGACTGACCGAGACTGATTGCTACATCTAAGAGGGTGGGTTTTTAGTTTTTATGGGGGACTTCACCCCCATCCCCACATTATTCAGTTTCTCCATGGCGATAGGCAAATCAGGTACCGAACACGAATGTTTTATCTTTGCCAATTTTCGAACCGCAAAGCAACTGATCATCCATTTAGAATGTCTAGTTTACTACTTCATCACATTCAGGGACGGATCCAGCCCATTTTTTTTGGGGGGGGGGGTAGTTGTAGGTCAAAATAGGAAAAACACATGTATAGGATCGATTAAATCAGAGGGTAATAAATTAATTTACAATAGATTTACCAAATTTGGGGGGGGGCAGCTATCCCCCCTGTATCCGTCCTTGATCACATTAGAGTAGAGGGACAGTGCCGGATGAACCCCTGTGGGGGCCGTGGGCACAGCAAGATATGTGGGTATAAATCTGTCTACCAACATTGCAGCAAAAAAAAAAAAAAAACCGTTTAATTTCCCGCCAATTTCAAAACTTTGTTTGGTAATTGTTTTCAACTTTTAATTTATTTTTATTTTTTAAAAAATCACCCTTCCGGGGGCTTAAATGTTAGCTATTTTTGTGGGGGCCGTGTGCCACAAGTGCTCATGGGTTAATCCGGTACTGAAGAGGAATAGGTAAGATGACACTTCCTACATTTTCTGGCCATGCCTCGGAAGGCATGTAAAGCCTTCCTAATTGAGTGTAAGATAGGGCTTTATAGCCCTAACTCCGCTAGATTGGTTAAGTAATACAAAAGTCCTTATTTATTTATAAGGTGAGGCGGGGTTCAAGATGGGTTCAAGATGGATACCCTAATTTTCGCCCCATAAACCTGAAATCTATTAAATGGCTAATTCAAATGGGAGATGTTTCTTATAGTTTAGAAATACAATTTTGTGCATGCCTATACCAGAAACTGCATTTTTTTAATGTGCAAGTCCGTAGCAAGGGTAAAAAAGTGAACTTTCCTAAGACCCGTAAATGGAGACATCATTGATATGATCTAAGCATGTAAGTCAGGACATGTAGAGTAGTGGTGCGGACTCTGACTTTCACCCGAAAGGTTGTTGGAATTCGAGTCCTACACTTCCTACATTTTCTGGCCATGCTTCGGAGGGCATGTAAAGCAGGCGGTCCCGGGCTTTCTTAGTTGAGTGTAAGAGAGGGCTTTATAGCCCTAACACCGCTAGGTTGGCTTAGTAATAGAACAAAAAAAGTCCTTATTTATTTATTTAAGTGGCCCAAATGAATACTCCCCGCTGGATATGCTACAATGATAATAATAATGCCCTGAAGGACTTTTTATGATCCTAGGCCAACTTATAAGTGGTCCATTGGTCCCTCGTCCAATGCCAACGACCCCATGGCTTTCGGACATTATTGCTTTCCAATTTATACTTAGTATAAAGAAAGCTTTGTGATGGTCGAAATTTCTATCCCAAGATTTCAACGGTTTTACACGTTTTGCGGCGCCAGGAACCAAAGAAAAAATGGTTTTGTGCGAACTGTTTGTCTGTATCTGTCTGTTCGTCGATTTGAGGGCAAACTACTCGATGAGTAATAAAACCGAACGCCTAGTTTCCCAAGCAAAGTTTTGGTTTTTCTTTTTACGACATGTCTGTCTGTCGGTAGGTCTGTCAGTCTGTGCATCTCAGCAGGCGGATCATGGCGATTATAATACCGGGGTTTATATAAAACCCTGGTATTAAAAATGTAAACAAGATAATTTTATAATGGAAAGTGCCATTCAAAATTTGCTTGTTTTGTTTTAATCCCAGGAGTAAGTTAATACCAATCGCCATGATCAGCCTGCTGTTCGTGGATTTGCAGGCAAACAGGTTCAATAACATCATATCTAGGGACCATTTACCATTTTTTTTTTATATTTTGGACTAACTCATTTTTTGGGGGGTTTCACCATTTAAAAAACTCAAAAAATGTTAAAAATTAAAAAAAAAACTAAATTTTCATGAAACATGACTAAAAAATAATTTTCTGTGTAACCTTTCTATCGATGTTTTCTTAACTTCAGCAGCCTGAACGAGGCGATTATAATACCGGTATTTATTTAATCCCCTGGTAATAAAAATGTAAACAAGATAATTTTATAATGGAAAGTGCTATTCAAAATTTGTTTGTTTACAGTTATAATCCTAGGGTATTTATTTAACCCCGGTATTATAATCACCCCGATCAGGCTGCAGGTATGTTTCAGATATTGAATAGAGTTATATAATCGAACAGGTGCTTTCTTAAACAAAAATTTGATTCTGTACAAAAAATTATTTTTTGAAAAAATTATATGGAAAGCGAAAGATACCCTGTAATTATTGCTTTGTTGTAGTGTATAGGATAGCCCATTCCTGACTATGCAATCGAATCGTCCCATCGATCAATTCAGTGCTTTGGGATAGGGAATATCCAGGCAACCGATATTCAAGCCTAGGAAAATTATTTTCTAAGGAATTTCTCATATTATCCATCTCTGTACCTATTCTATTTGATAAATAGGGAAGCAGGTTCGAGTAAACTCGGACCAGTTTTTCATATTTTTAGCCATAGACAAATTTTTACGCGTCCTCTATGTCAACCTACACCGGCTACAGTGAAAATGGACAAGCTGAGAGTCTGAGACAAGCTTACGATTGACGCAATGTAACAAGCGAAAGAGTCCTATATCTACGATATAATATGGTCTACCTGTATTCTTAAGGGGATATGCTGGGACGCTGGGTAGACAATTGTCACCCCAAAATTAAATGTTTTTCATTTTTTATTTCATTAACTCAGCAAGTTATTGAAAATTTGGCTCATGTAAGTTGTAGAAGACTGCATCGTACATCATATAATCGAGTATCTTCACTTTTCGGTTTTGTAGTTTTTTCAAAAAATCCCAGAATACGCGAAATTTTAGTCCCCTCTGCAAGCACGTAGCCAGGATTTTATTTCGGGGGGGGGGGGGGGGCTAACTACGGGGGGGGGGGGGTATGGAATACTCCCAGTAAAACAACGGGTCCGCCCCCCCCCCCCGAAAATTTTAAGAATTTTCATGCAAAAACACAGTTTTAGAGGTTTTAGAGGGAGACAAAAAATTACAGGTGAAACATCAAACTGAACAATGCAAGGATAAAAAAGTGTGATCTCTTCCAAACACAGAATATTGAATGTAAAAATTACTTTTATTAATAAATCACTATTATATACTTTTATATATATGTAGGCTCCATAATAATATATGCAAAAAACTAATTTCACTAATTTACAATAATTATCTCCTTTTTTTCTTTTCTTTTTTTATATTTCGGAGGGGGCTGCAGCCCCCAAAGCCCCCTCCCTGGCTACGTGCCTGCCCCTATGGTTTTTTATGAAAGAACTAAGGTACCAAAAATTTATTATTTTCTACTATATGATGCATGAAGTAGTTTTCTACGACTTACATGAGCCAAATCTTTAATAACTTGCTTTGTTAATTAATTAAAAAACAAAAAGTCAATGAAAACAACAAATTTTGGGGTGCTAATTTCCTACGTAGCATATCCTCTTAACCGATTTCGGACAGGAAGGTGTGGTCCCCTGATGGACAGTATGGCTGAGAGTGCAGTCTGCCATTGCGGGGACCCTTCTCAGGGCATGGTTCATATTCTGGAGACATGTCCCCTAAGATCTTTCCCTGCAATCCCTGGTGGATTGGAATGACTTCACTCCATGACACCTGACGCCGCCTAACTCACTTGGATCGTCAGCCAAAAAGGGGCGTGCTCCACCACCCCTAGAAATGACTCGGTAAGAAATCCAATGCATGGAGGTGCCATCCAGTATTCACCACTGAAACTTTTCTAATGGCCGTGGGCAGGACATTTAATGTTTGGAATATTTTCTTCATAAATATACTGTCATACCTACGGTAACTTAAATTTATTTGCCAACTTTGTGAGTATTTCTTGTATTAGTTTGTTATACGATACCTATTTGTATTAGGTATTTTTTTTGAAGCTTTGATTTAGAAACAGTTACTCTTTCACACTATAGTAATCAAGGGCGGTTTCGCCTCCAACTTAGGGGGGGGGGGGGTCAGCGGGCAGATTCAGTGGACTATAACATTAAAAAACATTATTATTTTTAATTCCCACTGAAACCCCATATTATCTAGTGTAAGTTCATTTAATTTGGGATGGGGGGGGGGTCTAGACCCCCTGACCCCCTAAAATCCGCCATAGTAATGCCCTCAGCGGCGGAGCGTGGGATAATTGCGAGTGGAATGCTCGCAAATATTTATTCAAGTTTTTAGAAAAAAGAAAACACATTTTATGTAGCATGTTTCATCTTCTTAAAAAGTAAAAATTTGAAAACAAAAAAGAAAGCACGCATCATTTTATATTGCATGTTCTATACTAGTATTTTCTTAAAATGTAATTTTGAAAACAAAACAGAAAACATTTCAATTCTAATTTTTAAGGAGTGCGTTGATAACATCATGCTGATACAATCTTATTTGCTCGCGGCTTCCTATAGATTTCAACGAAGCTCTTAACGCATTCTAAAGATTTGTTGAGTGTAATGCGGCATTGCACGCCTTACATGCACGCTCCGCCACTAAATGTCCTGTAATGTCATATACAAATATACCATATTAAAGGGTAAAAGTAAAAATCCAATACTCACTCATTATAGTATTCCAGGGACAAACTGATACCGTCTTCTTGTGAGTAGAACGTGGGACCCACGGGGGGGTTACCCCCAGCCTCCCCCTCCGGAGCTTCAGATTCGCTTTCTGAGAAAAATTTCCGACGCCTGGCCATTTCACTCTGGTACAGGCCAGGTACCAGCTTGTACACAATGGCCTGGATTGTTTTATCAGGCCTGCAATGAGAAAAAGTAAAAATATAGTATACATTTCCAATAGACCAAATTATTAATAACTTGATTGGTAAATTAAAAAAAATATATTAATATTAAAATTAAATATTTTGGGGCGCCATATCCTATTTATTCCTCGTTTAACAGTCGCAAAGATATGAAAATGGCCAGATGAAAAATTCACAAAAAAAAATACAAGCTTTTGCGGTAAATTTACAATTGCTCAACTGAAGTAAGCTACGTATTACTGCATTAAAAAAAAATTAAATGTATTATAATACAGATTTTTCGAGTACCTGTAAATTACTCAAGGCAAATGGACCGATTTTAGAAACATTTTTTTAAAAGTATATGTTTCATCTCACCATTTTCATATCTTTGACACCGCGTGGAATGAGTAATTAAGTGCAAATCAAACACCTCCCCCCCCCCCACTACACGTTATTTGTACAAACTATACCAAGAATTTCCCGGGAGATATCGATACTAGAACTGTCAAAAGGGATTTCTTTGTTTTATTGCTAAGCTAGCCTTGCGGGGTTATAAACCCCTCTCTTACACTCAACTAGAACTGCCCGGGACCACCTGCTTTACATGCCCTCCGAAGATGGCCAGGTACGTATTCATAGACGATTTCATGCATCCATCACCACGAGCGCCTAATTCATAAATATTTACAATCAAATCTTATCGCCCTAATGATTTAATGAACACTGAACGATTTAAAAATTTAATAATAGCAATAAATTGAAGTACATTTTCCCCTATAATATCGTATTATTAGAATATACGTTCCATACCATTAATCCCTGCTGCGTTAAGATTAAAACTTCAACATGTGCGTATAGGCTATTAAAACTTGTCCGTGCATAGATTATATATACAAGAATATTCAGAAAAATAACCTAGCCTAGAATGAAAAAAATAATATTGCAAAATGTTCACTCGAAACATTACATTACAGCACAGCACTTGGGTAAATTATATTAAAAATGTTTACCTTAGGCAGTCCCATAATTTGCTTTGATTTATCTGGAGGTCACAAATTGGACAAAGGTCGCTGGTCTTCAGGTACTTGACGATGCATACCTTGCAAACTGAAAATAAATAAATAAAGTTTCAAAACCTTGATCCAAGAATATTGTCATAACTTATTGTGCATCTTTCGCAAGATGAGGCAGTTAGTAATGCAGCTAAAGAACAGCTATCTAATAATAATAATAATAAAGCTTGTATTTATCAAAAAAAAACATTACAAATTTTACTAAACCGGTGCCAAAAAGGCGCGTTGGGATCACCACACAATTTATACTATTGTAGGTTATTTACTAGTTCATCACACTAACAATATTTTTGTAAACTGTACCTGTGAGTGGACTTACAATATAGTTCTTAATGATAGACAAGTTAATACTTTCATTGTATCCGACCCTGATCATTTCATTGTAGTAACTCTATAGTTGACAGAATTTCTACTGTGTGTTAATTTGTAATTAGGAACCGTCAGGAATCCACGTCCTGTTTGCCTAGTGCTTATGTTATTAGCAGAAATTCTGTCAACTTGGAAGTTACTCAAGTTACTTACAACCATTGTCAGTAAAATTTTCTTGTATAATAGCTCAAATGACAAAATTCTTACTCCTTAAATATTATCCTCGTACTAACATTGTAACCTGTTTTATTGAGCATCCTCATGGCAAATCTTAACAAAACGTTATAAGGGTCTTCACAATGTCGGTGTTATCGAGTTAGAAGTGTTATACAAGTTAACGCACAATCGTGAGTGGACCTCGGGGTGAGTTATTATGCTAAATCATTTCATCACAAGAATTTTTTTTTTTTTCAAAGAAAGTGGCAAAACTCTATTATAGTGCCACGTTTAATTATATTTTTGGTTTATTTTGGTTATTTTATATGTTTTTAGTATTTACAGTAAACACTATTTACGTAAACAAATATGGCGGCGGTCAAACAATAACTGTCGATCGCAGCGCTATAGCTAAATGCCTAAATAACACTGTTCAGTGTTCAGTCAACTCAGAGGGAACCCGTAGGTGACTCCCTGCTTGTGTGAAGTCCCTTATTATATCGAAATTCTCAGACAAATTTCTTCGGTTTGCCCTGATAGTTTGAACAATTTTCATGAGATATTTGATTTTTACACTTATAAGGCTTCTCCCTCTCCGATAGTCTCTCAACTACGGCATGACTTACATCTGTGAAGACACTCGACGATGGTGGTGGCATCGATGAGGTACCCGCTACACAGCACGCACAGGAGATGGCTGTTCAACACACCCACGCTCAGGCGCCTCTCCGACACCTGCAACACAAATTAAGTCTCTTTAATATTATTAATGCGGTCAATGCCATAGCCAGGGGGTCCAGGGGGTCCGGATAAAGCCTGGTAAGCTGTCACAGCAAAGGCTTACAGCAAACGATGAGTCTCCTATATATATTATAAAATTCAGCAATATACACGTAAGAATACTGTACGGGACGAATTCACAAATCCTCCCTAAGATACATAAAGAACCGGTCCGAGTTTACTCGAACATGCTTTCCAATTTATCAAAATTAGTAGATAGTGAAAATGAGTAATTTCATGGTAAATAATTTTCCTATGGTTAAATTTCCGATATCTCGGAGGGGGGGGGGTGTCCACCTGGCGTCACTGGAGGTGAGATAATTTTTAGATAGGTCAGACCAACACATTGACACACAGCAATACTGGCAGGGCCCGCAATGCGTTTGAGCGTGAATTTTTATCATTTAAAAATAAAAAATAAAAAAAAATAAAAATTGTACAAAAGCAAATACTTTTCTGGGAAAGCAACCTGTCCAATTTCGTTACTCAATTTAACACCTAAAACATACCTGAAGGAAGAAATCATCGATAGAAAGGTTTCGCAGAAAAATTATTTCTCAGTCATTTTTCATTCAAATGTAGTTATTTTTATTTGTTTACCCCCAGAAGCAAACTATCAAGGGGCAAGCGACCCCCCGCATTTTATCAACATTAAGAACGACTAGAATATATGTGAATTTAAAAGAAATTGTTCGAGCCGTTTTTGAGAAATAATTTTTTTAGACGTTTTTTGGGAGTTGTTTGAGAATAAAACCCCCCAAATTGAGTTAGCCCCAAATAAAAAAAATTGCTCCGAGGTATGATTTTTGTGAATCTACATGCCGAATTTCATCAAAATCGACCGAGTAGTTTGCCCGGAAATCGACGCACAGACAGACAGAACGACAGACAGACAGACTGACAGACAGACATTTCGTAAAAACCACTTTTTTTGGTTCCTGGGACCTTAAAACGTGTAAATCCGTTGAAATCTCGGAATCGAAAATTTCGACCGTCACAAAGCTTTCCTTATACTACGTATAAATTGGAAAGCAAAAAGTAGAAAATATTAAGACACCAATCTTAAGCCAGGGCAAAATAGAACAATAATCCAACCGGGAATATGGGAATAATGTAAAACAGTTTAAAAGAAACAGTTACAAGACGTCTTCAGAGTAGGCGTGGGCCTATCCGTTGGCACCGAAATTACGAGACCAGCGCCCACAGAAAAATCCTGATGCAGCACCCAAGAACATTGAAATGTAGCCATTCTCTTCGGATAACGAAGGAGCCAAGGAGAAATCAACGGAGCGAACGATGGCCAGTGCGATATACAGAGTAGGCTATACATCGTAAATACGAGTACAATGTCCCGCATCAAAGTAGCTCATGAACGCTTCGCTAACCCTGCCCGCAGTTTATTGTACTTTTTCGTGGTTTTCACCAAGAAATAATCGCCAGGACTTATTGAAGTCAAATTAAAAAATATATTGTATACATCTTATGTTCACACATTAAATTCTATCAAAGATTTTCAAACAAACATGTAAGCTGCCAGTAAACTCTAACAATATCAACGAAAAGCAAAAGAACTTGGTCAACTTTTATATCTGACACACAACATTAAATGAATCTTCTTCTTCTTTCTTTCTTTTCCTTGTCCAGTATTCCCTGGACAAGGAGCATATATTACAAAAATACAATACATAATAATACCATCCCGCATCCCCAAGCTAGCGCTTATTTGGGACAAAAGACACATACAGTGCTGCTAAGGTGCCCATTCCATTGACCGGCTAGGGCTATTTCCAAAAACGGTGACGTGGTAGCAGACATTCAAGACTTAGATGGCGTTTCCACCGACCTCGCATTGCAGAATTCACGGAAATGTTTATTTTCCTAGTTTAAATTGATCAATGATCATACAGTAAAATCACAAACAAACGAACTAAAATTAAAAAATGGCGTCATGGGATATGTTAAGTACAAACATTTTAATAGATTTCTATAAAAAGAAAAATTCTAATTTCCGTCAATGTCATTTGCATTCTGCAATGCGAGATCGGTGGAAACGCAACCTAAGTCTTGAATGTCTGCTACCACGTCACTGTTTTTGGAAATAGCCCTAGCTAGTCAATGGAATGGGCGCCTAAACAAGGCTTAATCATTTATTTTTGTTATTTATTTAAAATGTTTATTTTATATTATTTTAATTTTGTTTTTACTTGTTATTTTAATGTCACTTTTTATTATTATTAACTCCCATTGACCAGCCATCTTTTTATACCCGCTAATAATAATAACAATAAACAGCGATTTGACATTGATATGTTATAGATTATGGCAAACTACCACTTTTAGCCAGGAATAAGTTGTTCTTCTGTTTTAGGCGCCCATTCCACCGACCGGCTAGGGCTATTTACAAAAACGGTGACGTGGTAGCAGACATTTAAGACTTAGGTGGCGTTTCCACCGACCTCGCGTTGCAGAATGCAAATGACATTGACGGAAATTAGAATTTTTCTTTTTATAGAAATCTATTAAAATGTTTGTACTTAACATATCCCATGACGCCATTTTTTAATTTTAGTTTTTTTTTTTTGTGATTTTACTGTATGCTCATTGATCAATTTTAACCAATGCATAGAGGAAAATAAACATTTCCGTCAATTCTGCAATGCGAGTTCGGTGGAAACCCCGCCTAAGTCTTGAATGTCTGCTACCACGTCACTGTTTTTGTAAATAGCCTTAGCCGGTCGGTGGAATGGGCGCCTTAGTATAGGTTCACAAAACATTATTTCCATGCGTGCTTATTGCATTGAATGATTTTTTTTCTAAATGCACAACATACAGTATAGGTACTGTATACTGTATTTTATCATTTAAATTACATAACAAATAACACAATAAACATTAAACCCAGTCCCCAATCAAATGTATACATGTTGAACCAAATGAAATTTCACAGCAAATGAAGGTAATAGTGGGCAAAAAAAAATTGTAAACCACTTGATAAATATCATGTTTATTATACTGTAAATATTGTAATCATATAATATAGCAATAATATGTAGATAATAGTAGTGAAAATACTGTGGACTCGGTTCAAGTACCCAAGAATATTCCATTAAGAGGACATGCTACGTAGAAAATGAGCACCCCAAAATTTGTTGTTTTTATGGACTTTTTATTTAATTAAAAAAGCAAGTCATTAAAGTTTTGGCTCATGGAAGTTGTAGAAGACTACTTCTTGCATCATATAATCGGGTATTTTTACTTTTTGGTTTTGTAGTTCTTCCAAAAATCCCAGAATACGCATAATTTTAGTCCGTTCTGGTATTTATGAAAGAACTAAGGCACCAAAAATTTAATATTTCCTATTACATGATGCATGAAGCGGTCTTCTATAATTTCCATGAGCCAAATTTTTAATGAGATGCTTTGTTAATTAAATAAAAAAATAAAATGTCAATAAAAACAACAAATTTTGGGGTGCTATTTTTCTATACGTAGCATATATCCTCTTAAAGTAGATTGCCGGCCAATGGGTTATTTTGTACAACTTGAAAAAAGGAATACAGTAAAGTATGGTACGTAGTTCTCTGTTGCTCTCCGCATGGCGCATATGACTTATTGGCAGTGGAGATTAATACCGGGCTTAATATAATACCTTGTCACGTGATGGCATCAATTCAATTGTTTAAAATAAATAATTGAGGAGGCTGTTTACAAACACGGCCAACTCCAAGTTGTAGAATTTTTCAGGAGAGCGGATTTTCTGTTGAAAATTGCATTAAGTTTATAGTTAACCCTAGACTTCTCAGAGCTTCTGTGCGCAATCTGGCTGCTTTTGTCACTTTATTTTACAACGTGCAGATGGACATTAAAATTTTCTGCAAGGTCGGATCCAAACCCTATATTTTGTGAAAAAATGGAGTTGGCCACGTTTGTAATCAAGCTCCTCAATTATCGGTAAATTTCAGAATTTTTTAAATTTAAATGTTGGCAATACTGAAGAACTGAACTGACGCGACACTGCCGTAGCAAATGTAAATATAAAAGCAATATAATATACCCCCTAGAAATAAACATTAAAATTAACTAGTTTTAATTTTGAAATATATAATATATATTATAAATGTATATGGAATATAAATAATGTCTAATCATCTAAGGCAGCAAAAAAATTAGGAAGCTCACAAAAAAATATCCGAAGATCATTCAATTGTTAGACACAATTAAAATTTTCCGCGCTTAGCACTCTTGCAACGATTACCAACATCAAAAATTAAAAAATTCTGAAATTTACTGTTCATTTATTTTAAAGAATTTAATTAATGCCATAACGTGACGTATATTAGACCTGGTATTATAATAATAGCAAGTCGCCAAAATCGGGTCGCTGTAGTATTTGAAATTTTGAAACCCAACATCTCCGGTTCAGGGACTTTTGAACTCTTTGAATATCGTATATAAGAGTATAACGACCGTGAATGGTGTCTCTGTGGTAGTAAAACAGACGGTGACGAAGTTTGTTTACATTTTTATTAGAGAAAACTTGAGTTATTGCCTACAGCAGGCAAACTTATCTGAGGACTGCTTTGTTTTAGCGGCCGGAGACTAGCTTTCGTGGGTTTTAAAGTAAACATTAACTGCACATCTAACCTCATTCCGACGTAAATTGGATTTAGGACGGATTCTAGTATGCTCCTTATAGCTTTAGGTTAAAGCAGATGTTACCAATTTTTTTTTTCTCACAGACCCTTTTCAAAGTTTTAATGTTTTCGGTGCAGCTTCATTATCAGCCACTGTCACAAATCACAATCATAAGCTTAGTATTATAATGAGAGTTAACTTTGTAAAATATCACATAAAAACATATAAAAATATCGTCACGGTCGGTTTCGACAGATTGTCATTCTCAAGTGAGCTGATAAAACTTAAAATAAAAACAAGTAATTGCAAGTTGTAAACATTAAGTCACGTTATAAACATAAATACATTACATATACGATCCTGCCGCCAAGTCCAACAAAGGAGAATTGCTGATAAACGTTATATCATTTACATTTACATTTTTACACAATCAAAGTCTTAAAGTTAAGTCTATGCGAAAATTTCATCTAATGTTTTGCATATCTAAATAACATAAAATTGATAAAAGGATAAAGCTGAGGAAAATTAGAAATGACTAGCCTGGCTTTTATTATTCAACGTATCAGTCTATCTACAGTGCGTCTTGCCAATTTCTTATCAAACATTAAAATTGAGTTGAGTTGAGTTGTCGCTATCACTTCAAATCATTCAAAGTCATGACAGCCCCAAGTCTGTACATAATTAGCTGCATCTTACATGTCTTAAAGCCTGAAGTGTGGGGGACATTTAAACAAAACGGGGACACTCACACCTACAACACGAGGCAACGGGGAGACCTTGTAAGGCCAGCGCCACGCACAGCCAAGTGTGAGCGACTGGATACTATACTACAAAGTTTCGCCTACCTTAGAAAACTCCCGATTGAACTGAGAGCGGCGAGAAATGCTTCTAACTTCCCTAAATTGCTTAGAAACCATCTCTTAGAGAAAGCTTTCTACACTGTCACTGAGGCACTAGCACAATGACAATGACAGAACTACCTGATTTTGACGATACTCTGACGATTTTATCTTATACTTTACATGTATTGTATAATTTAAAGGAAATATATATTGTATTGTATTGATTCCTCCCCGTTTATCCTGAATACGCTACTGCTGCACAAAGTGCCGATATTATTAGTGTAGTCTCGCCTCTTCCGCATATAGGATACTACAGTTTAGATCAATTAGAATGCTGTAGTATCTAATTAAGCCTGATTATATGCAGTACTGTATATGAACTACGTGGCGGCAGTTAACTTACAGTACATCGCGGGCTAGGAATAATGAGCCAGTCACGCCAAGAGAAATTTGTTTACTTGAGCAACTCATTCTTTGTGGGAAATTGAGGTAATCAGTGGCGGATTAACCCATGGGTACTTGGGGCACAGGCCCACGCCCCCCCCCCCCCCAAATGCATGAAAATCGAAAGTTGAAAGCAATTTCCAAATAAAGTTTTGAAATTGGCGGGAAATTAAACGATGCTTTTTGCTGCAATGTTGGTAGAGTGTTCCCACATATCTTGTGCCCACGGCCCCCACAGGGGTTAATCCGGTACTGCCTCCCCAGGGCCGTGAGGTGTTATGTGGCGTGGCAGCGGTCACTTCAGGCGCCAAATCCCCAGGGGAGTGGCTAAACTACAATATAAATTTGCAAGGTTTGCGGCTTTTTAGATTACAAATTAAGAAGGGTAGTGGGCAGAAATACAAATGTACAAAAATTAAACTTTGGTCGGCTGGTTCCATGGTCAAGGGGTGCCCAAGATTGGCGACCATCATGGCAATTCGGACCTTGAAGACTGCTGCTCTAAAAAGGTTCTTCTTCTACCGGGACCTTCGATCTTCCCTTGGATTATTACATGCAGAAGGCGACGATACAGTGGTAATAATGCAATATTAATGCGCATTCAGTGTTCCCTAATTGATTCTATACGATTTTTACCCTGAAATATTCTATTTGACCAATCGAACGGCAAAATACCGTCAAATGACAATTCAAAATACCATCCTAAAAATTTACGCGGGTTAGCTGCAATATTATTCACAGTATTAGATCCTTTCGTCTGCTAAATGTGTCTTTTAACAATGTTTATTTTTTGGAAAATATTTCTAGGGCCCTGCCCTATCGAGTCGAGGGTTTACAGTTATGGTATGGTGCAAAGTACATCTGTAGCCCTAAAATGTTATAGTCTGGCCCCACCCTGAAAAAAACCACCGGACGGCAATGCAGTGCCCCCTAACCGAGGTACCATATTATCGAGGTACCGTATTACCGAGGTACCGTATTAACGAACGAGGTACCGTATTAACGAGGTACCGTATTTCCAAGGCCTATACATTTGTAGTAGCCACTAAGAACGGATCCACTGACCCTAAATAAATCAGCTGGATACTGCTTGCCACTCGGGCTCGTAAAAGATTTAATTAAATTAATTTTATATAAATTAAATATATTAATTTAATTAATATAAAAAGATTATTTGCGGGAAACTATAGGAGTCTTCTTTCCTGGTTAGCATCTACAAGGCATTTTTCATTGAACAATATACATACCATAAATGGTGAGCTGAGCTAAGAACAATATCCGAAGTCTTTAGGAACTGACCTTTTAACATCTGAAAATCTGCCCCAAAAAATTTGCCACCCTGGTCCCCTAGGCTATAGCCCATTTAGCCCATATAATATAATATAATATAATATAAATAATATAAATAAATATATATAATATAATATAAATATAAATAGGAGCCTGGCAGGTATGTAGAACCTTGATTCTTGGCCTTCTCTGCAGCCTCATTTGAGTCCAGATTTTTATTCATTCGTGGGAACATACTATTTTCTATAGTCTCAAAAATTTCCCTTTTAGCCGTAAGTGACCCATTTGTAGCTATAGAGTCTTAATTTTCGATATTGCCACCGTATAGTCTTCAGTGGACTGTCACGATTCACGACATTTTACTGTTATGATGACACCGCGATGAGTCGGCGGTACCTCAGTAGGTACCGAATTGTTACCATTACTTATCTTCAGTCTGCTAGGTGCCGACTGCCGACGCTCCGCATGACATTCTCGGGACCAGTCGAGTGTTTCACCATCATTTTTTAGCCTTTTGTCTCTGTTTTTTCTAAGACTTCTTTGTTTATCTCAAGCTGTGTCGCCACACATGCGAGTATTTTTTCACTGTGAATATCGTACTTTGTTATAGTATAGCGTAGACGTACCTATTTAACTTTGTATAAAGCCTCTACAGGGAGGGGAATGGGAAAGCCGAAAGGAAGATATTAAAAATGGATATAGATACGGGATTCGAACCTGAGTCTCAACCTTGCTGGGCAGTGGCGGCGCTAGAAATTTTAAGGGGGGCATGATTTCTATCTGAGGGGGGGGGGCAATGAAAAAACATAACATATTTCATTGGGAGTAGGTATACCGTTCAATAATTCTGCAATTTAACAACATGTAAAATATCTCAAAAGTGGGGGGGGCCCCTGCTGCTGGGGGGGGGGGGATATGTTGGCGCGTTTGGTGTAGAGCAGAACGTACCATCCGGCAAGGTGGAGACTCGGGTTTCTAATAATGATAGTAATAATAATAATAATAATAAACTAGTCACATTTGTACAGGTGCAGTTAGTTAGTCGACTTCGATGGCAAGGTGGTAGCATACTTGTACTTGTGCGAGTCTCTACAATCCATGCGATCGGACACGTGTCGTAACTCAACACGGGTACTAACGCACAGAAGAGGTCAATCGGATACATTCATTAAATTATTTGTATGTTATTAACCTTTTTTTTAAAGAAAACAAAAAGATACACCTATACATCAACAAAAAAATTAAAATAGCAAAGAAAATAAAATTTTAATCAAGCTGGATATTCTACCGCATCATCAAAACATGATGCATAATTATGGGTGAGGACTGAGGAATGGCAGAAGACAGACTTTCTAAAAGGCCCTCCCCTAAATCAGCTAATGGACAAAGCAAATATTTTTATTTATCATCGACACAAAATTACAGTTGTTCTATTCAGAGATACCTATTTTATTTCCTGCAATATCAATTTCCCATTTCCTGGCGTCTCCTTGTAGTAGCCAGTAGGCTAGAGTATACTTCCATTGCAATTGTTTTTAAGAAACGTTTCCAGGGCTTTTTGGTACCTGGATCAGGACCGTCAGAAGGGACCGAGACTTGGCAGTACCATCCCGGCCTCTAAAACCATTGTTTAGTGAATTAAATGCAAACATTGAGTATATCAGACTTTGTGAAGTCAATTTGTCACAACCTTTTCACCGATTTTCTATCTATAATTCTAGTCTTCACTAAACGAAGCACTTCAATCCTGGGAGCTCAAGTCTTGATTGCCTCGAAGACCACTGATCACACCATCGGTACCAGGATCAGGACCGTCAGAAGGGGACCGGTACCGAGACTCGGCAGTACCATCCCGGCCTCTAAAACCATTGTTTAGTGAATTAAATGCAAACATTGAGTATATCAGACTTTGTGAAGTCAATTTGTCACAACCTTTTCACCGATTTTCTATCTATAATTCTAGTCTTCACTAAACGAAGCACTTCAATCCTGGGAGCTCAAGTCTTGATTGCCTCGAAGACCACTGATCACACCATCGGTACCAGGATCAGGACCGTCA
Source organism: Psococerastis gibbosa (assembly GCA_963971405.1). Taxonomy (NCBI): domain Eukaryota; kingdom Metazoa; phylum Arthropoda; class Insecta; order Psocodea; family Psocidae; genus Psococerastis; species Psococerastis gibbosa. The sequence continues at coordinate 23,760,397 of OZ020490.1, read as the reverse complement.
GAAGGGGACCGGTACCGAGACTCGGTAGTAACCATCCCGGCCTCTAAAACAATTGCTTAGTGAATTAAATGCAAACATTGAGTATCAGACTTTGTGGAGTCAATTTTCCACAACCTTTTCACCGATTTTTTATACAATTCTAGCCTTCACTAACCGAAGCGCTTCAATCCTGGGAGCTCAAGTCTTGATTGCCTCAAAGACCACCACTATATATTCCCACAAATCCCATCACCTCTCCTCGCTTGAATTGACCTAAACAATGGACCTCTTCTAATGAACCCAGCCAGCAACCACTCGACCAACTTCAAAGTGACCACATTGGGAACATCACGCTATTTAATAGTCTCCTTAGGCCCCATCCAAATTAGACTTATAAGGGAGTATACTATTTTGTGCGTGAGTTTCTTTTAGCTGTTACGGCTTTCTAATATTTGTACATATAAAATACAATATACATTGCAGTACATGTATTTTTTTTTAGCATTAGGTTTCCGCCATTAGCTTTATTGCAGGCCAATACAACACATAATCTGGTGAACCTCTGCTATTGATGAGAGCAGGGCACGTCATAGACGGAACCATAGCAGGCGTCGACCGACCTATAGGCTCCCGAGAACAGAGTATCTACAGCAAGTGATGGAGGATATGCAGGGGCCAATACATATGTGGAGCTGAAGAGGGCGTGCCAGGATCGAGGGGAGTGAAGGCATCGCCGAATCGATGCCACATGTTGCTGCCAACCAGCCAGCCGGCTGTAACTTGAAGAAGAAGAAGGGCACGTCTTGAGGTGTTTTCTTCCCGGGTGCCAGAAACGGGTCATGACTATCTTCAAAATCACCTTCACCGTATAGGTGGTAGTAGTGGAACCTTTCTGCCCTCTGTGCGACACCCGGGAAGAAATGGACAGAAAACACCTTAAGAGGACATGCTACGTAGAAAATGAGCACCCCAAAATTTGTTGTTTTTATGGACTTTTTATTTTTTAATTAATTAACAAAGCAAGTCATAAAAGATTTGGCTTGTGGAAGTTGTAGAAGACAACTTCGTGCATCATATAATGGGGTATTTTTACTTTTTGGTTATGTAGTTCTTCCATCAAAAATCCCAGAATACGCATAATTTTAGTCCGTTCTGGTATTTATGAAAGGACTAAGGTACCAAAAATTTAATATTTCCTATTACATGATGCATGAAGCAGTCTTCTACAACTTCCACGAGCCAAATTTTTAATGACATTCTTTGTTAATTAAATAAAAAAATAAAATGTCAATAAATACAACAAATTTTGGGGTGCAATTTTTCTACGTAGCATATCCTCTTAAGACGTGCCCTGTTCAAGTCAATAGCAGAGGTTTACCAGATTATGTGTTGTATTGGGCTGCAAGAAATAGTGTAAGCCTAATGCTATGGCTTAATTAACATTTAAAAAAATACAGGCTCCATAATTAAATACGCCACTTCTAACTAGAAATGATTTTCCCATTACTTTTAAATTTACCATTAAAAATGACAAGCAGGAGTGGGTAGGACTTGAACCACAGATGTGCTAGTTAGACGAGCCGCAGACCTCATGACATTGTTCATAAGGTGCCCATTCCATTGACCGGCTAGGGCTATTTCCAAAAACGGTGACGTGGTAGCAGACATTCAAGACTTATGCGGGGTTTCCACCAACCTCGCATTGCAGAATTGACGGAAATGTTTCTTTTCCTCTATGCCATAGTTAAAATTGATCAATGATCATACAGTAAAATCACAAACAAACAAACTAAAATTAAAAAATGGCGTCATGGGATATGTTAAGTACAAACATTTTAATAGATTTCTATAAAAAGAAAAATTCTAATTTCCGTCAATGTCATTTGCATTCTGCAATGCGAGGTCGGTGGAAACGCTACCTAAGTCTTGAATGTCTGCTCCCACGTCACCGTTGTTGGAAATAGAGCCGGTCAATGGAATGGGCGCCTAATGATACTGAACGTTGTTATGCCAACTCCACCCATAACTGAGCCGACAAGACGACCTTGAAAAATGAATGTGCAGCCTTAATATTCGCATCATGTCTACTGTATAGTGTGGAGTTAATGATAAGAAAATGGCCTACAACTTATTAAGATTGTATTTATTAGGAATCTGGATCTTACTTGACCACATTCAGTAACTTGTCCTACCTGCCGATAAAAAATAAATTGCTAGATTGTATTAAATTAGGAATTAAGAAACAATACCTTGCTTGAAACTTATGTAATAGCTGCTGCCACCATATACCAAACAAAACCTCATTGAAGCAATGCCTTATTTTATCCAATTAATATGCTATCAATGAAGTATTAAAAATCTATTTATTGCTTTCCAATTTATACGCAGTATAAGGAAAGCTTTGTGATGGTCAAAATTTTCTGTCTGTCGGTCTGTCTGTTCGTCGATTTGTGGGCAAACTACTCGGTGGATTTTTATGGAATTCGGCATGTAGGTTTATAAAAATCATACCTCGGGATTATTTTTTTTATTTTGGGCTAACTCAATTTGAGGGGGTTTTATTCTCAAAATACTCCGAAATTTTTTTTAAAAACATTATTTCTCAAAAACGGCTCCAACGATTTCTATTAAATTCACATATATTGTAGTCGTTATTAATGTTAATAAAATGCGGGGGGTCGTTTGCCCCTTGATAGTTTGCTTTTGGGGGTAAAAAATTTAAAATAACTAAATTTTAATGAAAAATGACTAAAAAATAATTTTTCTGCGAAACCTTTCTATCGATGATTTCTACCTTCAGGCATGTTTTAGGTGTTACAAATAGCAACGAAACCGGACAGGTTGCTTGGGTTCCGGACCGAGATATCCGAAATTAAACCATAGGAAAATTATATAACATAAAATTACTTCTTTTCTCTATCTACTAATTGATAAATTGGAAAGCATGTTCGAGTAAACTCGGACCGGTTCTTTTAGCCATTTAGGTAGTTTCTGGTCTCCTACCACCCGCCTCGCCAGCAGCCCTATTACGGCGATTTGGGATTAAGGTAACACCGGGGTTTATTCAATGGTTTTAAACAAATGAGTGCAAAATGCGCGGGAAATTCAAATTGATAAATTCATCCTCGGCTATATTTTTTGGTGAGTTTTCTATTTTTTCTCCCTTAGATGTAGTGTAGACATTAAGAGTGTATATCCTGTAGGAAATTGGCAGCTCGTAATTTAATACTTTTTATTGTTTATTTAATTAACTATGCAAGTTATTAAAGATTTGGCTCATTTAAGTTGCAGAAGACTACTTCATGTATCATATAATAAGGTATTTTTCATTTTCGAATTTTTTTTCATAGACATGATAATAATTTATAAACAATAACTTTTCACGTAAATTAGATACTATAAAAAACTACAATTTCGAAAGTTAAAAATACCTTTTTATATGATACGTGTCCACAACTTAAATGAGCCAAAACTTTAATAACTTGCTTAGTTAATTAAATAAAAAATAAAACATAAATTTCGGCCTGCCAAATTACACTCTTAATTAAAATTCTTATTATATTTCCAATTTCTACCTTTACAATTTAACATTTATTAGTATTTCCCTCAATTATGAAACAATCTTGTATTCCAATAATTTATTCATTTGAATCTCCCGCGCATATTTTAACACCTTACAAATGCGGGTTTAAAAAATTAAACTGGCGGTATATTATAGAAACCCCGGTGTTACGTTAACCCAAAATCGCCGTAATAGTGCTGCTGGGCCGTGTAAAAGATTTTAGAAATAGTTTGGATTATTATAACTTACTGGAAATTGTAATTAAAGGGCCTCCACAATGGGTTGGCGGCCAACCGTTGGCCTCGGGCCTCCTCAAAGTTTAGTCCGGAACTGATGCATATACTGTTTAAGGGATAATGCCCCTTAATGGGAGTAAGTAGTTTTTTATTTTATTTTTTCTAGTAGAGTTCTATACGAGTTTAGGAGAGATGGGACATTCGTACCCACAAAAAAACGTAAACGTAAACGATGCCCCATAGAAAGGCAATGATTGTGGGGTCCATTTTTTCTTGATTAATATTTTTGGATCCTTAGAAAGGGATCCCAAAGATCTGCGTTGGTTAATATTATTATGCGGTATTGTAATTTTTGGAATTAAACGATTATAATTATTATATCAATAAAAAGGCGCAACGACTAAAATGGCTGGGACGTGTTGTAAGAACGTGTTGTAAGAACGTCAGCATGCTCAACCAAATTCACAAACCAACCATGACAGGAACAAGGGTTCCAAACCGTAGGCCTACTCTATTTCAGAGTATTGTACTCTTTTTCATGTTTGTCTACTCTACACTACTCTACAAACTGAAAGTCATTTAGAGTACGCAAAAATACTCTTTTTCTGGAACATGTAAGAAGCAAAATATTTGTATGTACTTTATTTCGAGAAGAAAAAAGTCGGCAACCCTAGCAGGAAAGTCCACAAAACCGCTGGATGGGCGATTTAGAAACCGACCTACGGTGTTGGAAGTCTATAGATGGTGAAGCTTCGTGCAAAACTGAGATGACTAGAGAGGAATGTTGTCTAAAAGAGATCAAGGGCTGTATATCCGGAAGAAGAAGAATTCCCAACATCATCAGCATTCCAAAAATAAAATAGGATTGGAGTTAATTCTATCACAATAATATTTATGAATACACAAATAAAAGTAGAAATCAGATCAGGTCAGCAGCAAAATAAAATATTCCCCTTGCAAATTAAGACAAATGCAAGAGCACCAAAACAGCAAAAAAACAAGACTCCCTTTTGAATTATGCCTACTTGAGTTTCCACACACGATTCCAATACAAGGACCATCAGAAAAAGCTGTAGCATTTTTCCACAAGACACGTGCTCAGAGTTTAAAGCCAAGCATAAAAAAACTTTTGCTCCAAAATACAAGTCAATTGACAGCGTTCCTTCAAAGTTAAATGCATGGCCTACAAATAAAAAGACCCTAAACACCAATAACTAAACCATCCAGAAGCAAAGCAACTAAGGAGAAATTAGACGAGGAAAACTTTGGTCTCTGGATATTAAAAATAAAGGGAATAAATTAATATGAGGACAAAACGAGTTGAGGTTCCTTGAAAGACTCCTCACTGAGCTTACGGAAGTTTATGCAGACAATAAAATAGGAAAACTTTTGCCCCCCAATCGAGCTAAAGTGGGGGACCAAAGTTATAGCGAATCACGCGTCCAAGAGCGGGATAACAGGTAGGGAGAAGTGGGGGAAGTTAGACTGTTGTTCCGCGGAGATGTTTGAAAAGTTTTGGCGCGCTTTCTGTTCACGCATGCGTAGTTTTAATAATCAATCCGGGTCTCACTGCATCGGCGTTCGTGAGACAACTCTTCCTCAATTCTGAACGCCTTCGAGCTCACACAAATGATCATGGAAATCATAAAATAAAGGAATTTATCCAAGGTACAAGTAAACATTTTAACTGTACGAATTCTAGACATATTTATTTAATAGATTTATATGTTTTCAATCCAATTAGACAACTTTTCATGATAAACAATATCGAATTGAGAGAGCTGCAGAGACATCAAAAAATAAAGATTGATTGACAGGAGCTGATAGGGATCTCAGATAATGGCCTACAATGTGTTTCTACTTTCAGCTAACGACTACTGCTGGTTGGACAAGCAATTCGGGACTGGGGAGTCGCCAGTCGGGGGATATTGTAGAATGTAGATTGTAGACTGTAGACGAATGTATTTACTTTAATTTTGCACAGACTTCGTACGTAGGCTGCCTGCTTGACTGTGAAGTCTTACCTGCAAGATAGCGACAGCCTACAGTTTTCACAAAGTTTTGAAATTACTTCATAAAAATATCTCATTAATTTTGGACCCATCATTCAACTTAAACGTACAGCCATAAATAAATAAATAATTCTTTTTCATTCTATTTCTATAAGCTAACCTAGCGGAGTTATAGCCTATAGGGCTGTCAAACTCTCTCTTACACTGAACTAGGAAGACACGGGAGTGCCTACTTTACATGCCCTTCGAAGCATGACCAGAAAATGTAGCAAGTGCGGGACTCGAACCAGCAAACCTTCAGCTAGAGCCCGTCCGGTACCACTACGCTACATGCTGCCCCAACTACACAGTATATGTACATACAATACAGTACCTTCAAATCTCTTACAGTCGTCCTATGGGGTTCATTTGTTTGTTTGTTTATTTGTAGATGGCAGCACCAGTTGCAATGATATCAAAGCGTTGATTTTTCCATAAGCCTCAATACTATTTTAAAATGATTTTTAATTACGTATTATTTTAAAGTGATATTTTTCTATAAATCATGGAGAATATATATATATATATATATATATATTGAATTATATGCAGCGAAATAAGGTCCAGGCATAGTAAAAATATTATAAAAAATATTAAAAGAATTAATTAGATGCTAAGAGCTTAGTTTTCGCTTGCAAACGGCGGCCATTTTGAATAATATGGATATCGGTTTGTCGTCAGCGAACCTAGTGACCAAAACTGTCCCTACAGAACCTCATTACCCTATTACTTCCTTATGACTTATGACATTTTTACCGCAAAAGAACAACCGCTGAAGCAGAGGAGAGGGGGGGGGGGGTAACCAGTAGGTGTCCAACTTGATGCCCATACCTAATACCATTACCATACCTGATCCCTTAAACTAGAAAAAGGGTGTCTGTAAGAGTGGGTGGAACCTCACTTAAGAGGACATGCTAAGTAGAAAATTAGCTTTGTTTATTAATTAAAAATAAAAAGTTAATAAAAACAAAAAACATGCTAATTTTCTACGTAGCATGTCCAATAATGATCCGCGGGACCGAGAACCAACACCGAAAGGTCCAGCCCACTGCTTTTTCGGTTCAATCCCATTTCAGGCTCCTAAGTACATATTATTTGTTAAAGATTTTCTTATTACGCACGGAACCATTTGAATTTGATACTTTCTGAACAAGTCGTTACACATTTACAAAGAAAACAAATTTATTTTTCTGATATTTTCGGGCATAATATGCCCCCCAGCTGGGGAAGGTGGGGTTTTTGTGAATCGTCCCAAAAATGTTCTTATCTGGGACGCCCCATGTGAAATTTGGGTCAAATTTGGCTGGCTGGTATGGGCGCTGGACATGTCGAAATATCCGGTATTGACAAGCGGACGCAAGGACTGTCGTTTTGTAAAATCCGCTATTTTATTGTTCGGAGGTAAATCTACGAAAAACTAACAGTCATTGTCCATTTCTGGCACTATCTTCAGGCGCGGATCTAGAATGAGACTATGGAGGGGTCTAAGATTAAATACGAATAAAAAACATGAATTGCACAAAATTGCCAATATAAATTATAATTAATGATTTAGGTTACGTTACGTTAGTTCAATTGGCACCAAATTTTGAAAACAACAAAACTTACAGCAGTATTTTTATGATTTTTTTCTGTTGATTGGTAGTAGAGGTAATGGATTTTTTAATTGTATAGTTAAAAATACAGTTTTATCTGGTGTAAAATCAGAACCTGATGGGGGGGGGGGGCTATAGACCCCATAGCCCCCCCCCCCTCCCCGTAAATCCTCACCTGACTATCTTCATTAATCATTGGGAGAGTAAAAGACATTTGGCGGCGACGCAGCTGCGAGGAGAGCCATTTCTGAGATTCCTCGTCGGATCAAACCATTGATTATTGAAGAAAAACTTTAGCAATGGGTTTGTAGAAAATTTCACTGCCTTTATTTGGCATAGATTTACAGTATGTTTTTGAAAAATATGATAGTTTCCGAGCTACAGCTAGAAAATCGCGGAGATATACGTGCATTGTGGGAAATGACAGAATAAGCACTCAAAAACATAAAAAACTAAACGAATCGTGGCCAACGTAACATTTCGCGAAAAGTACACACTTTACAAAGTTAATTTTAACAATGAGTGACAGCAAGTTTTACAATGCTACTAAGGAGACTATTATGTTTAAAAGTACATACTCACAAAAATAATAATACGCGCCTAGGATAAGGCACGACCGAACGAGTAAGCAATATTTTAGTTGAGGAGGGGACAATGATTGTATCTGTTCGCTGGATAACTATTTGAAAAAGAAAATGAATAGGTACTGTATATGTTACGGATATAGAGTTTAATCTTTATATTTATTTATTTTTATTTATTTATCTAACAATTATACAGTATCTATCAGCAAAAACTTGGCTCTACTCGTATTCAAGGACTGGTCTAGGCTGGGCTAAAAACCAATCAATGTATGTATACATAGTATGTATATAATGTATGTAATGTATATATAGCTCATACACGAGTTCATAATCAATAAGTGTAAAATTATAATATAACTAATTTGGAAACATGGCGCCGACTTGGCAAATCTTTTGAGAGTACTCGAACATTAAGTATTTTAGCTCAAGGGTCTGTCCTAGGAGTCAGTTAAGTTGGTTCAACTAGCATACTATTTTCCACATGAACATGAGTAATAATAGCGTATCTGTTAGATAGTGCCAAACATACGAAATTGAACGAAAGGTTGAAGCCAAGATGCTGCATGTTAAAATTTACACACCTTATCATTACATTGTAGTATTATATAGTATACATAACACTGACATTAAATTAACTTTGGTTGAAGAGGTAACCTCCTCATTATAAACGAAATTAGAGGATATGGAAAAAATGGGCTTGGCGGGATTCGAACCCATGATCTAAGCCTAACCGGGGCGTCCTCTTAACCTTAACCAAGCCAAATGGCGCGTCCTGTTCCATTTGGCGTTAGCGCCATTTAGAGGGGTCATCACGACTACGCTGAACCAGTCGCTCCAAATCTTTCAAATTGTATAGTGATGTGACGATATGGAAGAGGTACTTTTACACTGTTCAATTTGAAAGATTTGGAGCGACTGGTTCAGCGTAGTCTAAATGACGCTAACGCCAAATGGAACAGGACGCGCCATTTGGCTTGGCGCGAGTCCGTCTGGAGCCCTCGTGAGTGGCCAGCTTTACTTAACGTTTTTTCCATATCCTCTAATTTCGTTTACACCTCATCATCATCATCATTTCGTTATTTGTGGGACAATTTTAGAACATTTTTGTAAAAGTACGTCGCTTAGTAAAGAACAAACCTCGATTATTAAGAGAACTTTTAGATATTTTAGAGGTAAAATCGACCTAAAATGAAGTGAAAATCCCTGACTTGAACGCAAGCAGGAAGACAATTTTTAACATTTTGAAACCTATTCGAAATTATAGCACGGAATTCTCATATAACGCTCATGCACGAGAACAGTGACACATTTCAAAAAATTGCAAAATTGAGTTATTTATACAAAAATGTCGAGGAAAATATAGCGAATTTTATGAATGTAGTATCACATATCTAGTTTACTTTGTTCCCATAAGATTGCGTTTTGTCACCATTGTCAAGTTTGACTACTTCGGGTTTGGCAATACTGACATAATTCGGAATGTGCTCCAGGCGTTGACGTGGTAATTACACTTCTCTTTCAAGTAAACCGTCACATCTCAAAAGTATTAAGTGCCTCGATAGTACTACAAGTAAAAACTAAAAAATGGTCAGAACTAAAATTTGAATTATCTCAAAAGTCAATATTTACAAATGTGTCACTTTTCTCGTGCATGTGCGATAAATGGATTAACTACTATAGATTTAATATAGGGTATGAGGCTGTGCGCTCACTTAGGAATAATATTTCATACACTATATAAATTCAGCTTTTGCTTAAAACTCGCCTACTAAAAATTCCTTAAAAATAAGCTCTGCATGGTATTAATATAATTTAGAAGCTATAGTTAGCCGGATGCCCTTGAAAACGCTGGAAGGATGAGTTGGAAACTGACCTTCGCGAGTTGGAAGCCCGTAGATGGTGGAGAGCTGTACAAAACCGAGATGACAGGAGGAGTGTTGTCGAGTACACCAAGGCCCATCAAGGGCTGTAGAGTCAGAGGAAGAGGTAGCTATAGTTAAAAGTAACAGTTAAAATTGAAAGAAAGAAAGAAAACTGTCTTTATTTTCCATATGGGCGAATGACTGAGCGAAGTGCTTTTAAAAATGTTGAATGGTACCGAGAAATCATTTTGAAACGTAAATAGCACAATTTTAAACGAACCAATTAACAAAACCATAAGCAGCTGAGATTAAGTAGCACCGAGTGTTGATCTAATCATTACCAGCCGTCAATCAAGCTACACTTAGATTAAACGAGCTTAGATGATGAATTCATCTCAATATAAGAACAGTTAGGATAAACCAAACCGAATCAAATGAGTTGGTAAAAGATAAGGCAGTCTTTACTAAAGTTGATGAGGACAAAATGTTTTTTAAGGATATGACTATTGACGTTAAAGGAGTGAGCGAAAAAGACGCTGTTTTACATCAAGTCTCCGATGCGTCGCCGATCTTCCACGTTTGCGAGGTATTAGGAAAGAAGAAATGGGTAGCAGATATTTCGCTGCAACTTACAGTTCTGGTGTTGGAATTGGAATTTGATGGATTTCTGAGTTTTTACAGTCATTTTCACTTGCATTGTACAATGGGAATGTATAGAAATATAAGAAAATTATGTTTGCTTGCTTACAGAACAGCAAAACCTCCCTGTTTAGGTTAATTTCATCAAGTTTTAGTCTATAAAACCGAAACTTTACTGCAGCCCGGATAAGGCGATTTGGGATTATTATAATACCGGGGTTTATTTTATAATACTGCAGTAGTAAGGTGTCACGTGACATACATATTATATGTTAAATATGCGCGGGAAATTCAAATTAATAAATTATTAGAATACAAGAGAATGGTTACGTTGTTTAATAATTGAAGGAAATACTAATAATGAGCATTACAATGCACAGGTAGAATTTTGAAATATAATAAGAATTTGAATTAATTACATCTAAGGGAGAAAACATTAAAAACTCACCAAAAAGATTAAGTTTTTGAATTTCCCGCGCAATTTGCACTCATTTGTCTAAAGCATTTTAAAAGCGACCGGTTTCGGCACAGACATAAGACACTACACAACTTGACGAGAAAAAAACTTGTATAAAATGTGTGCCTGTCAATTTATTTAGTGTTGAATATTTGTAGTCTGACGATGGCCTAGCGCCGAAGCCGGCCGCTTTTAATTTGTTTCATTAATATTTAACCAAGTTATTTTTTTATTTATTTACTATGTCGTCATTTGTTTACAATATTTTAATTTCATTAATTTATTTTTAATATCTGCCTTAAATACCTACACTGTACTCACCTGGGCTGCTTGCGCAGTGGAGAATTTGCGGCCACTCGCAGTGCGCGAAGCCGTTTCACACCAGCCCCTACTCATAGCTTACGACACTCGCCAACTTATCTGCAAACAAACAATTAAACAATTAATAAACAATAATGCAATACGCGGAATACACAGGCAGTCAGGATGCAGGGCATGAACAAAAGTGGCACGGACTCCGACTGCCACCCGAGCGATTATTATTGGTAAGGGATTTGCATTTTATTGGACTTTTAGGTCCGTTTGCTAATAACTGATTATTTATATTTATTAATTTAAAGCAGGCGGTCCCGGGCCTGCCTTGTTCAAAAATAATAATAAGAACCGGTCCGAGTTTACTCGAACATGAAAAAATGGGTAATTTTATGGTAAATAATTTTCCCTATGGTTAAATTTCCGATATTTCGGGGGGGGGGGGGGGGGGTGTCCACCTGATGTCACTGGAGGTGAGGTAAATTCTAGATAGGTCAGACCAACACATTACCACACAGCAATACTGGCAGGGCACGCAATGCATTTCAGCGAGAATTTTCTATCATTTTTTAAAAAAAAAATTTTTTTGTACAAAAGCAAATACTTTTCTGGGAAAGCAACCTGTCCGATTTCGTTACTCAATTTAACAACTAAAACATACCTGAAGGTAGAAATCATCAATAGAAAGGATTTCGCGGAAAAAATTATTTTTTAGATATTTTTCATTAAAATGTAGTTATTTTTATTTTTTTTCCCCCCAGAAGCAAACTATCAAGAAGCAAACGACCCCCACATTTTATCAACATTAATAACGACTACAATATATGTGAATTTAAAAGAAATCGTTGGAGCCGTTTTTGGGAAATAATTTTTTTAGACGTTTCTTATGAGTTTTTTGAAAATAAAACCCCCCCAAATTGAGTTAGCCCAAAATAAAAAAAATGGTCCCGAGATATGATTTTTGTGAACCTAGATGTCGAATTTCATCAAAATCGACCGAGTAGTTTGCCCGGAAATCGATGAACAGACAGATAGTAGACATTTCGGAAAAACCACTTTTTTTGGTTCCTGGGACCTCAGAACGTGTAAATCCGTTGGAATCTCGGAATCGAAAATTTCGAGTCACAAAGCTTTCCTTATACATACTAGGCATAAATTGGAAAGCAATAATAATAATAATAAAAACCTTATACGATACATTCAACGTCTGCTTATTTATCAAAAATAACTACGTCAAATGGCTCAGCAGCCTAGGAAGGGCTCTGCCTGAAGTAAGAAGTAACTCGAAGTAAGACCAAGTGTCCCAGTCTCACTGGTAATTTTGGACTCGGTGTCAAAACCAAAACTTTTCTGTTGGCCTTGGTCTAGAAAAAAGTCTCGATTCCAGATCGAGAACGAGACCGCATCTGCGCAAACACCATAAATAACAGACACACTTTTTAAATGCTACCAATTTCTAAACTACCGAACCATTGGAGGCTCTCTATATCGAATCCGACATTCCCAGTTCCCACTGAGGTATGAATGAAATTTAACAGCCTATTTCAAAATCAAGTCAGCAATACATAATGGGACATAGACGATACAGCATAGTTAAATGGTCATACGCCTCAATTACGGCGGTTATGGCATTGTGCTGGTCGTTGCCGCGCGGTAGACTGGAATGTGCTGACTATTGACTGAGCCTGAACAGTGGCGCCTCCAGGATACAGAGTCGCCATGTTTATTGCTTTCCAATTTATACGTAGTATAACGAAAGCTTATTGATGGTCGAAATTTTCGATTCCGAGATTTCAACGGATTTACACGTTTTGAGGTCCCAGGAACCCAAAAAAGTGGTTTTTACGAAATGTCTCTCTGTAACTCTGTCTGTCTATCTGTTCATCGATTTCCGGGCAAACTACTCGGTGGATTTTTATGGAATTCGGCATGTAGGTTTATAAAAATCATACCTCGGGACCATTTTTTTTATTTTGGGCTAACTCAATTTGGGGGGGGGGGGGGTTTATTCTCAAAATACTCCAAAAAAACGTCTAAAGAAAATATTTCTCACAAACGGCTCCAACGATTTCTTTTAAATTCACATATATTGTAGTCGTTATTAATGTTGATAAAATGTGGGGGTCGTTTGCTTCTTGATAGTTTGCTTCTGGGGGGAAAAACTTTAAAATAACTAAATTTTAATGAAAAATGACTAAAAAATAATTTTTCTGCGAAACCTTTCTATCGATGATTTCTACCTTCAGGCATGTTTTAGGTGCTAAATTGAGTAACGAAACCGGATAGGTTGCTTTCCCAAAAAACTATTTGGCTTTGTGCAAAAAAATGATAGAAAATTCACTTCAAACGCATTGCGTACCCTGCCATTATTACTGTGTGGTTAAATGTGTTGGTCTGACCTATCTAGAATTTACCTCACCTCCAATGGCGTCAGGTGGACAACCCCCCCCCCCCCCCCCCGAGATATCGGAAATTTAACCATAGGAAAATTATTTTCCATGGCATTACTCATTTTCTCTATCTACTAATTGGTAAATTGGAAAGCATGTTCGAGTAAACTCGGACTGGTTCTTTGAGATGTCAGTCAAGTCACACTCAATTTTCAGCAACACATTGATTGTAGTATACAATTGACAATCTACAATTTGTAGACACTAATAATTATTGAACTCGTTTCTAAATTGAATATAGTTATTCTCAGTCCTGCTACATCCGGGAGGAAAATTTTAAAAAAAATAGGTGTCAAATAAGGTTGTTTTATTTAGGTTTTAGCTTGTGTATATCACATCTATTAAAAATTAACGAGCTTTAAGGGAAATGAAGCAAATCAAATCAAATACTTCTTCATTCCAATTGTTGCAACAAGACCAGTATACATAAAATGATAAATTGTATAAAATTATATAAAATTATAATTAAATTAAGTTAAATTACATTAATACTTTACAAGGAATTATAACCAGCCCAACTGTGTTTCCACGTGCTAGGGCCGGATAAAATATATTATTATAAAATATGAACTTTTTGATGAAATGTTAAAGAAACTCGTTTCGTGTTTCGTTTTTAACAAAACAAAAAAAAAAACTTGGTTATGATAGTTTGACTGGATTTTCAAACTGCAAAGGCAGCAAAGCGGGAAAAAGGCGGAAAATAAACCGTTTATATTTCCGCAGATATCACAAAAAGCAGGCATATAGTAGGTCAGTTCTCGGCCGCTCGTCTACAGCCATTACAGACTTCAGTGGGCGTAAAACATGTCGCCTTGTGCATGGCATAATGAATATGATGTGAGATCGTACATCTTACAAAGATAGCATGGACGATATTGCTTTGGAATACATTAAGCACTCAGGCCCCGTCCCGCTAGGGCTAGGCTAAACAAATTATTTTTGAGGTGCCGTATTACTGCTTAATTCAGAACTCTTTACCTTGTTATGTTAAGCAGAAAGGTAACCCCTTGTTCCAATGCATAGCGTTGTGCTAGTATTCCTAAAACATTTCTAATGGTCAGGGGCGTAAAGTTGGGGGGGGGGGGGCACGGTCTAACTTGCCCCCACCAGCTCATTTGGGGGGGGGGGCAAAGCCTTGAGTATTGTAAAACGTGGTTCATACTTCATGGTCCCGTTTGTAGCATTATCAATATAAGCATTCCTTTTTTAGCTTTGTAAAATCTACAGTTATACTTTACAACTATTATAATGCGTAAAACCCTACTATTTTGCTCTTATATTTTCAATTTTTCCTTAAATCCTACCTGATGACGTCATAAGGTCTACCTAGTTTTGCCCCCGCCATCATTCTAAAACTTTACGCCTTTGCAAATGGTGGTCTTGCTACATTTTCTTGCCATCCTTCGGAGGGCATGTAAAGCTGGCGGTCCCGGGCCTTCCTAATTCTTTCTAGTTGAGTATGTAGCCCTAAATCCACCAGGTTCGCTCAGTAATAGGACATAAAGGTATTATTTATGTATTTATTTATTTATACAAGTCTTATAGTCTTAATAGCCTTATACAGTGTTTGTACGTGTAACGAAGCTTACTGAAGAAATTTGCGGCCAACATTGCTACTTTGACAGCATTATAATAATAATAACTATTCTTTATTTCCAACAAATACAATTATTAGACAAAATACAATTAGGGCTCCCATGCCTTCATAGAGGCGTGCGGGATACACCCTACAAAGTACAGTTCAACACTATTCTTCTACTACAATCAACATGATATAATTATATTAGTTACATTGCCATTAGTGTTTGGTTTATAATATATATATCGATGTAACCTTTTATAGTTGGCCTTGCGAACTTATTGTAACTACTAATGAATTCGTTGTAATATTAATAAACAGCTTCACGCGAAAGGTTCATAAGAAGCGATGGCCAATGACGCAGGTTCACTTCTTTTAGGGAGATTTCTTCTACCTATTGAGACGGCGACCAGTGTTCGACTTCATCAGGAAAAATTTCTTCATAACTTTTCATTTCGCGACCCCCTGAGCTTAAAAACCACCCCCGTTACATACATACATACACATACAGTATGTATATCCACATTCATATACTGCATGTATAGCACTGTCAGCAAACTTCTGTAGGAACTATCCGATTTTAATGCATCTTGGCACAATGTCTTGATCGAGTTCGTTAGCCAGCGTGATCCGCCATTTGTTTCAAGATGGCGGCCGATTAAAAACATGTCTCATTGTTAAAATTGGTTGTGAGTGATGAAATAAAATGTGACTGAAAGCCCGGATTTTTATCTTCGTCAATGGTAATTTACACTTTTTACGACAATCAACAATTTCGAGATGGCGGGCTGGCAGCCAGTCAAAGTGAAAATAATGCATTGATACTATCAAATTGTGATTAAACGAGGCACAAAAATGTATCATACCAGTGTCTTGATCAAGTTCATTAACCATCATGATCTGTAATTTAATTTCAAGATGGCAGCCGATCAAAAACGTAAAGAATTCATATCTCAGTTAATATTGGTCGTAGAAGGATGGAATAAAATGTGGCTGAAAGCTAGTAATCTCATCTACTTTAATGACAATTAACAATTCTACCGACAAATCAACGATTTCAAGATGGTGGCCAGTCAAAGTGAAAATAATGTGATAGTATAATCAAATCAAATCCAATCAATGTGTATATTAACATGTCGTTTTACCTGTATCCATAGACACAGCTAGGCCTCATCATAAAGTAAACACAAAATTATAATACTTGAACATAGTTTATAGTCATTGACATAGCGTTTTAAAAGAGGGTAAGCGGGGTCGGCGCTTGTGTGAATTATCAAATATGTTATAGTGCAATTTTTGTTATCATTTATAAGGGAAGAAGAAACCACCTGATCGGCCAGAGCCAAAGGTTTTTTTTCACCGGTACTATCCGTTTTTTGCTCAAAATACAGTTTCACAACACCCAGCGTCCTATTGAATAGTTGCAAATAGAAATTATCAATTTTCAGTTGCTATATACATGGCAAGTTCCAGTCACTGAGAGTCCCCTCCAAAAAAATAGCCTGGTGTCGCTTTTGCAGCAAAGAGCAATCGTCGGATTAGTTGCCAATGATGGCTACATACTATATATATAGCCTATTATGCCAAAATGTATATTTTAAGGGGTTTCCCCTCCAGTCGGTGCGGGGTTTGGCCTTGTGGGGGCCCGGGACCGGAATTGTGTGCGGGCACTTTCTCGGGGTGAAAAATCTTTTACCCTTTGACGAATATTACGCTATCAATTATAAAATGGAGACACAGGATGCAAAATAGAATAGAGTAAGGCGATTAATCATTAATGACACGGCAGGTTCCAATTTCCCACCATATATTTCATTTTTTTTTGCTTAAGTTTTTTGTTTTTTTAATCTATTCTAATTTTGTATTTAGCGGCATCTTGTGAGGCCCATTTTTTGTGGGGACCCTGAGGCCATGGCCTCATAGCCAAACTCGGTCCTGCCTCGAATTGTCTCTTAGCTGCGTCCCATGACGCACCATATGCGCAGCTCATGGGGGGGGGGGGGGTGAAAAACACTAGTAAGGCGGGGTTTCCACCGACCTCCCATTGCAGAATGCAAAGACATTGACGTGGTAGCAGACATTCAAGACTTAGGCGGGTATTCCACCGCCCTCTAATTGCAGAATGCAAATGACATTGACGGAAATTTTTGTTTTACTCTATGCCGTAGTTAAAATTGATCAATGATCATAGAGTAAAATCACAAACAAACTAAAATTAAAAAATGGCATCATATGTTAAGTACAAACATTTTAATAGATTTCTATAAAAAGAAAAATTCAAATTTCCGTCAATATCATTTGCATTTTGCAATGAGAGGTCGGTGGAATACCCGCCTAAGTCTTGAATGTCTGCTACCACGTCAATGTCTTTGCATTCTGCAATGAGAGGTCGGTGGAATACCCGCCTAAGTCTTGAATGTCTGCTACCACGTCAATGTCTTTGCATTCTGCAATGAGAGGTCGGTGGAAACCCCGCCTTAGTTGAGCAGGCCCCCACCCCGTCATACGCTCCTGCTAAAAACCAGCCAGACTTACCAAAAAAACAATAAACACAGATAAATGATAATCCACCGGAAATGGGGACCGCTGGGAAGCCGCCTCTGGAAGCGAGTCAAATACAGAAATGCTAACGCAGTTAATAACAAGTACCTACATAACCAAGCTAAATCGCTTAACCTAGCCCCCTGTAAAAAGCTCGTGCGGTCCCCATCTAACAAACCTCGCGGCTTTTCCACTGAACTTCTTAACAAAATAGGAGCGTCTGCGTAAAAACGTGCGCTTCCTCATAACTACAAGTAGACTAGCCGGATATTGTGCTGTATAGCAGACACTGGGTTTTCTTATAAAATTCAATTCAAACGATAAGTCGACTGTGTCGGTTATATTGGCTTGAATTTTGTTCCCTGTAAAATTCTCAGCTCTGCTCTTCGTGTTTGCAAAGGCTCAGTGATTACTTGTTGAAGGTATTTTACTCGTTTAGTAGATTAAAAAGGTCACTAGCCTTCTGGAATACTTACGTTAGGCTAGGCATAAATAACCTACATAATAGAAAATAGAAATAGACGGAGATCATACAGATCGCAGCTTATGTCTGGAATTCAGAGAGGCTATAGGGCAGAAGCTGAGGAAATTTAAAAATAAATCTGCTGAAAGAGCTACCGTAACTGCACAAGCTTAGAAACAATACCTATAGAAACGCAAAACATCGTTTTGTCGGTGAGAATTTACAAAAGTTTCATCCAAATTAGATGTTAATTGAAAATATGAAGAATAACTCGGGAAATGCATAATTTGTAATATGCCACTATATACCTAATACGACAGGAAAATCCCAGCAGGATGTTGAGGTTTACTTTCGTAGGTATTTAGGCTTGCTTATTTTGCTGTTATCAATCATCATTAATCAATTTCTAGTTTCTACCGAACTGTTTGTCCATAAAACTTACTTTTGGGCATTCGTAATTTATCTCTCTTCGTTATTTTGCCAACTGATGGTCGCCTGGCAATTAAGAACATTCATAGGAAACCCGATTATTGGGAGGAACCCCCCCCCCCCCCGAATCACGCCCCTGAATGCAATTGTAGAAAATATCTCCGGAGTATATCTTTGCCTACTATTGTATCAAAGGCGTACATATGCCCCCCTCATTTTTATGTGACTTGATGTAATGCATATAATTTGCCAGATGCCAGATCTACTAACAGATCTTCAGGTCAGGCGCTTATTCCACCGACGTCAATAGTGAACTATTGACGTCGGTGGAATAACCTCAACCCTCAACAGTACGCTACTGACCGGTAATTGGTTTCGTTAGTAGAATTGAACGGCATCTCAAAACGGCAGGTCGCTACAGGTAATCTGATATTGCGTCCCTAAAGCCCCCCCCCCCCCCCGAAATGTAAAAAAATTGCATTGTTCAGTTTGATGTTTCACCTGTAATTTTTTTTTTCTCCCTCTAAAAACACTAAAACTGTGTGTTTTTGCGTGTAAATTCTTAAAAATTTCCGGGGGCGGACCCGCCGTTTTACTGGCCCCCAACCCCTTGGTAGTTAGCCCCCTCCGATATAAAATATATATATATAATATTTTATAAGTACGCCACTTGTATTTTGTAATTTTCTTATAAAATATTGTAGCGTCCTTTGCGAGCATGATCGCTCAAAATAGTCAAAATTAAAGTATACAGTATGTACAACAAACAGACTAACTCAGAATACAAGTACAAAAAATTTGCTTATAAATATTGCAGCATCTTTTGCGAGCATGATCGCTTAAAAATAATGTACCGATGAACGACAAACGGACTAACTCAGAAATACAAGTCCAAAAAATTTGCTTATAAAATATTGCAGCGACCTCTGCTAGCATGATCGCTCAAAATTAAGGGATACAGTATGTACGACAAACAGACTAACTCAAAATACATGTCCAAAAAATTTGCTTACAATATACTGCAACGTCCTTTGCGAGCATCGCTTAAAAATAAAGTATTATGCATGCAAAAAGTAAATAGCAACCATTCTTGGCAGATTGGCAAGAGAACTTTAAACTGCTGACAGGTGTACACAACAGAATGTGACGAATGGCAATTCCTATCCATTTAAATTTTATATTATGCCGCGTTGCTGACTCATCCACAATGATGAATGTTGCTGTTGCAAATGCACTTTTATGTAACATGGAGCCGCAAATAGCAATTCTACAATTCAACGAAAATTATACTTAGTAAGGTTAACTCTACTTTTTTTTCATCACACATCAATTTCCTCATTAACGTAGCTGTTGTATCCAGTAAGTACCTATTCTGAATGCCTTAAGAGTGAGATTTCAAAATAGATTTTAATAAGAATATACGAGTTGATTTCACAGCACCAACAGCAACGTAACAGTGTTCAGATGAAAAATTAATTAAAAAAATGCAAGCTTAGCAAAAAAATTCCTTTTGGCTCTGGCCGATCAGGTGTAGGAAGATTCCGCAGACCCTGCTTTTCCTATGTAATGTAATTCCCGACCACATCATAACAAACAAAACAGTCTTGTGTCCCAAATTTCGAACCACAATGCCGACTATGAACTTTACTTATCAAATTATTTTCACTTTGACTGGACGCTATCTTAAAATGGTTGATTTGTCGTAAAAAGTATTTAACACCATTACCGTAGATAATAATACGGGCTTTCAGTCAGATTGTAATTCATTCCTCTGCGACCAATATTAACTGAGTTATGAATTGCATGAGGTTTCTATTGGCCGCCATCTTGTAACTAAATAGTGGATATAGCTGGTTAACGAACTCGACCAAGACATTTGTATGATCAGTTTTTTATGCCAAGTCTCATCAAAATCGGATAATATTTACGGAAGTTAGAGTGTTTCCTAAAATCGATATACATACTGTATATGGTACATACATACTAGTATAAATACAATATACATCCTATACATACAGTATATATGTATATATATATAATTTTCAACGGAGGATGGTTTTAGGCTCAGGGGGTCATGAAATGAAAAGTTGTGAAGGAATTCGAACATTGGTCGCCATCTCAATAGGTAGATGAATCTCCCCATTTACAGATATACTATTTATTTATTTATTTAATAATATTTAACGACAACAGCCCAGGGATCTTTTGCAGTCTTTAAAATAACAAAATTACCATACATATACAGTTACTTACTTAGTATTGAACAATACTATTCTGTACAAATACTCTATCGGTTTTATTCAGTTATAACATTTTAGGGGAAGGAAATGTCAGTTTATATTGCGAACGCTTGTATTTTGTTATGAATTTTTCATTTGATCTTTGTCTTGTCTTTGTGACTGTGGAAGAAGGAATTAATTAATCTCGTCAAAGTCATTCTGTGTTTGTAAAATATTTTGAAATCTCTGCATTAAGACTTAGTTTTGGGTTTTGGCTTCGGTGTTGTGATCGCTGTGAAGTTAAGGACAGTAGAAGGATGAAAGAACACACTAATTCAAAATTGACAATGAAAAAATACAACGAGGAACGAGGCTGAGTAATATTTACGAATATGCACACATTTGTAAGTCTACGCATTTGAAAATAATACTTGGGAAACATTAAATCTTCATTTCAACTCTGATGACGCTATCATTATTAGCCGATATAAACAAAATGACTCGATTTGTGGCCCAACTATACGCGATAGAAATCGATTAATTCGGAATGAATATTAGCAGAAATATTGTTTCTCTCTTCAGTTTTTGATAACTTCATTTTGGGGGCTTTTATATCCCAAAAACCACCAAACCGACGACTTCCTTTTTATTCATATTGTATTTCTTATTAATGTAAACAATAACCACTAGGTATAGCATCATAGTTTGGTTTAGGATGTCAAAAATTAAAATGACTCATATATTTGCATGATAAATGACTGAAATATATAAGTGTATATACTGTATGTATGCTGTATATATTCTGAGGTTCCTTTCTATTGATACTTTTTAATTGTATCTTATAGCTCATGCAGGCATTTAGACAATATTTATGGCTCTATACTTTTATACTTAACTTATCTAAAAACTTATTTTTCAGGAGGGGGTCCTCCAATTAAAAAATAGGTCAGAAACTCAGAAGATTCAGAGAGACTATTAGTAGTCATTAACTTATCTCGCTTAGTAAAGAACAAACCCCGATTGAGACTTTAGAGGTAAAATATACCCGAAATTAAGAGAAAATCCCTGACTTGAACGCAAGCAAGAAACGTTTTGAAATTTAGAGGCAAAATTGATTAAAATGGAAGGAAGAAGTCTGACGTGGAGAGAAAAGCACACGTCAGGGGAAAATTTCTGACTTATTCATTATGAGTGTTATGGGCTTGAGGTCCAGCGGTTAAGACGACGCCTCGGTTATGTCTAGATCGTAGGTTCGAACTCCGCCAAGTCCTGATTTTTTCAACATCCTCTAATTTTGGTTATAACTAGGAAGGTACCTCTTGAACCAAAGTAAGCTAAATGCCAGTGTAATATATATTACTGTATATTACTATATCACATAATACTGCAATATGTGTATATTTCGCATCAGCCTGCAGCCTGCAGGTTATACTTTAGTTTTCCATAGGACGAGCGAGGGGAGGGGGCTAGCATTTTTTTTTAAACACACAAAAGCACTGTAGTCTAGGCCTATTGCATTTACAACCTATAAAATGCGACATTCAATCGGCTCTCAGAATCTCAGGTTCCCCATTTTTTTTTTTTTAATTTTTAGCAGCCGACAAGACACTGCTCGAGGGAGCAAGTTCTCCCGTAGTAATACGCCTCTGCGGGAAGTCACGAGACGTGAGGAGGAGGTTTGCACCATGCAAATAACCCTCGCGACACTTTATGAGATAGCTGCGCTGGCCAACTTGACAACAACTACGGCTATTTGTGGAACATGCCATTATAAATATCGTACAAGTAATTCACCATGCATACCATTGCCCTGCAATACAATACATAATAACATATTTACTAACATTATCGTCAGTGGCGGCGCTACGGGGGTGCCCGAGGGGGCCTGCCCCCCCCCCCCAACAGTTTCTCCGGCCCCTCCATGCCCCCCCCTTTTAAGATATTGTACATGTTGTTCAATTGCAAAATTATTGAACGTTATAACTGCCCCCAATGAAAAATGTTTTGTTTTTTCATTGGCCCCCCCAGATAGAAGTCATGCCCCCCCTTGGCCCCACCACCTTTAAATTTCTAGCGCCGCCACTGATTATCGTGCTTTATCTACTAAGGCACTATATACCCGGGTATTGTCATCCGCCATTTTGTATCCTATAATTCCTACATGGTAAGTATTGTAAGAAAGTAAAAGATTGAAAATAACTAAAACACCTTATAGTATTTTTTATATTAAACACTTCCCTAATTGGTAGAACGTTTTTTTTTTTTAATAATAACAAATAAATAACGATAAATTTCTAAAGATAAATCGGTAAACACCCAATGCTGTGCTTATAGACCAGACTTAAAATGGATACAACATGGCGGATGACAATACCTGTCTCATATAGAGCCCTATTATCTACTGCACAAAGGGAAAACTATCCTTCACTCACCAATAAATCAACCTACCCCAATAATGGGTCTCAATACAAGGGGTCCTCACAATGTCGATGTTATCGAGTTATCTAGTCAGAAGTGTTATCCAAGTTCAGATACAATCGTGAGAGAACCTCGGGTGAGTTATCGAAATCGAAAAAATATAGAAATCGAAAAAATTAACAGATTAAACAACGTGGTAGTAGACAGGACGCTTGTGGCAGAACTCCATTCTAGTGCCACATTTGTTTATATTTTTTGTTCATTTTGGTTCTTATAATTTTTAGAATTTACGGTACTTGCTTGTGCCATAATTGATCATACAAATGAATTTAAATACTACAAAATTTCAAATCAATCGACAAAAACAAAGATGGCGGCGGTCAAACCTGAGCTATCGATCGCAGCGCAAGCTAAATAACACGTTAAACAACTTGAAAGTGCGATTAGGATAGCACGCTGGTTAGGTTAGTTATCGGTGTGTTAACATAACTTGATATAACACACTTAACTAGGTATAACTCGATAACACGAACACTATGAAGACACCTACTTCTGAGTTGGTTAACTGTGTTATATAGCTGGCGCTGCGATCGATAGTGGGTTCAGGTTTGACCGCCGCCATCTTTGTTTATGTTGATTGATTTGAAAAAAGCGTTTTGAAATTTCAAAAGAGCAATTCAACTGGCAATAAAATTAAAATAAATAAAAAGGTAAACATACATGGCACTACAATAGGGTTCTGCCACTTTCTTTAACGCAGTGCCACGAACGTCCTGACTACTGCTACGTTGTTTACTCTGTTAAATATTTTTGATTTAGCATGATAACTCTCTCCCCGAGGTCCACTCACGATTTTGTGTAAACTTGAATAACACATCTAACTCGATAACACCAACACTGTGAAGACCCCTAATAGGCCTAGTTGTTATCCCTAGTTAAGAGTGTACAGCCCGTAGGAAATTGGCAACCCGAAATGTATTACTTTTTATTTTTTTATTTAATTAACTAAGCATGTTATTAAAGATTTGGCTCATCAAAGTTGTAGAAGACAACTTAATTCATCATATAATAAGATATTTTTAATTTTCAAAATTGTAGTTTTTTCATAAACATGCAGATATTTTTTAATTATTGTTTATAAAATATCTGCCTTTTTATGAAAAAACTACAATTTCGAAAATTAAAAATATCTTATAATATGATAGTCTCCTACAACTTTGCCAAATTTTTAATAACATGCTTAGTTAATTAAATAAAAAATGAAAAGTATTAAATTTCGGGCTGCCACTTTCCTACGGGCTGTACACTCTTAAATGTGTTATAGATTAACACTCGTAGAAACGGAAAAAGAAGCTAACCAACGTATTAGCTATAGGTTTGATTAAAGCTAGTTAACGTGGCACTGCTGATTGATAGTTGAATGCAATATAGCTGCCATATTTGTTTGTCACGGTATTTATTATCTCAACACCTTTTATTATTGTTAGCCTATATCATTCAGGAACACAAGTCCCTCTGGGTACATAGTGCTAAATCTATTTCCATGTACACATATTATGCTTTGACAATACATTTTATTCATTCATTCATTAATCTATAGCAAATTCAGAACTCCATCAGGTTATGCCAGGACACCACACATGGCTGCCCAAGCAGGAGCTGTTTGGCCAATTTACAATAGGAATGTGTACATAAAATGTCAGGGCTCAGGACAGGTTAGGTTACCGATACTACTTTTTGACACCTATTAGTAGGGGTCTTCACAATGTTCGTGTTATCGAGTTATACCTAGTTAAGTGTGTTATATCAAGCTAAGTTAACGATAACCCGATAACCAGCTAACCAGTGTGCTATCCTAAACCCACTTCCAAGTTGGTTAACGTGTTATTTACCTTGCTATAGCTCAGGTTTGACCGCCGCCATATTTGTTTTTGTCGATTGATTTGAAACACGCGTTTAAAATTTTGTAGTATTTCAATTTATTTGTATAATCTATTCTCACAAGCAATTACCGTAAATACTTAAAATTATAATAACCAAAATGAACAAAAAATATAAACAAATGTGGCACTAGAATAGAGTTCTGCCACTTTCTTTAAACCCGTGCCACGAACGTCTGACTACTACCACGTTGTTTACTCTTGTCGATATAGCATGATAACTCATTCCCGAGGTCCACTCACGATTGTGTGTTGAACTTGAAAGCACATCTAACTCGATAACTCGATAACACCAACACTGTGAAGACTCCTAGTAGTAGGTATATCATACTGAGCCATTCGCCATTCTAATATTTTAAACAGGAATTTGAAATGAATCCATGAAGGCAAAGGAATGCAGCAAATCCTTGAGGTTTTAGTTGTGAATTGAACTATCACGGAGGTCGGATCTGCTCAGGTGGGCCCTCCACAACGCAAGCATGGAAGTAACAAAAAGTTGTGACCGAGATTAAGCTTAGATACACGCCATAAGCTAAATACAGTAATAATAAAGCTATTAAGATTGTCAGGGACCCAAGACCAACTGCTGCGCAGAACTTACCGTGCCTTTATTCTGTAGTCAGCCTTGCCTGCTGCATTGTTCATTTGTTTAGCAATTGCCGCCATTTTTTTTTTCAATTCATATTCATTTCAAAATATAAAATGTGCGTACATGAACCAATTGCCTAAATTTTTACTCCAATCAAGCACAGTACAAAATACAAAGATTAGTCTGGTTTAGGTTTTTATTACAAAAGGCTTCCTCGGCCGAAAACAGGATGGCGAAACGTTTGTAGGTACGATTTCCGATGGACCACGATCCAGAGGCGGACGCAGCGACCGGCACTGCGGGCAATTGCCCCCCCCCCCCCTTTGGACAGCAGTTATATTATTTGCCTCTAAAATCTAAGTGTTACTGCACTCAAAATGCGCAAAACCTCACTATTTCAGCCCTATTTTTCAAAACATTTCTCCCGGGGGAGCCCCCGGGCCCCCCTTGTCCACAATTATATTGATTCTTTGTAATATATAAGCCTTATTGCCCTCAAAGTGCGTAAAACCTCACGATTTCAGCCCTACTTTTCAAAAACCTTCTCCCGGGGGGACAAGTACCTCCCCCTTTTATGAGGTTGGGACCGCCTCTACCACGATCCATAAGCATTCAGCGGATTTCAGCCAGAATTTTACCCGTTTCATCTTCTAGCCAAATTTGTTTACAAAAGAAATGCTAAACCTTTCAACAGTGTCCTGCGCAGCTGTCCGTATAGGCTTGCTAAATGTTGTTAAACCTTTTTTTTTCAATTTCTATTGTTTGTACTTTTTCGTGTGTTCCCCTTCTTGCTGCCTAACCGCCCTAACTGACGACGTAACATTTTAATCCTACTCTTTCCAGGGACGCCGACTTGTTGGGGGGGGGGGGGGGGGCGCTCAATAGTCATATAATATCTCCAAAAAATAATTTTTCTTCAAACCCAAAACCATGTTTTGGAAAGCACCCTGTTCTGTTTTGCTACTCTATAACCGGCACCTAAATCATACTTGACATTTAGAAAGCATCGATAGAATGGTTCCTCAGAAAAATTACTTTTTTAGTCGTTTTTCATTAAAATTGAGCCATTTTCTTCACCATGACCGAACTATCAAGTGGGATGCGACCTAACGGGGTTTATATGTATACATTAATAAGTATTGCAATACGATATACTGTACGTGAATTTAAAGTAATTATTGGAAAAATGTTTTTTTTAGTAGTTTTTTTTTGGGGGGGGGGGTGTTGTCAGACCTCCCAAAAGGAAGTCTCAAGTAACAAAATAATGAGAGAAAAAAACCTGTACAATATTTTTGTGATCTTACATACCGAATTTCATCAGCAAATTCTATCGAGTAATTCGAGTTACAGACAGAAAACATGGACATATTGTAGAGTAGGGGTACCCGGGTGCAGACTCCAACTTTCACCCGAAAGGTTGTTGGTTCGAGTCCCACACTTGCTACACTTCCTGGCTATGCTTCAGAGGGCATGTAAAGCAGGCGGTCCCGGGCTTCCCCAATTGAGTGTAAGAGAGGGCTTTACAGCCCTAACTCCGCTAGGTTGGCTTAGTAATAGAACAAAAAGTCAAGTATTTATTTATTTAAAACACTTTTTATGGTTCCGGGGACCTCAAAACTATTGGCGTAAAATGCCAGAAAAAAAAACTGTGGGGTCTTAGGACCCCATGTGTTTCGTGTCCCTAGTTGTCAAAATCCGGGTGGGGAAGATTAGAACCACAAATCTTTAAAATATTAATATCCATTATTGCAGTACAAATTCAAACAATCCGAAACTACGAAATTGCCAACATAACATTACATTAAAATAGTCGAATTTTGGCGCTAAAGTGATTAAAAAAATATATATTATTGTTATTCTCTGCGAGAAAAAAAAACTGTATTTTTATAATTATTAGTTTATTTATTTCATATATATATATATATATATATGTTTTCTCAATCAATTTGTTTTGTTTCCACGAAAATCCTTTGGGGAAGTACCAGAGGGTGGCTAAGCCCCCCCCCCCCAAGCCCCCTCCCTCCGTTGGCATCCCGAAATCGATAATTTCAACCATCACAAAGTAATTTAAAGAAGCTCATAAATACTCATTATACCAGCTCCCATCTGTCCTCCCCAATGACTAATGCCTAATTTGACATTGGCTGAGACCTTACACACTGGCATTGGGAGAAAGGGAGAAAAGTGACCCCAGCTAAGGCAGCACTTGTCGCTTAAAAGGATCACGGATGAAAACACGGTTGCCTTTAATTGGATGAATGGGGATCAGACCGACGTGATGCGACAGGGGTAAGGGGCCAGGGGCAGGCGGTGCAGAGAGGGGGGGGGATGGGGGAGGAGGGGGAGGGGGAGAGTTTATACTTCCCTCAACTTTCCGCACTCAATATTTCCATTCCCCTCTCAAAACTATTGTGGAGTACTTCTGAAACTAACGATGAAGGAAATTTAATTGGGGGTGGGAATTGGATCAGATATTTAGTTTTTTTTTTTTTTTAAATATATTTATTTACTGTTCTGACGTACAATTTGTTAGTGTTTGTGGTTCAGAGGGGCACCTTTCGGCAATCCCGTGATGGGCCCCTCAATCTAATCCTAAAATTAATTAATCCAAAAATAAAATTAAAATAGAAAAAATGTTAAGAGGACATGCTACGTAAAAAATTGAGCACCCCAAAATTTGTTGTTTTTATGGACTTTTTATTTTTTATTTAATTAACAAAGCAAGTCATTAAAGATTTGGCTCATGGAAGTTGTAGAAGACTACTTCGTGCATCATATAATCGGGTATTTCTACTTTTTGGTTTTGTAGTTCTTCCAAAAATCCCAGAATACGCATAATTTTAGTCCGTTCTGGTATTTATGAAAGAACTAAGGTACCAAAAATTTAATATTTCCTATTACATGATACATGAAGCAGTCTTCTACAACTTCCAAGAGCCAAATTTTTAATGACATGCATTGTTAATGAAATAGAAAATAAAATGTCAATAAAAACAACAAATTTTGAGGTGCAATTTTTCTTAAAATTTTAAAAAATTACAATTAAAGAATAAAACTAATTACACAGCGAACAAACTACTGTAAATTTTGTTTTGTTTTGTTATTATGCATTGACTTATTGAATGAAATTTAGATTTGGCTTAAAATAATAAGGTTAAAAAAGTTTCAGGTAAAAAGGAATTATGGCACGCTAGTGAATACACATAGTGAATACCCATAGTGTAGGGAGAGTCACGGCTTTAAAGGAGTAACCCCCACCAAAATCCTGGATAATATTTTGAAAATGTTGAGTTGGCCCGAACTTCAGTTTTGAATTAATTTAAATGTAATGATTATTCACTAAACACTTACTGCCATACAATGTGCACCAGTTACAAGGTTCCATATAAAAAGTCTATAGCGCTGAATGGAAGAATCATTTTGTGAAGCAGCAAAGCATCCCTCGCCACCCTATTTAATCAAAGGCAGAGTCTCTTAAAAGGCCTTTCTTGTCAAATTGCCTATAAACGAAAACAATATGTGGTCCAGTGCTGCAGTCTCCAGGGCTGGAGACTCAAGGAGGGGAGAGTTCAGGGTCGGCTTGGTTTGTTTTCGTGACACCCTGCAGCCCATTCAGGGAAATCTTTGCAAATTAGGTTAAAAACAACACAGCGGGAGGCAATGGCGGATCCACGGGGGGTGGATCCCCCTAAATTAGTAAATTCATAGTAAATTCATAAGATACCTAGTACCGTAAAAAAAAAAAAAAAAAAAAAAAAAAAAAAAATGAAAAAACTCAACTTTTCAAAAGAAAAAAAATTACCTTTTAAACTTTATGACCCCCCTCCCCCTGGGATCCGCCCTTGGCGTGAGGTGTGAGCGTGACATAGCTAATTACTCGTTCCACCATGGTTCCTACATATTGGCAAAATCCCCTTTTGACAGCCTTCTGAAAGAACGACCAAGAGTGTATACAAAATATTTCCGTTAAGCATGAATGCAGAATGGGCTGTCTGTAGCTAGATTAAGAGGACATGCTACTTAGAAAATGAGCGCCCTAAAATTTGTTGTTTTTATTGACTTTTTATTTTTTTATTTAATTAACAAAGCAAGTCATTAAAGATTTGGCTCATGGAAGTTGAAGAAGACTACTTCATGCATCATATAATAGGAAATATTAAATTTTTGGTACCTTAGTTCTTCCATAAATACCAGAACAGACAGGACTAAAATTTCACGTATTCTGGGATTTTTGGAAGAACTAAAAAACCAAAAAGTAAAAATACCTGATTATATGATGCACGAAGTAGTCTTCTACAACTTACATGAGCCAAATTTTTAATAACTCGCTGAGTTAATTAAATAAAAAATGAAAAGAATTTAATTTTGGGGTGCCAATTTTTTACGTGACATATCCTCTAAATACTAAATACCAAAAATATATCCTAGGCAAGGGCCAGTCAAGTCAATATCAGTCCACGATAAAGCACTAGTAGTAGCAATCTGGTACACACTATTATCGAGGGCACAGTAGAGGGAAATAACCGAAGAGGACGGCCGAAGAAGGAATTCATGGATCAAGTAAAAGAAGACGCAGGAGCAATATCATATCAAGAACTGAAGAGGAAGATCGAGGACCGAGTAAACTGGAGGACGATATGCAGGGAGTTGCTGCCAACCAATCGCTAAGATTGTAACCTTAAGAAGAGGAAGTAGCAAGTACAAATCTAGTCAGTTATTGTCATTAATTGGATTCACGTCAATAATTATAACCAGAAGGACGCAACACATGCCTTGCATAAGAGCATTGCGACAGAAGAGGAGGGGTCTGTGCTCGATAAGATTTAACAGCGGTAGCGAGATAAGGATTGTTTTAAGGTCAATCGTCTATTCACCATTGCAGGGGTTCCCAAACTGTGGTCCATGGACCACCGGTGTTCCACCGACATATTTCAGGTGATCCACGGGCCAAAGTAAGAAACAAGAAAATAAAATAGCTGAGTTATTGGAAATTTGAAATAAAAAACGGTAAGTCTTGGCACTGTGCTACAAAATCCGCCCGATACCAGTTTCTAAACATTATAATTTGTTCACTGTGTAATTAGTTTTATTCTTTAATTGTAAATTTTTAAACTTTAACATTTTTTCTATTTCAATTTTTATTTTATTTTAGGAGTAATTTTATGATCAATTGATTTTAGGATTAGATTAAGGGAATGCCCAAAGGTGCCCCTCTGCAGCCTGATCGAGGCGATTATAATACCGGGGTTAAATAAATACCCTATAAGATTATAACTGTAAACAAACAAATTTTGAATAGCACTTTCCATTACAAAATTATCTTGTTGTTTTTTTACTACCAGGGGATTAAATAAATACCGGTATTATAATCGCCTCGATCAGGCTGCTGAACCGCAAACACACTAACAAATTGTGTAACAAAACAGTAAATAAATATATTTGAATTTGAATCAAATATTAAGGCTGAGTGTTCAAAATGTTTTGTAAACAAGAAATTTCGCTGATTTTATGACGAAACTAATTTATTGCACGTTCCACAGATACAAAGATAACAAAGTGAACAGATGAAAAACTTATACAAAATACAAGTTATCCAGAAAGTTTATATTTTCTGAACTGAAATATTATTACCTTAGAAAAATGGGACAAAGAGCCTTAAACCCATTTTGTAGAACAGTTGTAAATCTGTAAGGGAAATAGACAGCTTTCACAGAAAACCCGTATTTTGTATGATTTTTTCATCTGTTCCCTTTTATGTCTTTGTGGCTGTGGAACGAGCAATTAATTAACTTCGTCCAAAAATTACGATAATTTCTTGTTTACAAAACATTTTAAACACTCAGGCTTAACACGTAATTCTATTCATAAGCTACTTAATCTTGGTCCTTGAAACCACGTAAAATCATAAAATAATCTAGTGGTCAAAAAAGTTTGGGAACCCCTGCACTGTTGTATTGAACAACAAACATTTTACGTCCCAGTTGTTAGTGCACCTATACAACAAACCCATTTTTATAAAAGCTATCATTTGAAAGAAATGAACAAAGCGCAGAGTCAATGTCAGAGGCAATGGCCGAAAATGTAGGGGGGGGGGGGGTCATAAGTTTTTGTAAGTTTAAAAGGTAATTTATTTTATGAAAAGTTTAGTTTTATTATTATTACTATTTATCTTATGAATTTACTCATTCAGGGGGGTCATGACCCCCCTGACCCACCCAGTGGATCCGCCATTGCTGCAATGGCAGGTCAATCAGATCGACCTGGTCGATGTAAGTAGCCCCAAAGGCCAAAAACAGTCCAACCAGGCCTGGGCCCGCCAGAGGGCTCGAAAGTGGCCAACCACGTGTTCCGCGGTTCCCTCGGACTCCTTACAGTGCCGGCAGACGGTAGGACCTCTGTTGCATTACATTTTACATTAAGGTGGCTCCATCGGCCCCTGAGGACCTCTCGCCTGTCGCACCAAGCCCCTCCAAAGCGCGCGATTCTCCGCCAACTCCCTCCATGGGTCGAAATGGATGTTGCAGACTCTCAGATCCAGCACGAAGAGCTAGTCCGACCATCTCTTCCTAGGTCGCCCCTGTGGTCGGTTGCCTGCTGGTTGGGCTTGCCACACCCTAGCCGCGGCCCTGGTCGGGGACATCCTTGAAAGGTGACACCGGTCCATTGGAGTCTTCGAGCTCTTAGTTCCTCGGTAACGCTCGGCGAGTTAAAGAGAGTTCGAACCTCTTCGTTTGTTCTTGTTCGCCATTGCCCGTTCTCTATAATCCCTCCGAAGACTTGTCTGAGGATCCTCCTTTCAAAGCCTTCGACCATCATATACAAAAGTATAAGTAGGAATGAAAAAAGTAATATTGGTTAAAAGTAGCCTTAGTAATGACTAGCATACTGAAATACAGATGAAGTTGTACACTTTTATTCTGAAAAGAACATGGCCCCATATACTTTCAATTAACCAATTATTATCAATTAAGATGGCCAAACCATTTTGCAAACAGAAACTTGGCTTCTTCTGCTTTTCTTCAAATTAGTTTCGAAAATACGATTTTTCTGATGTATGGAAGGAAGGCCATATTGAGAGGAAGCCGATAAAATACACATGTTTCATGGAATGAAGAGATAATGAGGCATGCAATTGGAGTGGATGATACAGCATGAATTGCCATATTTTAGCAACACCCGCGTATTTCGGTTCCGAGGGTAAAATTTTCAATTTATGTGTACAGTATATATTTTATTTATTTATTTATTTACAGATAAAACTACTATACGCAAACACACGCTCCCGTTTCTGTTCCAGTCAACTATTTTTTTAAAATCTATGAAAACCCTTAAGCCTGAGTGTTCAAAATGTTTTGTAAACAAGAAATTATCGTAATTTTTGGACGAAATTAATTAATTGCTCGTTCCACAACCACAAAGATATAAAAGGGAACAGATGAAAAAAATCTTAAAAAATGCGGGTTTTCTGTGAAAGCTGTCTATTTCCCCTACAGATTTACAACTGTTCTACAAAATGGGTTTAAGGCTCTTTGTCCCATTTTTCTAAGGTAATAATATTTCAGTTCAGAAAATATAAACTTCCTGCGATAACTTGTATTTTGTATAAGTTTTTCATCTGTTCACTTTGTTATCTTTGTATCTATGGAACGAGCAATAAATTACTTTCGTCATAAAATCAGCGAAATTTCTTGTATACAAAACATTTTGAACACTCAGCCTCAACTCCTTATCGTACAATAGAGAAAGGCAAACTGTTGTAGACGGTACCTGGGCAACTCGTTGTCTAGCGCGCTTTGTAGCAGTTTGCCACACCACGCCAACCCCGCATTCAAAACCATAGTACTGCACTGTATACATAAACATATACAACGCGTAAGCCCCAAAGGGAGTTTTTAAAAAAAAAATATATATTTTTTTCCACCAATAAGAATTGCGTATTCAGATATTTCATACACATACATAAATAATACATTTGACAGTAACTGAAGTGGCGTAGCCCTTGGAGTATCAATTGCCAAAAGCCCCCATGTGTTCCGTGGCCCTAGTTGCCAAAATCAGTGGGTGGGGAGGTGGGTGGAGGTTTAGAACCACAAAAACTTATATATATTAATATCCATGATTGCAGTGCAGATTCAAACATAAACATTGGCAAAATAACAGTCCGAAACTTCGAAATTGCCAACTTAATACATTAAATACAGTTAAAGTTTAGGAGAGGGCCATAGGCCCTAATCTCGCTGTATCTACATTATCATTTTCTCCAATAAAGACTTTATGATTATTATTATTATTATTAAGTGGGTATAAAAAGATGGTTGGTCAATGGGAGGTAATAATAATAAAAACTGACTATTAACATTAAAATAACAAGTAAAAATAAAATAAAAATAAAAATAAAATAAACATTATAAATAAATAACAAAAATAAATGATCAAGCCTTGTTTAGCAGCACTGTATGAGCCTTTTGTCCCAAATAAGCGCTAGCTTGGGGATGCGGGATGGTATTATTATGTATTTTTGTAATATAATAATATGCTCCTTGTCCAGGAAATACTGGACAAGGACAGTTGAATTTTCGTTCTAGTGATTTAAAAAAAAAATGTTGTTATTATCTGCGAGAAAAAAACTTTCGTAATTTTAATTATTCATTTACCTATTTATTTATTTATTTGTTCAATCAATGTGTTTTATATCCTCCTGGGGGGGATTTGACAAGTACCTAGTGTGTGGCTTAGCCCCTTAGACCCCCTAATTACGTCAATGGGCGTAGTTAAAAGAGGGGCGGGGTGCAGGACAAGAGCAGATCTAGCATACAATTTGGGGGGGGGGGGGTCATAAGTTGTACGTAAGATTAAAAGGTAAATTTTTTTGTTGAAAATTTGAGTTTAATTTTTTTTTTACTATCATTAATGTGCTCATTTAGGGGGGGTCATGACCTACCTGACCCCCCCCCCCCCCCGCCGTGGATCCACCATTGGGTCCAGAGTCTAGAGTGCCCCCCCCCCCCCATATTTCACAAAATAGCACATTTTTCAGAATATTTTCATAATTGAAACGGATTAAGTCATATTTAAGAAACTTTATGGAAAATGACCAACTGACTGGTTTTACTTTAATGTCAACTCATGATTGCCATATTACTGTCATAAGCGACAAAATATTGGCTGAAGGGGCCAGAAGTAATAGCTCATTTTGTAACATTTTTATTAGAGATTAAAGGATAAGGAAGAGATAATGTTTAAATTACTTTATTGTCGTTCAATATAATAATAATATAATATTCACTAGTTTGGGTTGGTTGGACTCGTATCTGTACTTGGTCATGCTTTCACCTGTTTCATTGCGTCAATGGTCAGCCTGTCCATGATCGTTTGTAGCCGGCGTAGATTGACATCGAGAACGTTTACCAGTTAGCCATCCAATGGCCGCCAAAAATTCAAACGGAAACAATACATTAATGTCCGAAATCCACGGAGTCATTGGCAATGGGTAAGGGACCTATGAGCCACTATAAGTAGCCCTGGGTCCATAAAAAGTCCTTCAAAATAAAAATAAAGTAATAAATAGTGTAAATGTAATTATGTAAATAACTTTCGGCTTAATTTCATGATACAATCACTGCAATATTCTAATCCTTGTTTAATCCAACGTTCAAGATTTTCCGAGGCCGGAAAACACGCCGCAGAGTCCCCTACCCCGTGTTATCCGAAGCAATTTCCTGCGCTCGGTTCGATTGTGGATATTTGCGGAGCTCCCCTCGTTTTTCAACCCTTGGCTAACACCCCCTGTATCAGAGGGCTAGATCAGCCCCCGACCGCGTCGTGAGTGGGTAACGACCGTATAACAATGTTCAAAAACCAAAACAAAATTTGTTTTTCTACAAATATTTTTTTTTTAGAATACAGATGCTCTCACTCGACTGAATCTTTTACAAATGTCCCATCGTTCACCAGAGTAAACGGCGCCGGTATATTCTGTACATTACAAATTACATAATGAGGTTCATTTGTGACGTCATTTTGTAGATGGCAGCACCAGTTGCACTGATATCAAAGCGTTGATTTTTCGATAATTTTCCAAAATTATTTTTAATTACGTATTATTTTAAAGTGATATTTTTCTATAAATCATGGAGAATATATATATTAAATTATATGCAGCGAAGTAAGGTCCAGGCATAATAAAAATAATATAAAAAATATTAAAAGAATTAATTAGATGCTAAGAGTTTAGCTCGCACATGCAAACGGCGGCCATTTTGAATAATATGGATATCGATTTGTCGTCAGCGAACCTAGTGACCAAACTGTCCCTACAGAACCTCATTGAACAAGTTATATACAGCAAGTAAACTATCGTATAGTTTATCAATATCATACAGCAGTGAGATGACTCTCTGTGACGCAAATATGAATGAATAACTGAGACAGATGCATAAAGGCATCAGATGTGTCAAGCTTCATCGGAGTACTACTAAACCGTCTGATTTTGCTTTGTTGAGTAATGAGCACCACCTCCAGAAAAATTAAATTACTCGTGACTTTGTGGTATTTCATTTTAATATAAACAAACAAAAACTTAGTGTTTTATCAAAACTTAATATAACAACAGCTCCAACTAGAACCCATCGAATCGTTAAAAAATTAACTTTGCAAAACCCAATGGTGTTACTACAAAACCCTGAGCGCTTTCGGCAAGAACTGTCATCTATGTAAATTTGCATCTGCTCCTCGAGTTGAGCAAGTCTCCAATCGCTGATAAGGTGTAACTGTGCTAGTTTCGGTATATGGAAATTTTTTCCGAAAGCACTCAGGGTTTTGTACTATATAACACCAGTGGGTTTCGTTACAGAAGGCTACTTTATGCATCATTATATAGGGTTCCTTGTCGAATGCCAAAACCTCACCCGCTACAGAACCTGGCCCCCACAAACATCCCTCTCAACCCTACTACGTGATGACGAAACCGCTACCCGAACTATCCTCTCATTTTTGACTACTAAGAACCTCATCAACCTCCTATAATATCCAGAAACTGAAAAAAGCAAACTTACATTAACGAACATAACCTACCGTACCTAACCATATATAAAATACCTGGACGTGTGTGGCCTAGACGGCATTGCACCCCCCCCCCAAAAAAAAATATATGTATATATATATAGGGTATTATTAATTCATGGTTTTGTAGTTTTTTCATGGTACCGTAGTTATTATACGTCAAATTTTAGCTCTCAATCATTTTTATGAAAAAGCTACGGTACCAAAATTAAAAACACCCTATTATAATATGATGAATGAAATGGACTTCTACCATCAATTTCTTACTTTGTCCATTAAATATCAGGAAATCAGTAAGAACAACGGATTTTGGGATACGTATTTCCTACGGGACGTACACTCTTAAATAGCACTATGCAGGGACGGATCCAGCCCATTTTTTTTGGGGGGGGGGGGGGTAGCTGAGGGTCAAAATAGGAAAAACTTATGTAGGATCGACTAAATTAGAGCGTAATAACTTAATTTACAATAGATTAACCAAATTTTGGGGGGGCAGCTACCCCCCCCCCTACCCCCCCCCCCTGTATCCGTCCTTGGCACTACGCCACTACAACACTACAATATATATATATGTATATATTTATATATATATATGTATATATGAGGAGCTTGGTTACAAACGTGGCCAACTCCCTTTTTTTACAAAATGGGGTTTTGATCCGACCTTGCAGAAAATTTTAATGCCCACCTGCACGTTGTAAAATAAAGTGACAAAAGCAGTCAGATTGCGCACAGAAGCGCTGAGAAGTCTAGGGTTACCTATAAACTTAATGCAATTTTCAACAGAAAATCCACTCTCCTGAAAAATTCTACAACTTGGAGTTGGCCATGTTATTGTAAACAGCCTCCTCATATATATATTTGTATACTAGTATGTCACAACCACAAGCACTACTCAAAAAGAAAAATTTTCCATTACACCTCAACTGCTATAAGCTCGAATGTCTTGAACTACTTCAAAAAACCTTACAGCAAAGCTTCAAGAAATAGGTTATAAAACCAAAATCTTTAGTAGCACTGAAAGTGCTAGAAAAGGGGGAAACCTAGCAAACTAGTGGTGTCACATTGAAGAAAAAGCGAAAGGAGAAAGGTTATACGATATTAGATTTTAGCCTTTACGTTGAGCAGTAAAATAAATTTTGTCTTTTACAGTATTTTGAAAATCGGTGCATCCATTGATAAAAGCCTCCTTGAAACCGGATGCTATCAGTAAAAATACGCTATGTTGAATCATTTTTGTTATCATGTTTTCCAATCATAGCATGAACATGGATGAATATGAAAAAGAATTTTTGAAACAGTGAAGAATACTGAATATCATAAAACACAACAATTAACATTTTTTTCTGCGGTGACGGCTGGTTCAAGCTGGGGTTGCCAACTTTTTTTATTAGAGATAAAGTACATCTGCCTCTGGAGAATGTATATGAAAAGTACAGTATTAAAAAAATGTATCGACTTCGATGGCCAGGTGGTAACGTGCTTGCACTTGTGCGAGTCTTTACACGCCATGCGATCGGAGACGTGTCGTAACTCAACACGGGTACAAACCTACAGAGGCGACTGAAGAGGTCAATCGGATATATTCATTAAATTGTTTGTATGCGATTAATCTTTAAAAAAAAAAAAAAATACTATTTAAGAATGTACAGCCCGTAGGAAATTGGCAGGCCGAAATTTAATACTTTTTGTTTTTTATTTAATTAACTAAGCATGTTATTAAAGATTTGGCCCATCACAGTGGTAAAAGACTACTTCATGCATCATATTATAAGATAGTTTTAATTTTTCGAAATTGTAGTTTTTTCATAAACATGCAAATATTTTATAAACAATAACTTTTCACGTACAATCAATTTTATAAAAAACTACAATTTCGAAAACTAAAAATACATTATTATATGATGCATAATGTAGTCGCCTACAACTCTGATGAGCCAAATCTTTAATAACATGCTTAGTTAATTAAATAAAAAATAAGAAGTATTAAATTTCGGGCTGCCAATTTCCAACGGGTGGTACACTCTTAAAAAACAATAATTTTTCAAAATTGTGGCAGTATTTAACAGTTTTTTTATATTTTTTTAAACTCAAAAAGCCTCTTCGTACAAAAATAGCTTGCTCACTCTTGATTAAATACAAAGATGCGCCCCATTCCTCTCTCTTTGCTCCAGCTACACTACACCAACCTACAGCAGAAAATATATACGGGGTGAAATTGAAATAGTTCATTCATGAGTTCATAATCTGGACTCTATTCTCTTAAATAAATTTTTTCCATGTATTTTTGCATAAAAAAATATTTTGTTTCTTTCATGTTCCAGAAAAAGAGTATTTTTCCGTACTATAAGTGACTTCCACTTTGTAGAGTATACATTTTGAATGACTATTTCAGAGTACGATTGGCAAGTTGGGCTTGTGGTCCAGAGGTTAAGACGACGCCCCGGTTAATCGTAAGTCGTGGGTTCGAATCCCACCGAAGTCTAATAATAAATAAATATATATTTTTGTTAAATTATACAATCAACAAGTAATTGAGTAACTGATAAGAAAGTATAAAGTAGAATTGTCAAAATATCGTCAAAATGAGGTTAGTTCTGTCATCGTGCTAAATCGTGCTAGTGCCTCAGTGACAGTGTAGAAAGCTTTCTCTAAGAAATGGTCTCTAAGCAATTTACGGAAGTTAGGAGCATTTTTCAATCGGGAGTTTTCTAAGGTACGCGAAACCTTGTAGTATAGGATCCAGTCGCTCACGCTTGGCTGTGCGTGGTGCTGGCCTTACAAGGTCTCCCCGTTGCCTCGTGTTGTAGGTGTGGGTGTCCCCGTTTTGTTTAAATTTCCCCCATACCTCAGGCTTGAAGTCATGTAAAATGAATCTAAATATGTCTAGTTTTTTTCTATATCCCCTAATTTCTAACCCTATACAGGTTTAACTCATTTCAACTAGGTTCAACTCAGTTTACCAATAGTTCTTAATTTTTTCAATGGTATGTTATTGAACATAATTAATTTTTACAGCATAGATGCTCCATAGTAAACCAGAAGCGCACGAACTGGGCATAATTAGGCTTGCCGATGCTGATTTAACAATTTAACTCCCTATTTCACTTTCACCTTGCTCACTTGCAAATACACTTACTGTGGAGTGCTCTACTGTTATATGCAAGGGGGGATTCAGCGGAATTTATGGGAGGGGGGTCACAAGTTGTATGTAAGTTTAAAAGGTACCTAATTTGTTTGTTGAAAAGTTGAGTTTTTTTTTTCAATTTTTTTTTTTTTTACTATCTTATGAATTTAATTATTATTATTTTTTTTCAAAAAGGTTAAGTCGCATGCAATCTAATGAATGTATCCGATTAACCTCTTCTATCGCCTCACTAAGTCACCTAACAGGTACTTGTTACTTTCCAATTTATGTTATGAGTTATGACACCTCGACACGTCTACGACAGCAAAATGTGTAGATGCTCGCACAAGTAGCAGCACGCTACCATGCACCTTGTCACCGACGTCGCTTTAGGGGGGTCATGCCCCCGTGACCCCCTCCGCGTGGGTCCGCCATTGGTAACATGGGCGTTCATAGCTCTCATAGCAGCAAAGTTCAGCAACTTAAAGTTAAACACGTTGGTGGGACCGGTCATCACTCTGATTGCAATAAGGAACAGCCATAGGAAGGGCAGCACTAGATCCGTGAATTGCATATTAATTAATTGGTTTATTCACCGACCTGCTAGTTTCAATTCATTGCCAACATTATTCGTGATCGTTATAACAGCCATTTCAATTGACCACATGATCATGGGCGGACTGTAAATGATATTATGGCATAAGAATCGTATACCTGCTACTGTACTGCACCAATTAAATTTAAATGTCTACTTTCATTCATGTTTCCGGATGATAATTGTTAATAATATTTAGTGTAAGAATCCATTCAACTGCTAAGATAGATATAACAGCCATTTCAATTGACCACACGATCATGGGCGGACTGTACATAAGATTATGGCATAAAAATCATCATATACCTACTATTGTAACAACTAAATTTAAATTTCTACTTTCATTCATGTTCCCGGATGATAATTGTTAATAATATTTAGTGTCAGAACCACCCAACTGCTAAGATAGTTATAACAGCCATTTCAATTGACCACATGATCATGGGCGGACTGTAAATGAGATTATGCCATAAGAATCGTTTACCTACTACCGTACCAACTAAATTGAATTGTCTACTTTCATTCATGTTCCCGGATGATAATTGTTAATAATATTTAGTGTAAGAATCCATTCAACTGCTAAAATAGTTATAACAGCCATTTCAATTGACCACAGCATGATCATGGGCGGACTGTAAATGAGATTATGGCATAAGAATCGTATACCTACTACTGTATTGAACCAATTAAATTTATATGTCTACTTTCATTCATGTTCCCGGATGATAATTGTTAATAATATTTAGTGTCAGAACCCACCCAACTGCTAAGATCCTTATAACAGCCATTTCAATTGACCACATGATCATGGGCGGACTGTAAAAAAAATTATGGCATAAGAATCGTATACCAACTACTGTACCGTCTGTACCAACTAAATTTAAATTTCTACTTTCATTAATGTTCCCGGATGATAATTGTTAATAATATTTAGTGTCAGAACCCACCCAACTGCTAAGATCATTATAAAACAGCCATTTCAATTGACCACATGATCATGGGCGGACTGTAAATGAGATTATGCCATAAGAATCGTTTACCTACTACCGTACCAACTAAATTTAATTGTCTACCTTCACTCATGTTCCCGGATGATAATTGTTAATAATATTTAGTGTAAAAACCCACCCTGCTAAGAAACTGATACTTTTCTCCTTCCTCGCCTTAGTCTTCCGGCGCTATACATGAGATCCCATCTTTCTCCAGTCATCACGGTCCCTCTTCTTTCTCTGTCATGCCACCATCTGTATGTTAATCTGTATATTATCATCCTCGCCCTTCCATCGATTCCGTAGTCTGCCTTGCCACCATGAGCTCTCCATTCTCGCTTTCTACACAGAAATTGGAGCCAGGTATTGTCCCACACGTCCGATTCAAGGGGTTTTCTTTATGTTTTGGCAAAACATTGTCGATTCCGATTTATTTTTCCATATCCAGAATCCGTTTTCGTTGACTGCTCCACACAATATAACTTATGATGCGACTACCACCCGACGTCCGACCACGATAGGATGATAACATTTGGAACAACTATAAAAATCGAATAAGCTCGGTGTTCCGCCTATGCAAGTTTTCGATTAAAAACAATTATTCCGAATGTGATATGAAATGCGTCTTACTACATTCCTTTTCAAATATACCACGTTAGTTATAAGTTTTGAGGGGGGGGGGGGGGGCAGTTGTTCAGTCAATAGTACAATACGCGTATGAAATTTAATACAATTACTGCCTATGCATTCAAGTTTCGGTGTCATAAGTTGAGACAAGTCTTAGCAGGGCTTATACATTTCTATTTTCTTCCCTCTCAACAGTGCTCTGCATAAAAATAACTTCACATTGTATTAGAAATCCACTATAGGAACATCGTTTTTCATGGGTACAATTAATTAATTCAAGCAGCAAAAATAAAAAAAATTCAATAACCGGATATGTAAAGAGGAAGATGAGTTATTAAAAAAGCTGCCCGTCACCTGAAGCGTTCCCTGATATTAATATGTGATTGAGGGGTGAGGCTACCCTAAGGGAGGGTTCCCACTCACCCTTCTTCTGCCAAGTCCCAGCCAATTACTATGCAAGTTACATTGCTTACGAGATCGATACCTACTGTTTACATACCATGGGTCCTTGGGTTATAGAATTATTTTTGCTTCACCTCAGAGGAAATTTTATACTCAATGGTTGGAGGAAACTGCATGCCTTCTTAAAAAGCGCCTAATTAAACATCCAGACACCAAAAGGGGCTAAAAGTCTGCTGAAATTGGATAGAACACGCGTGCGTCGGGTGGTATCCCTGCTCACTGGTCACGGGAATTTCAGACATCACCTCGCCCGGATTGATGTGCACGAGGACAATTTTTGCCAATATTGTGCTATGGAGGCTGGAATTGGACGGCACATTCTCGCTGAGTGCCATGTGATCTGCCGCCCCAGACATGAGCATCTAAGGTGCACTGTTGCTAATGACGGTTGGGCTCCAGTAGTCCAACCTGCAGATTTGCAGAGCAATAGAACTCGAAAGTAGTACGACTGGGGGCCAAAATTGTGGCCTGGGTCCCGACTCCAAGATCATACAATATGCTATCAAATCAAATCAAATATATATATATTCCAATTTTTTCCAACAAGAGAAGTATCTACATTGCTTACAACTGTTCCAAGATCGATACCTACTGTTTACAAACCATGGTCCGTGGCCTTTAGTATTATTTTTGCTACATGTAATTATTATATGGGGTTGCAATATTTACGCTATTTAAGCTTATTGTCTTCAGAGTAATTGAGCTCCTGAGTAATTGCCTATGTAACTGAGCTTCTTAGTAATATCTTATAGTGTTATGGACGCAAAAAACCCTCCATCTGTACCTCCTCTTGGTGAAGATAAAGATAGGAATCCTGGGAGAAACCAGACTGAAAATTGAAAACGTTACCCATGAAAGCATAAGTCAGCTGTCAGCTTTTTACTTTAACATACCTACTATTCCAACAAACAGATGAAAATATTTAAAATGAACAGACAGACATTTCGTAAAAACAATTTTTTCGGGTTCCTGGGACCTCAAAACGTTAAATCCGTTGAAATCACGGAATCAAAAATTTTGACCATCACAAAGCTTTCCTTATATAGTTATATAGTACTACGCATAAATTGGAAAGCAAAAATATAATTATATTTCAAATCTTTTTTAATCTTTATTAAAAAAAATGTCTTCATTCAAAATTTGCTTATGTATACTTTTGAGTTAATTTTTATTATGTAGGGTTTTAAACAATGTAAAACTCCCTTTCTTTACCCATTGTTATGCGGCTCAAATCTCCCCTATACGCTGCTGGACTCATCTGGTCGACTTGTTTCTCCTTAATGACACGGGGAGGGGGGGGGGGGTAGTTTGCAGCTTGGATTTTGGTAGAAGAACATACGGTTTCGGTTCATTAAGGCGCGGTTTCCACCGACCTGTTAGTGCTAAATACAAATACAGTGACGTGGTAACAGACATTCATGACTTAGGCAGGGTTTCCACTGACCTCGCATTGCAGAATGCAAATGACATTGACGGAAATGTTTGTTTTACTGTATGCCATAGTTAAAATTGATCAATGATCATACAGTAAAATCACAAACAAACTAACTAAAATTAAAAAATGGCTTCATGGGATATGTTAAGTACAAACATTTTAATAGATTTCTATAAAAAGAAAAATTCAAATTT
Source organism: Psococerastis gibbosa (assembly GCA_963971405.1). Taxonomy (NCBI): domain Eukaryota; kingdom Metazoa; phylum Arthropoda; class Insecta; order Psocodea; family Psocidae; genus Psococerastis; species Psococerastis gibbosa. The sequence continues at coordinate 23,716,002 of OZ020490.1, read as the reverse complement.
CCGTCAATGTCATTTGCATTCTGCAATGCGAGGTCGATGGAAACACCGCCTAAGTCTTGAATGTCTGTTACCACGTCACCGTATTTGTATTTAGCACTAGCAGCAGCCTGATCGAGGCGATTATAATACCGGGGTTAAATAAATACCCTAGGATTATAACTGTAAACAAACAAATTTTGAATTGCACTTTCCATTATAAAATTATCTTGTTTACATTTTTATTTCCTGGGGATTAAATAAATACCGGTATTATAATCGCCTCGATCAGGCTGCTGGTTGGTGGAAACCGCGCCTAACAACACATTCATACTTCTATTATCTCCATTGTTCAGACGAATATCCATAAAATGTTATTAAAAAGTAACTTAGAAATCAAGGTAGCTAACGACTGCAAGTTGAAGTTTTTAAATAGAAATTTCGTACTGTATTTTGTAATGTATAGGTATATACATGGTATAAAATCGTAGTGGCCACCCGTAAAAGATATTTACCACTCTACTTAACATACCAATATAGCTCCCGGACCAGTGCCGGTTTTACCATGTGGTGAAAGCCACAGGCCCCGCACTTTCAAAGGGGTCCGCCCTTGGCAAAAGGTTTTTCATTAATTACATAAATAAATGTTTTCATTAAATTGAGATTAATGTGTTTTAATAAAAATATTTTAAAAATAAAAAATATTAAATTTAAGCGGGAATTTGCTTTCAAATGTTGGTGATACTGAAGGTATTTTATTGTTTTTTCTTTTAGTAGAACTACCTATGAATGAAGCACTTACTATATTTGGATTTTTTTGAATTAATTCGTCACTGAGTACCTATACTTGCCTACATGGCCGATTATTAACACCCCCCCCCCCTAGAAAATATTTTCTTGGGTAGGGGCCCCGCTCTATCGGCACAGGCCCCGCGCTTGCTTCAAACGCTGGTGTCCAGGACGTATACTACGTAAAAATAGGAAAGCAAATACGGTAGAATTCTACTATGGTGCCCATTCCAATGACCGGCTAGGGCTATTTCCAAAAACGGTGACGTGGTAGCAGACATTCAAGACTTAGGTAGCGTTTCCACCGACCTCGCATTGCAGAATTGACGGAAATGTTTATTTTCCTCTATGCCATAGTTAAAATTGATCAATGATCATACAGTAAAATCACTAACAAACAAACTAAAATTAAAAAATGGCGTCATGGGATATGTTAAGTACAAACATTTTAATAGATTTCTATAAAAAGAAAAATTCTAATTTCCGTCAATATCATTTGCATTCTGCAATGCAAGGTCGATGGAAACGCCACCTAAGTCTTGAATGTCTGCTACCACGTCACCGTTTTTGGAAATAGCCCTAGCCGGTCAATGGAATGGGCGCCTAAAGAGCCAAATACTCAACAAGGGAAAAGAGGAAGTCCAACAGAAGGGCATTGAGAAGTCAATAATTAGCAATAATTGCAACTGTTCAAATGGCATGGCATTAATAGTATGCCATCAACAAATTGATGGAAAAAGTATAGCCCACATGGCGAGGTTTCTTACGAAGGCCAGCCAGCACCTGCGCGGGAGGGGCATGCATGGCCCGGGGCGGCCAATACTTCGCCTGGGCCCCCAGACCAATATTGGAGACTGGGTGCGGCCACTTCATTGCCTCACGACGACCTATTTCGGTCACTCTGGACAGATTAATAACTACTCAGGCGCGGATCTAGAATGAGGCCAAGGAGGGGCATATTGAAAAATAGGGCTGAAATATTAGGGTTTTGCGCATTAACAGAGCAATAAGGGTCTCCCCCGGGAGAAAATTTGTGAAAAATAGGACTGAAATAGTGGGGTTGTACGCATTTTGAGGGCCCTAATGGGCCCCCCCGTAGATCCGCGCCTGCGTATGATTGCTAACGTTTTAATTTAATTTAAAATTATTGCTTTATGTAGATCTATTAGTTCAAAACAAAAAGAAATGGGTAATGAGGCATTTGATATTTTTTATTTTTATTTTCCCTTCAAGCGACCGGCACACAGATTAGGTCCACTATTTTTAATTTGTGAAAAATAGGACTGATTTTTTTTTTTTTAAAAAAAGGTTAATCGCATACAAACAATTCTATGAATGATGAATGTATCCGATTGACCTCTTCAGTCGCCACACTAAGTTATCTAATAGGTACTTGTGTCGAGTTATACGACACGTCTCCGATCGCATGGCGTGTAGAGACTCGCACAAGTACAAGCACGCTACCACCTGGCCATCGAAGTCGATAAATAGTGGGGTTTTACGAATTTTGAGGCCCCTAATGGGTGGGCTATAGCCCTCATACCCCCCCCCCCCCCGAAGATCCGCGCCTGTAACTACTGTATTCTGCTATTGGTTTCGGCGCACCGTAGAATAGTAGAGTTTTCACTTTTTCGGCCTCATGGTAGCCAGATCCAAGGTCGTGCCCACGTTTTGATTTCGGAGGGGGGGGGGGTCCAAAAAACATTTTAACGTAATTTATTAATGGATAAATTCTTCAAACCATACAGGTTTACACACAAAAATTTATTTTGGATCCCATGGACCATCCCCCTGGGCACGGCCATGCTATGCTGGGTAAGTCTTTCTTTCACTCCTTCGTATAAGGCTCGGACCTCGGGGTGAGCTTTGACCAATGGTACTAATACCCATCAGGCTGCTGCTGATATAACTTAACGGCTTCGGTTGCTAGGTGGTAGCGTGATTGTCTCTACACATCTTGCAACTCGTCACAAGTTATTAGGTTACTTAGTGAGGCGACTGAAGAGGTCGGTCAATCGGATACACCCATTAAATTGTTTGTATGCAATAATTTTCTTCTCTCTCCCTTGCATCATTTGATATTGAGACCAATTTGGTATTGGTATTTGGTATTGTATATTACACAATATTTCAAAAACTACGCTCAAACGAGTGTTTAATTCTGGTTGTACCTTTATTATTGGTATGACGTAGGCTACTATACATATATTTACACGATTTTTTGTTTAAATTTATTAAATTTTTTGAGCTCTCGAACCAATTCAAAATTATGGACTACTTGTAATTTTAAAAGCAAATAATATATATTTTTTAGTATTAGTAAAGATATAAATACGCAATTTATTATTGAATCAAGGTACCCCGCCCCCCCCCCCCCCCCCTTAAACTTCAATCGCGCCCCCACTTTGTTAACCGCTTGCCAACGGTATTTTCAATTTTGGTTGCACGGAATCCCTCTGAATTTTTTTTACAATGCAGAAGATAAAGAGATCCTTCAAACCTCAGCCAGCAGAAATCAAAAGTCAAAAGCCTCAAAATACCCCATTTTCATTCAGAAATACCAATGTTATCACCCTCCAAAGAAAAACACGATTTGCTTTGTTTTTAGGGGGATGAAAAGGTTTCTGTCAAAGATGATTCTATTAGGGGGCAGCCCCCACCTCCCCCCTCCCCGGCTGAGGGGTTACAGGGAGCAACAAGTGCCCCCCCCCCCCTCTCTCCCTCGACCGAACTGCGTGACTTGTACAGTCCTTTCGCGTGTCACTTATTTTGTTGAATTATTGAAGGCTATGAGAAAACTACCACCTGCGAGTTTTTCCTCTGTTTTTGTGCCAGCTTGCTTTAGAAAATTTATCACAATCGTCATGAAAGAACGTCTGAGGTGTATAACTTATTAAAATCTGTTCAATTTTGCTTTGATTTTGATCATTGTTCTTTATTTTATTCGTCAATATTCAGTAAAAGGAAAGACAGGTTCAGGGTTAGAAAGACAATTGACACAATGTAGTACGAGAAAGAACCTTTCAAGGAAATCATTCATTTTCATTCATTTAAAGTAACTCTGACAATGTTTTATGAAATAAGCCTGGGGTTTTTAATTATGAATATTCTTATTTTTTAGCGACTTTGGTGGCAAGGCGTGCTTTTACATTGTGGGAGTCTCTACACACCTTGCGATCGGACAAGTGTCGTAACTCGACACAAGGATCTGTTAGGTTAGTGAGGCGAATGAATGTCATCTCTTCAATCAGATACTCTCTAAGTCGGGCCCTAATTAAAATGGTTACTCTTCGCAGCGCTTTGCAACTCCCTGGGCTACTTATTAAAAAATGTTACTCCAGCGTAGAGGTCTTTATTTTGAAACAGCGCTGAGTTATGTGGTTCAATGAATAGGCTTAAGAATGTAGAGCCCGTAGGAAATTGGCAGCCCAAAATTTAATACCTTTTATTTTTTATTTAATTAACTAAGCATGTTATTAAAGATTTGGCTCATCAAAGTTGTAGAAGACTACTTCATGCATCATATTATAAGATACTTTTAATTTTCGAAATAGTAGTTTTTTCAGAAACATGCAAATATTTTATAAACAATAACTTTTCACGTATAATCGATTTTATAAAAAAAAATACAATTTCGAAAACTAAAAATACCTTATTATCTGATGCATGAAGAAGTCTTCTACAACTTTGATGAGCCAATCTTTAATAACATGTCTAGTTAATTAAATAAAAAATAAAAAGTATTAAATTTCGGGCTGTACACTCTTAATGACCTGGGGAAACGCCTAAGCAAAAACTGCGAACTCTTGGATTTTTTGCAATTTGCACTACACACTCTGAGATATAAAGAGCAGGTATCGGAATGATCCTTAATTCTTTAAAGAAATCGCGATATGAGACCCATCTACCTCGATGGTCGAAAACTTGCATATTGTTCTTAATGCCATTTTTTGGACAATAAATATTTTATTCACATAGTGAACTCCACCCCAGCATGAAATCCCTTAAGCCATTTTTGAATGGAAATGGGTGTAGTTGAACATTATGAAGTAGTCTTCTACAACTGTTGTTTCTAACGCCTGCTTTCAGCATTTCTGCTTTTTAAGCAACCCTGTCAGCCTGGCGGGGGGAGTGAGTCTGTTTGTTAACTTGAGGCACCCTAAGGGCAGACTCTTTCACCTCGGGGAAAGGGGAGTTGACTGACAGGGTGGACCTCCTGATTATAGTGGATTCCGAACCACTTGGGGAACATGGTAAAGTCACACGATTAAATCGGAGGTGACCAGGACTCGACTTATACTGCCAAAGCGCGTTATCTTGTCCCACCAGGTTCCCCTGCCAACGCTGTGCACACTACCAAGTTGCCGCAGTTTGAAACATGCTCTGCTGTAATGGAATCAACATGGTAAGGCCGTTGGCTAACTTCTACAACTTACATGAGCCAAATCTTTAATAACTTGCTTTGTTAATTGATTAAAAAATAAAAAGTCAATAAAAACAACGGGGTGCTAATTTTCTACGTAGCATGTCCTCTTAAAGGGAACCACCTCTGGACCTCATTTCTATACAAACCGTGAACAAGTTTCTGAGCAGGTATAAAATGCTTATAATAATGTCTTAATCTTTATCTGATCAAATCGCGCATGGCAGCTACTAGCTGGTATAATAAGATTGGCACCTTTTTAAAACCATTGCATCTTTGTTATGGTAGTAAAATCATTTTATTGCTCCATGTAGAATGGGAACGTGGTATTGTCATCATTGGGTTTTAGCGGCCATTCCTAATGCATAACAACCATTAAAACTACTCAACCAAAACTTGTTGTTAATGTACTGGTATAGTATACTATATATTTTAATATAATACCTATTAGGCAGGCCCAGAGGACCAGGTTTTTTCGGGGAGGGCTGTTATCCAGGGACACCCCCCCCCCCCCCCGAGAAAAAGTTTTATGCTAGATAGAATGGACTTTTGAAGGAAATTTAGAAAAATTATTACGCAAGTAAAAGAAACGCGATATTTTTTCGGCCACCACCCCCCCCCCCCCCGAAAACTTTTTCTGAAACCGTCCCTGTGTGATCCTAAAGTATGTATTATGTATAGAAATGTGTTGCACGTCCGGAAAGTTCAAATAGATCTATTGTAAAATCAAAAAAAAAAAATCGGGTACAGCCCCCCCTCTGGCTACGGGCCTGCTATTAGGGGTATTCAGGATGTGACAATGTATTTCATTATTACTTTACAAATTGCAATTATTACATCAAAAGTATTAAATCTAAAGAGAAAAGTCTGAGGAGAAGTGAAACGCAGCCCCGAGCTACCGGTAATTGTAAATGGAATTTCCTCGCTTAACAAGGATTTTTTTTTTTTACTCGTTACTGAAAGCAGAAATTCAAAATATTTTGTAAACAACTTGAAAAACCAGGTCATTTTGACGATATTAATTAACTCCACGTTCCACAGCTCCTGCTGAAATAAGGGCTTGAAATTACAAAAGTGTCAGAGGATCGTCGCATCTGCCCCTTTGGGATCTATATTCTAGCCATACTTATGGACGACCCGGTGGCGAATTTTGGTGAGTGAGTCTGGTCCCGGCCCAAAACCGCTGACGGTTTTCCGCGAAAGCGTGTGGCGTGAGACCAGACAGCCATTTTGGTAACATCACCGACCGAGGTATTAAATAGACCCCAGAGGGACTTTGGAGGGCAGACTGAATACGGAAGGGACTGAAGAAGGAGGAACCTCTGAGGACTCAAGGAGTCGAATCTTATGTTAAGGAACTTAAGTGATATTTAGTATTTGTCTCTAATTATAAAGTGTCGGGCACCGGCTGTCTCCTTATGGTGAGTGTCTTGTTTTTACATTTAATATAATTGTTGTATTCATTGAATGAACCATGACTTCTGATATTGTACCCCCAATCTTGCAATACAGTGGATAGATTAGCAACAGGTAACAGTTGCTATAACAAAAGGTGGGGATTCCACCGACCTCTCATTGCAGAATGCAAAGACATTGACGTGGTAGCAGACATTCAAGACTTAGGCGGGTATTCCACCGACCTCTCATTGCAGAATCCAAATGACATTGACGGAAATTTTTGTTTTACTTTATGCCATAGTTAAAATTGATCAATGATCATAGAGTAAAATCACAAACAAACTAAAATTAAAAATGGCGTCATGGGATATGTTAAGCACAAACATTTTAATAGATTTCTATAAAAAGAAAAATTCAGCAAATTTCCGTCAATGTCATTTGCATTCTGCAATGAGAGGTCGGTGGAAACCCCGCCTACAATAAATTTTCTTTCACTTGACGTACACTTTTAGAACGACCACAGCCTATCATCCCGGATTGTACTGCCTCGTCACGTAAGCCGTGAAGGGGAAGTTACTCTTTTCCGTCAGTGCTAGGCCTGCAGGCCCCCACCCCAATGACGAAAACATTTTTGCGAGGTTGGTAATTAAAATAATGTGGTTTTGGTTAGCCCTGAAAGGCGTTAAAAGGTTTCTCACATATGGGCGGCCCCCACGTGTCAGTCCATTGTCGAACCAATCAATCCCCATTGCCGAACCCTCCATCACGTTATTGTTTAACAGCCGTCATAAATCAGCTGCTAAGAGGACGCTGCTGTGGTTTTCAAGGTCAATAGCATTTATTGATGCGGTCTGGTAACCAATGCATCAGATGATGCATGTTTGTTATTAAAAATTCATTAAAAAAAATTTATACCTCATAACTTCACAAAATGCTGAAATAGGCAATAAGCTAAAAATCCTAAAAAAAATTATAATTTGGACCTATATTTTTAAAATTTTCCCCCGGTGTAGAGCCCCGCGATCCTCGTAGTTGTCAAGTGCCCCTAAAGAGTTACGTCCACCTGTACAACCCAGGTGTGTCTGTACCTGTGTGTACTTGGCTAAGTCTCGCTTACGCCTGTTACATTGTGTAAGCTGGTCTCAGCTTGTCCATTATCGCTTGTAGCCGGTGTAGGTTGACATCGAGGATGTGCACTCGTCTCCCAACGGCCACAAATTCTTACGGAAATCCGACCCGATTCTTCTCTCAGCGGCCCTAAATATTGGGGGTACTCACTATCCTCTGATAAAGTGGGAGAATTCAGATAAAATATAAATACTTTTAGTATTACTTTTACCGCGCATTATCCTCAAGAAGGGTCGGCGCAGGCCTATACCCAAGGGGGGGGCAAGGGGCCATGCCCCCCCCCCCCCTCAAAATTTGGTCAGATGGTCATTGTATTGACAGTCTCACAGGTGAATTACTACGGATATATCATTTATAAATAAAAAAATTGGTCTTGCCCCCCCTCCCCCAAAAAAAAATCAGGGTCGGCGGGGCGACAGCAGCGTTTCCACACAGTCCTATGTGCGTCCTCGGTGGAGAGCTCCAAACTTCTCATATTTCCGGCGATCTTTCTTCTATCAGTGTAACTATGGGCCTCCCCGGCGGTCTTCTTCCTTATATCTCCCGGTTCATTACTCCTTTGACTTTGTGGTCTTCGTCTAGCTACGTAGTACGTGTCCCCACCAATTCAGCCCCTTTTCTCTAACTTTCGCTTCGTGAATCATATTCTCCTCACACCTCGCCCAGCACTCAGACCAATACAGTATGCGCGGCGGGCGTAAAAGCAAGATGCAACTTGCAAACGCCCTTAAAAAAATAATAAAAAATACAGCATGCACGGGCGAACAACTTGCTTATAGATGCGTCCTTTCAGTATTATTGGCATTTTTCGGTCTGTGAGTATCCCGAACATACAGTATCTCGAAACTGCACCCAGCCGGCTTTTATCAGACTTTTGACATCTTCTTGAGAGCCCCCCTTTTGAGATAAAATATAAATAAGGAACAAAAAGTAAATAAATAAGCTAGAGAGAATTCGGTAGATTGGCCAAGTGGAGCTGGAACTGGAGCTCGCAACTACGTAAACAGAGCGAGAATGGAGGGATGAAGGCGGCAAGACAGGCCGCGGAACCGATGGGGGGACAAGCTGGAGTGTAACTTGCTAGAGATTTCATTGGTGGCTTGGCCCACCCCGAGCTGTAGCGCCAATTAAAATTAAAATAGTACATTCTGTACATAAATGTACTCGTATGTTATAACAACAATTACGTATATTTCAATGTTTGATACTAGGGGTACTCACCATCCTGTGGTAGAGTTGGAAAACTGATGAGATATAAATAGACATAGGAATAAAAAAAAGCATAATTTTTTTCACTTTTTTCTTGTACAATATATTGAAAAAAAAATACATTTTTTTTAAGCGCGGGTCCCAATTAGGATTTTTTCCTAGGAAATTGGGGTTGTTTACCGATTATTTTGTGGGAGAGGGTTATCCGCTCTGTTGTGTATGTAGAGGGCGGGGGGGGGGGGGTTAAATGTTGAAGATGAGGCCGGTGGCTCTTAGGAAGTGCATGATGTCATTTGTGGCTGTTGTTTTGTTTCCTATAGCGCTTCGAAGAGGGAGGAAGGAGCTCGTAAGACGGAGGTTCGTTGGACCAAGTAGGTTGGGCAATCGAGAAGAAGGTGAGCTATTGTGAGGGCCACTCCGCACCTTGCGCATAGGAATTAAATAAATTTAATACATAAAGAAGTTATCACGCTCAATCTTTCGCTTATCGAGCGATCTTCGAGCAGTGGCACTGCAAAATATAATTTTAAAAATATAATAAACCATTATAGAGTACCCCCTCTAGCTCCCGGGCAAATAAATGAGATTCATATAAAAAATAATTAGGCTAGACCTATAATGGCTCAATACCTAACTAATATACTTAAAATTACTTCCTACTAACTACGAACTAATTTCTACTAGCCTAACTAAGCCTAAAAATGATTTAAAATATATTTGTAATTTATTTATATATCCATATATATATTTCATTTCTCATGACTATTTTACCCAAGCTTTCCTCTTGTACCACAGAACAGTGGTTACAGGTTAGGTATGCACATTACCTATATTAGGTTGCCAAATGATTTATGGGAAAAATGTTACTCTTCTCCTTACAATTACATCACTAACATGTAATTAAGTTACAAGTGCTCTTGGCTATAGTGGAGGTAGAAATGAATTAAAGATAATTGTCTCTTTGCCATGTTCCACTGACCAATAGTCCACTACATAGAGGTCAGGATATAAAAATAATCGTCAATTAATCCATCATTAAACATCTAAGCCATAATAAACAGCTAAACTATCAAAATGGCGCCTAATCAGTAGTTGAACATTTTCAGGGGTCTCTCCAGTCAATTCCTGGGCACCATCATTAATTGTTAACAAGTAAGAAGACGTGCCAGTGAATACGATCGAAGCACAGAGAGAAACTTTTCATGAGGGGCCGAGGCTCCCATTGTTATTAGACGACGCATCACTCAACGTAATTGTTGGGAGAAACTCGGCATTCCAGATGTTAGCAGCTGTTTCTTCTGTAGACTCCAGCCGACCGTTGCTGTCACCGTCACGTCACGGATGCCCAATACCTAGATTTCTTGTCAAAGGGTATAAATGGTATAATAGTTTAAATTATGAGGGTATGCGTGAAGGGGTGTTGGTCCAAAATGGCCACGTTGTTTCGCACGATGGGGCGCCCAGTCCTTGCTAAAAGGGACAATCACTATACTATCCCTAGCATTGGTCTCCTCTCCCTAAAGGCCTTGACACACCTATGTTCGAAGTGGCCCCTGTTGCATTGTACGGCCTCCCTAGGAATAATACCTATCAGTGAAAAACCTCACGGCCATCGAAAAAGTTAAGTCCACTTTCCTAAAGAGGGTTCTCTACGTTTCCAAATACACCAAGAGCCCCATGGTATATGATGTGATGGCACGCGAGAAGTTCTTCATCGAGGATCTACAGGACTCACTAGACCTGCCCTCCTCCGCTGTATAGTTGCGCAGTTCCCGAGGGACAGGAAAGAGAAGGCAAGCCAGATCAACCCCGAATTCTACGGTAATGACGCCATTATACACTGGGATACATGGACTTCTTGTAACCAGCCAAATTGGCACGTTCTCACAAGAATGGCGATTCATGGATTTCATTATAAAATTTGTAATCGATCTGGGCATGGCCGTGCCCAGGGGGGTGGTCCATGGGGTCCGGACCCCCCCCCCTCCCCGAAATAAATTTTTGTATGTAGACCTGTATGTTTCGAAGAATTTATCAATTAATTCCTCAATAAATTACGTTTAAAAAATGTTTGGACACGCCCCCCCCCCCCCCCGCCCGAATTCAAAACCTGGGCACGGCCTTGCATCTGGCTACCATGAGGCCGACGCGAGCTGGCATTTGCACTCTGTGTGGCGGTGCCTGTGCGCGGTATCACATAGAACTCTGCCCCGAAAGAGTGTTGTCCCTCACGCGGTACTCGTCACAGTAATAAGGTGCAGAGCAATGCAGTGCAGTTTAACTAGTTCAAGAAATTTTGTTAATCTCTTTGGTTGTAAATATATATATATAATATAATATATTATATATATATAATATAATATATTATATTATATTATCTCTGTCTGTCCCGATTTTTCGAAGGGAAGGTTTTAAATCTGGGTCCACCCCATTTTGAGAACATTACTCCCATTCCCTCTTGGTTGAAATGCATTCAAGGCCGTGCCCATGTTTTTGTTTCGGAGAGGGTCCAAAACCTTTTTTACCTATTTCATTACCATTCTATTCAGTGTACAGCCCTTCTATTTCGGAGAGGGTGCAGACCCCTTGGACCACCCCCCTGGGCACGGCCTTGAATGCATTACAGTAGAATTCAAGTTAAATAGTTATATATTAATCATATACGACAGGACCGGACTCCATTCCGAGAGACAAATATTCAGATGCAGAGTTTTTTTTTCTAATGAATAATGTTGGCGAAAACGATTTTATTATTGGCACTGTATATATTTTAAAATAATTAATAATAATAATAAACGTCTTATATTTACGGGGCAAGACTTAAGAGTGTACAGCCCGTAGGAAATTGGCAACCCGAAATTTATTCCTTTTTATTTTTTATTTAATTAACTAAGCATGTTATTAAGGATTTGGCTCATCAAAGTTGTAGAAGACTACTTCATGCATCATATTATAAGATATTTTTAATTTCGAAAACTAAAAATACCTTATTATATGATGTATGAAGTAGTCTTCTACAACTTTGATGAGCCAAATCTTTAATAACATGCTTAGTTAATTAAATAAAAAATAAAAAGTAATAAATTTCGGGTTGCCAATTTCCTACGGGCTGTACACTCTTAAGACTAGAAAGTCTTTTTCTGCCTAACCCACGTCCAAAAACAATACAATTTCCAAAATACACACAAACAATCTTATTCTAACAATGCATAAAAAGAACTTATTCTATAAACGTGGATATAAAAAGAGATACAGTAAATACCTGTCCTATAAGCCTAGACAGTAATCGTATTCTAAAGCTATTCTGTTCCTAGCAATTTTTTCAGCAACTGGCTTTTGAACCCACGAGCTGCGATCTAATTTCCTTATCTAGGGAGTTCCACTGGCGGCAGACATTTACAAAAAAAGAACTACCATATAAAGCTGTGTTATGTCGGGGTATTCGCAATACAAGTCCATTTCTATGGGAATTCAATGGCTTTAGGCGGTCATAGAGATATGAAGGAGCTGCTCTATTCAAAACCTTATATACTAATAATAGTGCGTGGAAAGTTCTTCTTTCACCTAATTTTAGCCACTGAGCCCTGCGGTATAGAATGGGGATATGATGTGATCCCGCCGTTTCACATTGTAAATGAACCGCAGGCATGAGTTCTGCGCATATTGGAGGTGCCTAGCATCAACTTCATTACAATTGCTGTAAATCAAATCCACATAGTCGTATATAGGAAATATTAATGATTCGATCAGATTTCGCTTTATAGCAACAGGCAGTAAAAATTTTAGGCGCTGCAGGACGTATAAGGAGTAAGAAACCTTTTTACACACTCTTTTGGTATGATCATGCCATGTAAGACCCTGGTCAACGTAGAGGCCAAGGTTTTTAATGGCTTGCTCTTCGTAGGGGATAATCCCACCACCTATTATAATCGAAGGTGGGGCACTTTTCATAATTCTGGACACAAGCTTTCTGGAGCCAAGGATTATTGACTGGCACTTATTTGGGTTTATCATAAGAAAATTACTGTCACACCAACCCTCCACATTCTTTAGATCGTTATTGACTTCATCCGCTGTGCGGCAACAAAGTTGAACTGATTCGTATGCAGGTAGAGCTGCAGATCATCTGCATAAAAATGGTATCTACAGTATTTCAGACTCGAAGCTAAATCTGACACATAAATTGAAAAGAGGAGAGGACCAAGGAATGAGTTTTTAAAACAATACTAATGCTATTTGTTTACAATTTTAAATTCGGAAATTATAAGAGTTAAAACCTTTACCCTTATGTAGATAGTAACCCTAAAATCATTTCTCGTAAAATATAAGTAAATATAAGAAAATAATAATTAATAATTAAACCAAGTATTCGCTAAATGCTAGAGATAAGATAAGATAAGTCTATATTGCACCAATTTTCAATACAATAGCGTAAATAATAACACATAATAAACACAATGCAGTCGAGAACTTAACAGAATCCAAAAAAGCTCAAAGTGCTTCCCTATTCAAAAAACTCCTGGATGTTGTACAATGTCTTTTGAATGAGGAAACACTTCAAACTCCCTCTGAACTGTGCCAAGTTCTTGGCTGACTTTATTAAATTAGGTTTGTTACATATGCGCACACCGATATATGACGGCTTACATTCATACCGCCGGGTTATGTGTTGCATGGCAACCAAGTTTGTCCTTGACCTCGTTCCATGATTGTGGACATGTTCTGCCAGCTGGAAACTGCTTAAATTTTTGTGAACATACACAGCCACGTGCAAAATATACAGGCTAGGTACTATTAGTATGCTCAGGTCAATGAAGTGCTGTCTACAGCTCTCTCTTTGATTGATTCCCACAATGTACCTATAATAGCTCTTTTTTGGAGTTTAAAAATTCTGAGCAGGTTGCCAGCACTAGAATTGCCCCAGAGCTCAATCCCATAGGTAATGTGGCTTTGAATTAGTGCTTAATAAACTGAGTTAGCTTCGCACCCAATGGGGCAATGGGGGATGTGGGAGGGGGGGGGGGGTCAAGACCCCCCTAAATAAGCAAATTCATAAGATAATAAATAAAAAATAAAATATACATATTGTACAACTTGTGACCCCCCTAAATTTTCTGCTGGATCCGCCCTTGTTCCCACCTGCATCAATCTATATTCTACTAGTAATTTTCCAACTTGTTATGTATCGTATGTCAAGCCGATGCAAGTCTTTTGTCTATTTCAAGCTGGGCTTGGCCCCGGCCTGAAAAAATGTTTACCTTCGTTTGGAGCTACAAAGTTAAGAACCGGTCCGAGTTTACTTGAACATGCTTTCCAATTTATCAATTAGTAGGAAGAGAAAATGATTAATTTCATGGTAAATAATTTTCCTATGGTTAAATTTCGGATATCACGGGGGGGGGGGGGGGGGTTGTCCACCTGACGTCAATGGAGGTGTGGTAAATTCTAGATAGGTCAGACCAACACATTACCACACAGCAATAGTGGCAGGGCACTCAATGCATTTCAGCGTGAATTTGCTTTAATTTTTTCAAAAAAATATTTTTTGCACAAAACCAAATAGTTTTTTGGAAAGCAATCTGCCCGGTTTCGTTATTCAATTTAACACCTAAAACATGCCTGAAGGTAGAAATCATCGATAGAAAGGTTTCGCAGAAAAATTATTTTTTAGTCATTTTTCATTAAAATTAAGTTATTTTTATTTTTTTACCCCCAGAAGCAAACTATCAAGGGGTAGCGACCTCCTGTATTTTATCAACATTAATAACGACTAGCATATATGTGAATTTAAAAGAAATCGTTGGAGCCGTTTTTTGAGAAATAATTAGACTTTTTTTGGAGTTTTTTGAGAATAAAAACCCCCCAAATTGAGTTAGCCCAAAATAAAAAAATTGGTCCCGAGGTATGATTTTTGTCAACCTACATGCCAAATTTCACCCAAATCCACCGAGTAGGTTGCCCGGAAATCGATGAACAGACAGACATACATACAGACAGACAAACAGACAGACAGATAGACAGAGCGACAGACAGACATTACGTAAAAATCACTTTTTTGGGTACCTGGGACCTCAAAAAGTGTAAATCCGTTGACATCTAGGAATCGAAAATTTCGACCATCACAAAGCTTTCCTTATACTACGTATAAATTGGAAAGGAAAAAGGAGACAATTTTATTTTTCATCCACAAAGCTTGGCTGATTATGTCCGTTTTACATAGAGTACTACACCAACTACTAATAGCATAACGTTTATCTGGCGCTCCAAACTATACGGAGTAACGGAGATTAGAGATAGCATACCAAAATTAAAGTTTGAGGCAAGGCACGCTTCATTGAATGATTGCATATTATTATCGCAGAATAAGTATAGCTGGTGCATGCGGTCGTAGTCGTACAGCTATGGAGTTTACGACAGCCACGTACTATATACCAACTATGGGCAACTACGACAAAAGCCTTGACCTCAGTATGCAGTATAACCTGTAAATTTAGGGAAAGATCGTGCAGCCAACAAGTTGCACGAGCTGATTATTTGGAAATAATACAATGCTATACAATACTATATATGTATATACTGCATAGGCGGGGTTTCCACATACGTCAATGGTCAATGAGAAATATGAAATTGAATTGAATTAAAGACATACTAAAAATGTCTGCTACCACGTCAAAACCATATTTCTCATTGACCATTGATGTATGTGCAAACCCCGTCTTATATACAATATATTGACTTTTTTGTTTTATTAATAAATCAATCTAGCGGAGTGCTATATAAAGCTGTCTCTTACACTCAACTGGGAAGACCCGGGACAGCCTGCTTTACATCATGCAGTGGCGTAAATAACATAGCCCCCCCCCCCCGCCCCGCGGTGCGAGGGGGTGCAGCATTGCTGGGCAGTGGCGTAGTCGAGGGGGTCAGCTGGGACCGGACCCCCCCCAAAATTTAGCAAAACAACAAATTTTTCTGATATTTATTGAAAAAATTCCCTCAGTCTACCAACATTGCAGCAAAAAAAAAAAACGTTGAATTTCCCGCCAATTTCAAAATTTTGTTTGTTTTCAACTCTTTTTATTTAAATCTCGTTTGTGGGGGCCGGAATTTTAGGCATTTTTGGGGGGGGGGGGGTCGTGGGCCTGTGCCCCAAGTGCCCATAGGTTAATCCGCACAGAAGAATGAATAATCACTCGTTGATTTAAGATTTTTGAATTCATCAATAAAAAAAAATTCCCGATGCTTACATTTCCATACATGAAATTAATTTATGTGAAATAGATACATATCAGTGTTTCATTCAAGAGCGGACTAATAGGAGAGCAGGCGGTGTAATTGTATATGCAAAAAAATGGCCTTGATTGTAATGTTAGCAAGATGGCATCCTCAGCCCATGAAAGTATTTTACTTAATTTAAGGAATGAAGAACAATTAGGAATATTATCAACTTATCGTATACTATATATTAAATTATACTTTTTGCGTGATATGAGAATAGTTTGCACTGGCCTACATGAAACCGACTGGTCGCGGAATTGTATAACACTACGGATGTAAATGTCGCATATAATATTTTGAGTCGACAAATAAATGATGTATACGAAATTCGAGTATGGAAAAAATTAAAATAACAAATAAAAATAGAATGAGAAATAAATGGGCTACCGCTACAGCTTGAGTTGGTAGGTACCCCGCACACCACTAGGTTAAGGGGAGCTACATTATCATATTGTTAAGAAATACACGAATTATTATTATTATTATTATTATTATTTCCGAATTAAGGATTATTGTATACAATTGTTAGCATACTGAATCATTTAGTGAATCGCCCTATTATATTTATAACCAGAGCGAAACCTACCTTGCACTTGTTTACCAGCCATACCATACCATTCAGGGGATAACCAGAAATAACCTTTTCTAGACCTTTTCAGACTAAACCAGACCATCTAGTTTCGCAGCTGGAAACATTAGGGGTCTTCACAGTGTTCGTGTTATCGAGTTATACCTTTAAGAAATTCGTGCCTCTCCTTCTCTCAACGTATTTAAAAACAAATATTACAAGTTTCTCCTTAGTCAGCAAACCACTGTCACCGGTTGATCAAGGCAAGGCTGCGTGTGAATGTGTGAGAAAATGTGTGTGTGAATGCACAGTAGATGGTAGCGAATGTGAATTAGTATGTCTGTTATCTTGAATGAAAGGTATGACTGATATTCTGAATGAATGTAGTTTATAAAAGTATATTTCAATCAAACTATATCGTTGTTATGTACAGTTAGGTGTAAGAGAGGGCCATAGGCCCTAATCTCGCTGTATCTACATATTTTTTTTTTTAATAAAGACTTTATTGTTATTATTATTACTAAGTGTGTTATATCAAGCTAAGTTAACACACCGATAACCAGCTAACCAGCGTGCTATCCTAAACCCACTTCCAAGTTGGTTAACGTGTTATTTACCTTGCTCAGGTTTGACCACCGCCATATTTGTTTTTGTCAATTGATTTGAAACACGCGTTTAAAATTTTTTAGTACTTAAATTTATTTGTATAATCTATTATCACAAGTAATTACCGTAAATACTTAAAATTATAATAACCAAAATGAACAAAAAATATAAACAAATGTGGCACTACAATAGAGTTCTGCCACTTTCTTTAAACCCGTGCCACGAACGTCTGACTACTACCACGTTGTTTACTCTGTCGATATAGCATGATAACTCACTCCCGAGGTCCACTCACGATTGTGTGTTAACTTGAATAGCACATCTAACTCGATAACACCAACACTGTGAAGACCCCTAATTACAGTATTTTCAAGTTAATTCTATAGAAACAACAACAATGTTTAACTGCGTTCTTCGAACATTTTAAATAACAAATTTGAGAAAATTTTACATTTCCGCTGTCAGTTCTATCTTGAAAACAGTGCCAGCGTTTTAGAGCATAGCAAATGAATTCTAAAAATATAGTTCAATCACTTCAATGCATAGAGCCTTTTTCCTTTGAATCATGATTGAAGATTTTGTGTTATAAATAGGCCTATACTGTTGACCAAGCCGCAAATACGATGGTATCTTACCGTGTGAACAATCGCAGAAATTTACAGCTCCAAAAAACGAGTTACTGTGACATTAAAAAAGCGTCCGTGGCTCTGTGCGTGCATATGTTTTAAGAACGATTTAATTAAATCTGGAACACTTAAATGGGACATGACTGGCATGAGCATGCGCTCCCTGCATTCTATGGAAAGTGTAAATGGTTATCGGTGTGTTAACTTAACTTGATATAACACACTTAACTAGGTATAACTCGATAACACGATCACTCTGAAGACCCCTAATGTGTAGTTAGTTGGGCACTATACCTTATTTTCAGTACAACTCAACCGAACAAAGTATAGGTGGTACAGAAATTGTCATTTTATTGATAAAAACAGCACATTTGGGGGGCATGTACAACATAAAAAATACAGTATACTCCGACTTTGCCAATGTTTGTTTGAATTTTAAGACAATTAAGTAACATAGATTAAAGAGTTTCGTGTATGTCTCATGAAAATTACAAATTACAGTAGAAAAATATCGGTTCCGCCGCTCTGAGGCACGTGATCAAGGACCTATACAGGGGGGGGGGGCTCGGGGTAGCTCCCCCCCCCCCCTCAAATTGAGTAAATCTATTGTAAGTTAATGTATTGCGCTCTGACTCAATTGATATAATCGATCCTACATTGTTCCTATTTTGACCCACAACTACCCCCCCCCCCCAAAAAAAAAATTGGCTGGATCCGTCCCTGCACGTGAGGGTATTATCATTGTACTATATTATTAGAATCGGCAAGCCTAGGCTGAAGCCTTTTAAACAGTCATAAGTAAGTTCATTTCACAAGTCTGTGAGTTTAGTTTTATTCACGAACACAGCCAAGTTCTCCAGGCCAATGGCCTTGACTTGCAGGAGATCCGTGAAGGCAGCCCCCTGGCTCGAGGGTAGCAGAACTAAGCAGCAACGAATATGTATAAATGTAATAATTATACGCGAGTTCGGATTTAACATTTCTTCAAATACCCACAAGACAACAAAGGAATTCATATGTGCAGACTGCAGAATGCATACAAGCGCTTCACACCCTCACGCCTTTTGAAAGACAAAGCAGAACAATATATTTTATATATTGGCGCCAAAAATTTCAATGCGTTTTCAGCAAGGCCAGTGATATACGATCCAAATGGAGTAGACGGCCGAGGGGAGCCGCACTTCGACCCCACAAAGAGACACCACGAATTGACGCATACACCTCATCCAATCACTAGCTAGTTTTCAGTCTTCTAAAAATACAATTTTCTGGGACCCCACTAAAATCTAAAATGCTCCAATAAAACATTCTATTCCTGTTCCCACTGTATTTATCTTACGGAAGCAAAATTTAAAAAGAATTTCCACGTCTCCAATTAATTGTCTACAATGATTGTAGTCCCTTATATTTAACCTATGTACCCGACTCTGATTTTGATGTACCCATAAAGTAGATTACATCTGGAGGCACTAGATTGTAATGAGTGCGTGAACCATACGAAGGGACCCGATAAAGTGCCTTTTTTATTCATTTTCAAAGGTTAGGTACTTTTTAAAGGTGCGATTCAGGTATAAACCCTTATCCTGTTGCTTTACGAAGATCTCACCTCCTTACTTTTTATGTTATAAAACAAATCTGACAGTTAACATGGGCCAAGCTGTTTCTTACCCATATAATATTTCATTCAGGTTATTACTATTTTATAAGAGAAATGTGATCTATCTTCAAAACAAATAGTTTTGATGTCTCATTCTCTCTGCATGGCCCTTTGTGGGTCTTTCCCCGCAAGCAAAGCACTACAATATGGTATTTGGTATCCCACTGGGATAACTAAGGAATTTTCTAATAAAGTTTTGTTATGTAAGGTGTCTTCACAGTGTTGGTGTTATCGAGTTAGATGTGCTATCCAAGTTAACACACAATCGTGAGTGTCTCTCGGGAGTGAGTTATCATGCTATATCTAACAGGGTACACAATGTGGTAGTAGTCAGTTGTTCGTGGCACAGTTTTAAAGAAAGTGGTAGAACTCTATTCTAGTGCCACATTTGTTTATATTTTTTGTTCATTTAGGTTCATTATAATTTTAAGTATTTACGGTAATTGATTGTGATAATAGATTATACAAATAAATTTAAATACTACAAAATTTTAAACGCGTGTTTCAAATCAATCAACAAAAACAAAGATGGCGGCGGTCAAACCTGAGCTATCGATCGCAGCGCAAGTTAAATAGCACACTTAACCAACTTGGAAGTGCGTTTAGGATAGCACGCTGGTTAGCTTGGTTATCGGTGTGTTATTAACTTAACTTGATATAACACACTTAACTAGGTATAACTCGATACCACGAACATTGTGAAGACCCCTATAGTCGTTAAGTTTTCACACCCATTAGACATGTTTTTGAGGTCTTCAGGACTTGGCTCTTCCTCTTACCCAAAGCATCTCAAATTTAGCGAAAAACCTCAGATATTTGGATAGTTTTTCGCATATCGTACACGAAAATAACAATAACACAAAACCCTCCTCGGCGCTACGGCCCGTGAAGGGCCTTGGCCTACCACATCGCACCAGTCTGCGCTCTTCTTCGCCAGTCATCGACGCCAGGTCCTCCTCGACGTCATCCAGCCATCGCATCCGTGGCCGTCCACTCGTCTTCTCCCTTGGCGCACCTTGCTGCTCTTGTAGCCTTATTGTCCGGCATTCGTTCCATGTGCCCTAGCCACCTGATGCGGGCTAAAAAAAACACAAGCGTCCTTCTAATCCATGGAATGATTTCTTGGCAATGCAAATGGCTCTGGAAAACTTGAGACCACCAAAATGTAAAGGTTTTGCTCTTTCTCTGGTAGCAGTGCCTCTGAGCTTTCCACAAGACAAGACAAGATGTGGATTCCTCACTCTTTTATTTGAGGCCATGAACACGACAATCATTGTAACAATAGGCTCTAGACCCACTATAAGCCTCATTCTTCTTCTACAGCCTGTCTTTTCCTGCTGTAACCATACCATTGGTCATGGCTTCATGGACACGGCAAAATCAAACCACATGAGAATTTTTCTCTGAATAATCCAAATTATGGCTACATTCAGAAGCCCGTATTCTCTAACATGATGCTTTACAGGGGCTATGTAATCCTGTCCCACTGCAGCAATGGAGATAGTACTGGATTTCCCACCCCTCCATGTTGCAGTGGAAACTTCAGCAGAAATGGCATTATTATAGGAGTGGAAGGGCAATTAAGAGAGACTCAGCCTCTCTGACTACGTCTGACCACTGCCTGGATATGCCAAGTGATAGAATCCATCCAAAATACTGTTTTAGGAGGGAATTCGAAACTATATTAGGGACAATGAAAGAATGCTGCGAATCAGCAGGAATTCTCAATAGTTACACAATCAAGTGGTTTACTGATGGCTCTAGGCTAGGAAGTACCAAACCAAGAACAGGCCTTGGCGTCTTTGCTCCTGGGGTTAAATATCTGGAGTCTCTTAGGGAGACAACTATAGTCTTGCAGATTTTGCAATGAAGGTGCGGAGGACGATGCGATGCAATCGCACGAAGAAGAGCAGCATGCTCGGAAAGCTTGCAGTTACATGTAAAAGACCTGCCACTTCTGAATCCCCTCAAGATCCTGGCTCTCGTGAGAGAGATAGGCCTCGAGAAAGTGATGTAGAAGTGATGTAGATACTTTGTTGTAGGGGGCACAACAGGCCAATAGGCTTAAGTGCACACAGGTAACACCTGTACCCCAATTTATATATAAAAAAAAAAAAAAAAGCCTCATTCTTCAAACTTTTCAAGCGCTCGCTCGCTATTTTACCGAAATTAGAGGATCTTACAGAAAAAAATGGACATGGCGGGATTCGAAACCACGATCTTCGTTTAACCGGGGCGTCGTCATAGATAGGTTTAGATAGTTGTGTTCCACTCTTTTACGCCTGTCTAAAGCATTGGCGTAATTAGAGGGGAAGGAGGGTCAAGTCTCCTCCAGGATTTTCGAGGAGATATAAAACTAATACATTTAAAAATACTTTTTTTTTTAAAATACTAGATCGAAAATTCGACTATTTTTTTATGTTGGCAATTTTGGAGTTTCAGGCTGTTCATCTGTCAATGTTTAAGGCGCCCATTCCACCGACCGGCTAGGACTATTTACAAAAACGGTGACGTGGTAGCAGACATTCAAGACTTAGGTGGCATTCCACCGATCTCGCATTGCAGAATGCAAATGACATTGACGGAAATGTTTGTTTTTCTTTTTATAGAAATCTATTAAAATGTTTGTAATTAACATATCCCATGACGCCAATTTTTAGTTTTAGTTAGTTTGTTTGTGATTTTATTGTATGATCATTGATCAATTTTAACCATGACATAGTAAATTCGTGTCGGGGTGGTACTACCCGTGGTACAGGAGTTTTCAGGTTGCATCAACAGCCTCCTGTTTAACCTATCGACAGTCAGGGAAGACTGCCGGGACCGCCGGCTTTACATGCCCTCCGAAGCATGGTAGTCAGAAGATAAATAATTGTACCACTAGAAAATTTTGGCATTCGGGTGGGACTCGAACCAGTCACCTTCTGGATGATAGTCCGAGTCGTTACCTCTACGCCATTCTGACTACAACCATGACATAGAGCCCATAGAGGAAAACAAACATTTCAGTCAATGTCATTTGCATTCTGCAATGCGAGGTCCATGGAAACCCCGACGAAGTCTTGAATGTCTGCTACCACGTCACCGTTTTTGTAAATAGCCCTAGCCTGTCGGTGGAATGGGCGCCTAAGTTTGTATCTGCACTGCGATCATGGATGGGAACATCTTGAAGTTTTTAGGATTCTAAACCTCTCCACCCCCCCCCCCTCCCCGGATTTTGGCAACTAGGGGCACGGAACACCTGTGGGGTCCTATTACGCCAATGATGGCGTATTCATGGCAGTACTGATAGGACTGGCGAATATTAGCAAAACATTTAGGGGCGTAAGACCGCATCACCTCTAGCTATCAAATTCTTGGCACCGGCACAGAGACGTCTTTGACGCAAACAACAAGTAGATCTGACAAATTATGCAATACAACATTAGTTAATTTCGTCCCGCATTTCCCCATTTCACCCCCCCCCCCCCTCCCCTGATGTACGCCACTGACTGAATGTAGGTAGTTATTGGATGAGTTGGGCCCGGGGAATGAGTTCTCCCGGGGTCCGTAACGTCTGTTGACGGCCCCGTTCTGGCCCACGTGGTGTAATACAGGACCGAGCGGCAGTAATGCAGCCAGTTGGAGCAGAACGTGTCGTAGTGAACGAGGCCGACGTCAAAGCATGTCATATGACCTTGCCAATCTCCGGACAGCCTGTCTACACCGAGCACGACGACCAGGCACAATTACCAAATACGCGCTTGGAAAACTACAACAACAGCGTGCTCAATTGGAAATTTGGTACACATGGGCGATTGCAACACGGTAGGCCCACTGAGAAATTTTTTATGTGAACAAATGGGCTGGTTATTGGTTAGTTCGAAAAAACAAGTATGTATTTCTGAACGCATATCTAGGTCGCTGTTGAGTCGCTGGCGTGTAGATGGGAAACCCGTGCACCTGCGACAAGCCAGCGACTAATATCTACTGTTGTAAACTCTTGCGTTTTGCACCAACACATTTGTTTTCATAACAAATTCTTCAGCGAATCACTGGCGTTTGAATCGTCCGTGTGTACCGGTGCCCTATAGCAGAACACCGACACAGTCTGCACATAATAAGCAAGATCACCTCCCGACTTTAACACTGGGTTTTGCCCACATTTGTTTAATAATAATTGAATAAACCCCAGTATTTTGTTAATTCCAAATCGCCATAATAGGGCTGCTCAAGACGAGAAGATTATTCATAATTGCGAAGTAGGCGCCAGTAATCCATTGGAATGTACATCAGGCAGTTTGATTGTCAATTAACACTTTCATTGGC
Organism: Psococerastis gibbosa; assembly: GCA_963971405.1. NCBI lineage: Eukaryota > Metazoa > Arthropoda > Insecta > Psocodea > Psocidae > Psococerastis > Psococerastis gibbosa. Next base: position 23,692,039 of record OZ020490.1, on the reverse strand, counting down.
AAACTACTTTGCAGGTCATAAAAAGCATAATGTGTAAACTTAATCAGCAGTTATAGCTAACCCATTTAATTTCATTAGCTTCACATCACATACGCGATGCACGCTAGTATAAATTCCGATCATATAATACTGATTTCGGAACAATTCTATTATTAAAATTATTGTAGAAAAATATATATCCACCCATAGGGAAATAAATGTTGAATTTTTTAAAACTGTATTACTGTATTGGGATATTATTATAATTGATTGATTGATTAGAAGGTCTTTTTATGGACATTGAACCTTGCCCTACCAGTAACGACCTCATTAACTGTTCAGACATAACTGGTAGTGTTTCCATATGAATTTTAGTTGCTGGCAACCGCGACCTTTTTGCCAACCCACACCGGCTACAAGAGACAATAGGCAAACTCGGACATGCTTTAATAAGAATAATTATAATTTCTTTATGTTTCTGAATTTATACAAATTTTTCCCATATAATCAGGTCATCCCCAAGCCTGATAAGGGCGCGTGGGAAATTTATTGGAACGCAGGCGTCAGTCGGCAGTCCGTTTTAGTTGCTGGCAACCGTCCTTGGTGCCAACCCACACCGGCTATAAGAGACAGTAGACAAACTCGGGCATGCTTAATAATAATAATAATAATAATAATAATCATAATAATTTCTTTATTTTTCTGAATATACACAATTTTTTTCCATAATCAGGGCATCCCTAAGCCCAAGGGCGCGCGGGGAATTTGGCACATTGCCACAGGCGTCAGTCCTACTTAATTACATAGAATAAGTTACTAAACAAAGCTCCGATTCGAGTAGTTTTTGCATAAACATGCAAATATTTTATAAACAATAACTTTTTACGCATAATCGATTTCATAAAAAAACTACAATTTCGAAAACTAAAAATACCTTATTATATGATGCATGAAGTAGTCTTCTACAACTTTGATTAGCCAAACTTTAATAACATGCTTAGTTAATTAAATAAAAAATAAAAAGTATTAAATTTCGGGCTGCCAATTTCCGACGGGCTGTACACTCTTAACGTGGGATTAAAAATCGTAAACAATATGACTTTAGAATCGAAACAGATATCGTCACCCTAAAGTCAGAAGGGCGTACCTGACGATTTTATCTTATACTTTACATGTATTGTATAATGTAAAGGAAATATATATTGTATTGTCTTGTACCATCAAAACAACATTTCGACTTGATTGCTTTTAAAGATGTTTTTGCTCATAACAGTTAGATAAGCTCTTCTGAATGAAAATTTCCGCCTTCATTTTCACTAACTTATTTACTTTTTTCGGCACATGAATAGGTAGAGCTTACGACAAGTTCACTAAATCTGAACATAACTCAATTTCCCCAAATTTGTTGGTTGCGCCCTTCTCACTTTAGAGTGACGACATTCAAAATGGTTTTGTTTACATTTTTAACCCCAAGAGTAAGTTAAATTAAACGGCATAGTAGACTCGCTCCTACGGCGATTACTTTTAATCTTAACCTGGGCTTGAAAATTTAAACAAGATAATTTAAGAATAGAAAGTGCTATTAAAAATTGTTATGATTATATAACGGCATAGCAGGGCTACAAAGTACTGCACCACACAGTTTTGTGCCCAGTTTTGTGTCCAGTGGCATAAAAAATGTAAAAAAGATAATATTAGAATAGAAAGTGCAACTCAGAATTGTTATTTTGTTTACATTTTTAACCCCAAGATTAAGTTAGTATAGTCCACCCAAAATGAGAAAAGTATGGACATGGAATGTTTTGATCCTGTCCAACACTGTAAAAATATTCCTTGCACCATTTTGTGTTACCTTGTTGCATTGGATGCAAAACATAACAAAAATTGTGCAAAGAATATTTCTACAGTGTTCCACAGGATCAAAACATTCCATGTCCATACTTTCCTCATTTTCCGTGGACTATACTAAACGGCATAGTATAATGAATTGTCGTTTAGTGAAATGCTGTTTAAGAATAACTTAACCTGGGGTTAATAAAATGTAAACAGAACCATTTAAGAATAGCACTTTCCATTCAAAAATCTTCACATTTTGCTGAACCCCAGCCCAGGTTATGTTATTATTAAACGGCATGGTAGACCCGCTGATGCTTGAAGTTAATTATAACGCCCCCCAGAAATATGTTACAGTACAGTGAGTAGTAACTGATATATTTGATAAATTAAAAACAATATTGATAGTGTGGTTCTCAAAGGGGGACCTCGCTGAATCCGAAGAATTCGTAAGGCGGGGTTTCCACCGACCTCTCATTGCAGAATGCAAAGACATTGAAGTGGTGGCAGAAATTCAAGACTTAGGCGGGTATTCCACCGACCTATCATTGCAGAATGCAAATGACATTGACGGAAATTTGAATTTTTCTTTTTATAGAAATCTATTGAAATGTTTGTACTTAACATTTCCCATGACGCCATTTTTTAATTTTAGTTTGTTTGCTTGTGATTTTATACTCTATGATCATTGATCAATTATAACTACGGCATAGAGTAAACAAAAATTTCCGTCAATGTCATTTGCATTCTGCAATGAGAGGTCGGTGGAAACCCCCCCTAAGCGGAGGAAATCCAGCCTCTCCAAACTAAGGAGAATTTATTCCTCATCTAACAAACAACACACTGGTTTAACACAAGCATCGGCAAACTGCCCTTAGACGGTCACTGGGCAACCCGTTGTCCAGTGCCCTCCTTATCGCAGTTTGCCACACACCACCAACTCACACACACACAATACAGACAACCAACACCGGCAAACTACAAACCAGAAAGCGCGTTTATATTAAATAAATGCAAGACTGACTATTGGTACCAAACTCACATTTGTAAAATATTTTCCGGGATTTCGGGTGTGTTACAAATCCCCCCAACGCATCCAGTCAGGCGCGGATCTAGAATGAGACCAAGGAGGGGGCTAAGATTAAATACGAAATTTTTTTGAAAAAATAGGGCTGAAATATAGGTGTTTTATGAATGTTCAGAGCAATAAGGGTTCTATATTACAAGTAATTAATACAATCGAGCACAAGGGGGCCCGGGGGTCACCTCCGGGAGAAAATTTGTGAAAAATAAAACTGAAATAGTGTGGTTTTACGCATTTTGAGAAACCTAATGGGGGCTATAACCCCCCCCCCCCCGGGGCTACAACCCCCCCCCCCCCCGTAGATCCGCGCCTGCATCCAGTAGTTTACTATACACTTTTGCAAACTAAACAGCAAATCCCCGCAAGAAGATAAACCCGCAGGCTTCCCTCGGTCCAAGGCGGAGAAGAAGTTTGAAAATATAAAGGTTCAGAAATGCAAATTAAAGTAGTATTGTGCGTTTTTAGCATTTCCAAATTTACTGGTGTATTTAATCGGTCAGAGAAGTGGGGGGGGGGGGGGCTCCCTTAAGCCACCCCTGACTGTTTTATATGCCATTATGTAATTCGACGACTGGTCACCTACAGCTCGTTATTCACTATCAGTGATTGACTGTCCAAGGAGTGTGATATGCTGGTATACAATAGTATTTCCTATTGATAGCCTTCTTTGCATTATTACCAGCCTTACTATTCACATGTATTGAGACCATATTGTTACACCTTACCATTATTAAAGAAGTCAATAATAACGACACTATCAGTAATGATGCAGCTGTGATCAGAAAATCCGGATTCCTATCATTATTTTTCGTCATTCCAACTTTGTCCACCTTACACGATCATTATATTATAGTCATCTTGATAACGTAATGTCATTACAACGTATGGGGCTTAATACACTCTAAATGTCCTGACACCACAACGGCGCGTTTTTGTCCACATAGTCGATAATTCACTGAAAATTTCCATTGTTGATCCAAAAAAAAATTATTTTTGAAGAAATATTCAAATTTTCGCACACAGCATTTTAGGAAACACTCTAACTTCTGTAAATATCATCTGATTTTGATGAAACTTGGCACAAAAATGGATCATACAAATGTCTTGGTAGATTTCGTTAACCAGCTAGATCCACTATTTAGTTACAAGATGGCGCCCGATTGAAACCTTATGTAATTCATGTCTCAGTTAATATTGGTCGCAGAGGAATGAATTAAAATTTGACTGAAAGCCAGTATTATTATCTACGATAATGGTTATTAACACTTTTTACGACAAATCAACGATTTCAAGATGACGTCCAGTCATAGTAAAAATAATTTAATAAATAAAAGTTCACAGTCGTCATTGTTTGGATCTTGTGGTCGGGAAAAATGATGAAGTATTTTTTATTTTTTATTACATAGCCTAAATAGAGTAGCATAGAGGAAAAGCGGGCCTGTGTTTTGGAATCTCCCTACACCTGATCGGCCAGAGCCGAAAGGGATTCTTTGTGCTGATATTTCAAATTTATTTCATGGAATTAAGTTCCAACTTCCAGTGTATATAGTCAAGAACGTATCCACGAATAATTTTGGGGGCAGGACATTCTTTCGCCATGAACCTTATTTTCCCAACAAAAACAAAAAACATGGTAAGCCAACCTTCCTATTTTGAACAGCCCGAACAAGTTCACAAGGTGGATTTGAAGCATAGTATTTCAAGTCAGAGCATATTTTAAGACATTTTCTCTGGGTGGCACAAATTGAATTACTATTGATATGTATAGAGTACATTTCGCTTGTATCCAAAAAATTGGCGCCATAAATACGACGGACGTAACGGAACTTTTGACTATCTCTTTTTTTTCTAATTTCTAGTTTTGTTAGTCTTGGAATATGAAGTTTGTGTGGGGCAATATGCCCAAAAGTTGGGGGCAAAATCACCTCACTGGGGGGCACGCTTGCCCCAATGGGGCCTCCTTAAAATAAGCTCTGGTTCAAGTCCACAGGGTAGGACCCGTCTTAGATGTTAGTCCCCTGGATAGGTCCTTGGGCAAAGCAATACAAATATTACGCGGAATACGGAAAGTCTATTCATCTAAAGATGGAGTGATAAGACAATCTTGAAAAAAAATAACCGTCCAATTATGGGTGCAGTCAAGTAGCCTTCACGGAAAGTCTAAAGAATATAGCAATATAAAGCAATACTATGTAACGTATATGTCTCCCACTGATTATATACTTTATATCCAACTCCGAAGAAGGTAACAACCAGCATACAGGTATGTGATACTTGCACTATCACAAACTTCTGCCATTTTATGGAATCATCATTGACATCAGTAATGTATATCGTATATGGGAGGCAGGGACGGATCCAGACCATTGGGGGGGAGGGGGTAGTTGTGGGCCAAAATAGAAAGACACATATGTAGTTTAGAGTTAGAGCTTATAATAAATTGACTTACAATAGATTTACTACATTCGGGGGGGGGGGGGGGCTGCTCCCCTTTGCCCTCATGTATACGTCCATGGGCCTCTGCCCGCGACCAGAAGTTGCTAGGGATCAGATCTCGGCCGCTATTTTATATATATTTTTGATTCTTTTAAAATATCAATGAAGAGTCAACGGTTCAAGGATGCAAAAGGCAACGGGCGACCACTGCATTACAATTCCCTTGTACAGTCATCATGACTAAGTACATACTTGACTGCATACTTGACTTCCTTTTGGGGAGTCCGAAATATGGGATCTACGTGTCAACGACTGACATGATGGACGCCAATCTTCGATAGAAGAGGCATTCGAAGAAGAAGAAAAAAGGATGAATCTACGAGAGTCTTTGATTTGATAATGACATACAGTAGTAGTAGCAGTACATTTTGTATATATGTGACAATAAATTTAGTTTTATCTCTTATTAGAACTCATTGTGAATAAAAATAACTTTTTTACACGTCATACAATTAATTATAAAAACACAACCGGTTCAGCTCATATTGTCAAGTGCAAGAAAACAGTCAAAACCAAAAAGTATACGCAAGAAAGAAGAAAAGTTAAAACCTGAACTCATAGTCAACTGTCAAAATACGTAGGTTACAGTATAGCATTTGTTAAACACAGGCGCGGATCTACGGGGGGGGCTATGGGGGCAATAGCCCCCCCCCCATTAGGTTCCTCAAAATGCGTAAAACCCCACTATTTCAGTCCTATTTTTCACAATTTTCTCACGGGGGAAACCCCCGGGCCCTCCTTGTGCTCGATTGCATTAATTACCTATAATATAGAACCCTTATTGCTCTGGAAATGCGTAAAACCCCAATATTTCAGCCCTATTTAAAAAAAAAAATCGTATTTAATCTTAGCCCCCTCCTTGGTCTCATTCTAGATCCGCGCCTGATTAACATAATTGAACATTTAAAATGATAGTTCCAATAAGGGAGAACTACTAAAAAATGTCATTAATAGGATATGCTACATAGAAAATTGGCACCTCGAAATTAAATACTTTTCATTTTTTATTTAATTAACTCAGCAAGTTATTAAAAATTTGGCTCATCTAAGTTGTAGAAGACTACTTCTTGCATCATATAATCGGGTATTACTTCTCGGTTTTGTAGTTTTTCAAAAAATCCCAGAATACGCGAAATTTTAATCCTGTCTGGTATTTATGAAAGAACTAAGGTACCAACAATTAAATATTTCCTATTATATGATGCATGAAGTAGTCTTCTACAACTGACATGAGCCAAATCTTTAATAACTTGCTTTGTTAATTAAATAAAAAAATAAAAAGTCAATAAAAACAACAAATTTTAGGGTGCTCATTTTCTACGTAGCTTGTCCTCTTAAGTAAAGTTTTGTTCTCAATTTTAAATGTTTAAGTATTGTCTACCTTATGCTAAACTGTCCGCATCTTGACAGTTTAGGTTTTATCTTGAATACCAAAATGTATACGCTTTTTATACACGCGTACAAAAAACCGATCGGGCGTACCCCGGGCTGGAAATATCTAGTGGCTAATGCTTTCACCACGAGAAGAGCCCAAAAAATTCCTCGACCTTTGGGTGTGTATCGACTTTGGCGTCAGTTTGGCAGAATAATGGGCCCAGAAACTAGGAGTCTCTACTTCGGACACGAAAAAGTAAGTACCAAACCATATCCCTACAAATGGAAAGAGGTTGGCAAAATCGTCCGTGGGTACAGGGCCTTAAACTAATATATATTTATTCATTTTTGCCATCGGCTCTGCCTGGGGGTCCTAAGCCAGGGTTTACTCGTAGGGGCACCATTTGGGAGGTGTAAACTCCCCCCCCCCCCATTACAATTGAAAAAGTACGTTATTCACCCTGCCTAGCGAGAAAATCGTTACAACCCTGACAAATGTACCTACCTATTGTCATTTTACCCCCTCCCCTACCTGAAAAATATTGATATCACAGTCCTGCTTACTTAGCTTATTGGATAAGTCTCCCGCTGAACATAACTTACAGTAGGTGTAACGGCTCAGGCCTAGGGGTAATGAGGGCGTCCTGCCCCGCGTTCCCTAATATGCCTAATAGGCGCCCCCGCCCCCTTGCCACATTCTTACAGTACTGTCGTCTGTCGATCAACAAATATGTCTTATCTGGAACCCGAAAGCACTGTACATGTAAGCCAAAACACTCAATTTCAGACAATAGGCGTAGTGACGCAATATGCTGCAGAGTGTAGACTATGTAAATATAGGCTACGGCCACGGCCAGCTATAAAACTAACGAAGACTTTGTTTAGTCCTGAAGCTTGCATAATATGCCTCATTGATTAAATAAACAGAGCTTAAATATTACCAGAAGTCCAGAAAAACATAGTCTACTCTGAAAAATGCATAAAACATTTCACAGAACCGTATCATTAATTTGAAAGCAACAACTAAATCACTGTCCTTAACACATGCACCCTCAAAGGAAAGCAATCACTCATACTTACCTTATCGTCCGAACAATCTTCTTAGCTTATGGCGACGAACTTGTCGACAGAGGCCTCTCTCCTTTTTAACCTAACCTTATCAGCAGTAAGGTGGAAAATGTGTGATATTTATAGATTGCAAGTGAATAAAATTGGCGTTTTGGTAAATATAACTTGTTTACAGGTTCTTTTAATAGTTTTTTAGGGTTTTATGGGCTAGGAATAGACAGTTTCGCTTAAATTTTGCAATTTTCAGTGATGGTACCCTACTGAAAAACTGCGTATTGTAGTCCTAACTATCGAAATACTAAAAATCGTCCACTAACAAGCCATCGTAGACAGTCTAACCTGTCATTCAGCCAATTTTTACGCAATACTGTAGTGAATATAGTGGAAAACTTACCATATAAACCGGCTGAACATCTCGACCGGTAACCCGGGATTGAAAAATCAGAAATCGGAACGCCTAACACTCCTAGTAATCGACCCGTAAGTAAAAAAACACAAAATTAGCACCAAAACACAATAACTTTTATGAAAATCACTGAGTTAACGAGAAAGCGAGCGGCAACGATCCTACCTCTAGCAGACTTAACTCGGAACAGCACTTAGAAATGCTCAGAACGTCATTTTGAGAATTCTTATTCTAAGAAGACTACCGCTTGCCATGATTTTCCATATGGCGAAACGTCTTTTAGATCAATAATTGTAAGAAAATTACAAAGCCTGTTTGTTAGACATGTGAATTGTCATGTACTGTGGTTGTTATATGGTTTTGTAAGGTTTTTCTCTACGCAGGCCCCTCCTGTGCCAATGAGAACTCAGTTTTCTGCTTACGTCAGCGTTTATGGGGGACCCTGGTCGTGTGAGAGATTTTTGTTGTATTAATCAAGGAATGAAGGGCTCAAAGTATGTGGAATAAATTAATAAATTAGGAATTTTCACAAGGAATAAGTTATAGATCACGTGTCAAGTGTCTATGGCCGTACGAGTAGCAAGTTGAAGCGGCTAATTTACATTGCAATAAACATTATTAAAACCCTCGCTCACCGTTCAGGGCTGGACGAATCAATTACTTATTATACTACAAGTTATAAGGCATCAGCTCCACTTAGTGGTGACGGGAGCTTCAGACGACAGTGCCGCATTAATGGCTAGCTGTTTGGGCCTATAGGAGGAATAGGCCTTACGCGAAGAAGGGGCACTCCGCGTGGCGATAATAAAACACGAACTGAATGTTCTTGTCTATCTGTAGGACTGCAGCCCTAATATGAGGATTTGGGATTAACATAACACCGCGGTTTATTCAAATGCTTTTTAGAAACTAATTAGTGCAAAATGCGCGGGAAATTCAAATTGATAAATTAATCCTCGGTTATATTTTTGGTGAGTTTTCAATTTTTTCTCCCTTAGATGGCGACACATGAATTAAAATACTTATTATATTTCAAAATTCTACCTGTACATTTTAATATTTATTAGTATTTCCCTCAATTATAAAACAAAGCAACCATTCATTTATTGCATTCTAATAATTTATTCATTTGAATTCCCGCGCATATTTTAACACCGTCACGAGACACCTTACAAATGCGGGATTAAAAAATAAACCCGCTATAATATAAGGCCCGGTGTTACGTTAATCCCAAATCGCTGTAGTTGGGCTACTGTGCCGGGTAAAAGATTTTATAAGAAGTTTTGATTATTTTAACACAGGAAATGGTAATTAAGGAGCCTCCACAATGGGTTGGCCTCGGGGACTCAGGAACTCCTCAAAGATTAATCTGGAACTGCATATTAGGGAAAATACCCCTAAATGGGAGTAGAGTTACATATGTATATAGGAGGGATGGGGCATTCGCTTTCGCAAAAAAATGCCACGTCTTATAAATAAATAATATATAATAAAAAATATATAATAATCTTTTCAATTGCTGGAATAGGTGAGGTGACAGGTGGCACCAGCTGAAATTTAAAAATAAAATTTTGGCGGGAAATTTCAAATATTATTGTATATAAATTATACTTCAATATTTTTCTTGGGGCGGGGGTAGATGACAGTTAAGCATGGGCTTAGTGAGGTTTGGGTTAAGGGCGGTGCTAATTTTCTAATAGTACTGGTACTGGGATGGGTATACAAACGAACAAACTCGCTACGCGCATGCAGTTAGGTCTACATCTTTAATGAAGGTTGTAACCAATGGCGGATCCACAGGGGTCATGACCCCCTTAAATGAGTAAATTCATAAGATACCTAGTAAAAAGAATTTTTTTTAAATAAAACTCAACTTTTCAACAAAAAAAAAACCTTTTAAACTTAAAAAAACATGTGACCCCCCCCCCTAAATTTTCGGCTGGATCCGCCCAAACGCGACAAATTTAAAAAAATGCACGCCCCATTCGATTCACTTCAAATCACTTCGCCCGGTTTTACGGTACTGTCCAGTTTTATAATGATCTGCTATTCAACTACAATGCAATCGTTCCAAAGATCAATTTAGTGCTTTGGAATAGGGATAGTGGGAATTCAACCGTAGGACAATTATTTACCATAGAAATACTCATATTATCTATCTCGGTACATATACCAATTGATCAATGATCAATAGGTATAAGGGTTTTTACTTTGTCCACACGTTTCTTAGTGTAAACTATACGTGATGTCTTGCTGATAGTAGGAATATATAACTGTAGGTTAATTCTTAATTTTGCCAAACATTTTAGGGAGACCACAGTCCTGGTGCCTTCATTGAGGAGCTGCCATGGAGTCAATATCAGCCTCAAATATAAAGTATACTATATAAAAATATAAAATCAATTAGTAGAAATAATCCCTGGAGTAATTCTAATTTATATTGCTCTACCTTAATTCACTTCGTATTCACCAGGGGTCTTCACAGTGTTCGTGCTATCGAGTTATACTTATAGTTAAGTGTGTTATATCAAGCTAAGTTAACACACCGATAACCAAGCTAACAAGCGTGCTATCCTAAACGCACTTCCAAGTTGGTTAAGGCCAAACCGGAGACTTTTGACCTTGAACGTTGAGCGTTGAATACATAGAAATATAATAGAACTGGAGCGGCGGGAGCCATAATATGTCTTACGAGGCACCCGTTAACCATGAGCCAACTATCAGAGATAAGTACCAACGCAAAAAATATCGAAGTCTTACACACTGCAGCATAGCAAAGCGGATACCTGCATGGGCCCGTTCAAAAACTCTGTAGTTTAGTAGATAGCTTGTGCAGGCTATTTCCCCGCCGAATTGCGTACTTATCTTGTGCAGGCTACACTAGCAGCCATATTGATAACGGTCTCTAGCCACGGAATGGTTGAATATCCATTTTATAAACAAAGCCCCGCGTCGCGCACCTGTTCCGCAATTCACTTTTTATTATTTCAAATAATTGCAGTTTTACCTATTGCTGGCGCTTTACTGTCAAATTAAGTGTTCATATTTCAAGGCATATGCATTTAATTACAAAAGTTAGAGGTTTTTCTTCCCTGTGGGGCACGTAAAAATGTGCTAAGAGGTATGTTTTTAAATGCTTCATGCACAAATTTGAGACCTATAGTAATAGTGTTTTTAGTTTGGCTTGATAGCGTAAGCATGTCTACACGTCCCTCCTATCGATTATTACTATGCCCCTGCGGTTTAAAACGTGTATTAGGAACCCCCAGCAAAGTCATTTCCAGGCCAGTCACATGACCCCCTCCGGTTTGACCTTAAGTGTGCTATTTAACTTGCGCTGGGATCTATAGCTCAGGTTTGACCGACGCCATCTTTGTTTTTGTTGATTGATTTGAAACACGCGTTTAAAATTTTGTAGTATTTAAATTTATTTGTATAATCTATTATCACAAGCAATTACCGTAAATACTTAAAATTATAATAACCCAAAATAAACATAAAATATAAACAAATGTGGCACTAGAATAGAGTTCTGCCACTTTCTTTAAAACCGTGCCACGAACATCTGACTACAACCACGTTTTTTACCCTGTTAAATATAGCATGATAACTCACTCCCGAGGTACACTCACGATTGTGTGTTAACTTGGATAGCACATCTAACTCGATATCACCAACATTAGGGGTCTTCACAGTGTTCGTATGGTCGTTTGGCGTTTTCGATTCCCCAAGCTTAGTTTACCCAACCAAGTAGTTGGGTAAAGACGTATGGGAACGTTTAAAATACGTTTCCTTGTGGCATTATTTTTCTACGTATAGAAAAGCTGGAGTTCTATTCCTACTTTCCCTTAGGGTAAACCAAGTCACAGTGAATACTCCTGCTTACTTGAAGTTTTCTGTGAAAAACTGTGGCTAATTTTGGACGTGGCCAAATCATTGCAGCTTGCTTGGTCTCCATTCTTCTCCCTATGGAATCCACTTGCAGGTCTTGTCTGATACGGTCATTTCGGATTCGGTCCCACTTTGTTCGACCAGCAAGAAATTACGCCCCGGTAATTTAGGATAAAAACTGACATACACACCTCGTACTTCAATATCATACATATAATATTAACGCTTACAACGGGCAGTATTAGTATAGTAATATAATATTGTATAATGGGAATGGGTAAAAAAAAAAAATGCAGACTACAGAGATACGGTACTCGTATCTCGTCGATGGGCGAGATGAAACTCTGTTGCTAAACCTTTTTCATTCCCCCTCGACCCCAAGCTCAGCCCAGAAATTGTTAGGGGACTTATTGCTGGGGTCGGAAACTTTTCTGCAAAAGGACCTCATGCAATTTCCATTTCTTCCCACTTTTCCTTTCCATTTTAATTATTTGATGAACAAAAAAAGTCTCTCTATTCTTTTTCATTTCATTTTGTAAATTGAAAATTTTCAAGGATGATGCAAATGCGATCTGAAATATATGATGGTCCCACGTTCCCACTAGCCACCTAAATTATTATGGGATGTATTGCATATATAGTTTATATAGTACGTAGTATTATAGCATATTAATATACATTATTCCCCAAATGCTGCTCGGCAGTTTTGTAACGAAAATAAGGTCCTGCATGCACCAAACTACATCACATTCCTTAGAACACCAGTGGCCCAATCATGGCGATTACAATACCGGGGTTAATATATAATACCCTGCTATTAAAAAAGTAAACAAGATAATTTTACAATGGAAAGTGCTATTCACAATTTGTTTAGCTTTAATCCCAGGCAGGCGCGGATCTAGAATGAGACCAAGGGGGTGCTAGGATTAAATTTCGATTTTTTTTGAAAAATAGGGCTGAAATATTGGGGTTTTACGCATTTTCAGAGCAATATGGGTTCTACATTATAGGTAATTAATACAATCGAGCACAAGGGGGGCCCGGGGGTCTCCCCAGGGAGAAAATTTGTGAAAAATAGGACTGAAATAGTGGGGTTATAAGCATTTCGAGGACCCTAGTGGGGGAGGGGGCTATAGCCCCCAAAGCCCCCCCCCCCGTAGATCCGCGCCTGATCCCAGGAGTAAGCTAATACAAATTGCCATAATCGGCCCACAGGAAATTGGAATACGCCAATACCCCATTTTAATAATTCAGATTTAATTATATAGTTTTTAAAACTTACTCGTATATCCTTCGCTTGATCTTTAAGGATTTTCGCAGTCCTGGATTTATAAATATAGGCCGTACAGGCCGCGACCTAGAGGCGGTAGATTTCAGAAGACGGTCACTTGATTTCAGGGGATAAAAGTCAAACACGTCCACTGGTTTTCATGGTTTTTTATACTTATATTTACTACAAATGGAAAATTATTATTTTAGAAAGGTATGTACATGAGGCGGCGGAAATAAAATGGCCTACACTCATAAAAAATATAAATCCGGTACTGGACATGACAATTTAGTTTGTTGGCTAAAACACAGGCGCTGTAAAATTCTACTAATACTTGCGACTTATTTTGCTATGACAGACGTTCTCATTGTCAGCTGCTGGTGTGAATCCATTGGCCAGAAAATTAAGCAAGCGTGGGACTCGAACCACCAACCTTTCGGATGAAAATCAGATTCCCTACCACTACTCCACAGCATGTCCAGACCGCAAGTCAATACAGGATTTCCAATGCAAGGAGCACTCAATTCCTCCAAAAGTTAGGCCGATGCCTAAGGCGGGGTTTCCATTGACCTCGTTTTTGAATGTGAGCGAGATATTGACGTGGTAGCAGAAATTAAAGACAGTCCAAAATTGTCTGCTACCACGTCAATATCTCGCTCACGTTCAAAAACGAGGTCAATGGAAACCCCGCCTAATTTCATAACTAGTAATGGCTACCATTCTTCTGAACTGTGTTTAAGAGTGTACGTAGGAAATTGGCAGCCCGAAATTTAATACTTCTTATCTTTTATTAAATTAACTAAGCAAGTTATTAAAGATTTGGCATATTTAAGTTGTAGAAAGCTACTTCATGCACAATATAATACGGTATTTTTAATTTTTAATTTTGTCGTTTTTCATCTATTTTACGTGAAATTTGATTGTTCATAAATGAGTCGTCTAGTATCAAAGTCGCCAATGTAATTTTTGACTAATTTTTCAGAAACCACAAAATCTTTAAATACAGTACATTTAATATATTGTATTAAACTCAACTAATAGTTCAGTAACTGTATTGCCAGTTTAGATTAATACAGTACATGACTTTTACTGTATTTACAGGTTTCGCGGTTTCTGAAAAATTGGTCAAAAATTACATTGGCTACATTGATACTGGACGACTCAAATTATTATCATGTTTATGGAGAAAACGGTACCAAAAAATAAAAATACCCTATTGTGTAATGCATGAAGTAGTCTTATATAACTTAAATGACCCTAATCTTTAATACCTTGCTTAGTTAATTAAATGAGAAATAAGCAGTTAGTTATTAAATTTCAGGCTGCCAATTTCCAACGAGGCGTACACTCTTAACAAAATCATTGATTACCTCCATATACATGCATGCCGTAGGGACCGTAAAGTGTAAACGGTACCAAATTAAATTTAGGTTAGTATAATAATTAATAAGTAAAGGTTTGTAGAGAGAAATCAGTGTGGTAAATTACTGAATTCGTACATAGAAATATATTAACTGGAACTGCGGAAGCCAAGCACGGGGCACCCGTTAACCATAAGCCAATTATCAGAGACAGGGACTACGAGTTTTAAAAATTCTGGGGGGCAAGAATTCGGTACTCTGGGCAGTATTAAGAAATTGCATTGGTAAATGGTTACTTAGAGAGACCCCCGGGCCCCCCTTGTGTGTTCTTTTGTATTAATTACCTATAATTATAATATAGAACTCTTATTGCTCTACAAATGCGTAAAACCCCAGTATTTCAGCCCTATTTTTTTTTTTTTTTAAATCGTATTTAATCTTAGCCCCCTCCTTGGTCTTATTCTAGATCCGCGCCTGACTAGCAGCCATATTGATAACGGTCTACAGCCACGGGATGAATTCGTACCCTGTGTATTATATAAGTTCTTTGTTCGTACCCTAAATAGCACAAACCATTTTTGTCGCAAACCTCTACCATGTGGCTCACCCTGTCGAGAAAAAATGCAACCAATCGCAGCAGGAGTCTAAAATATACGAAAGAACCCCGCATGGAGTGGAGTTGCTTAGTTCGTGCCCCATTGTGTGACGCCGCACCGGAACTAGGGGTTCACAAACATTGCCAGCATATTCGAACCGCCAAAATTAGAGTTTTGGTTTTATGTTTTTAGCTGAGCCCATAGACATAGTAAAACTATAGACTCATCGTAAACATTCGGATTGAAGCCACTCGACTTCGGCTATTTCAGTAGTATAGGAGCAGATTGAGCCTTTTGCCATTTGATACCATAACATTTTATTTTTTTATTAAATTATTTAAAGGTTATTTAGAACGGGAAATCATGCCACGTAACCAATTATATTTTTATGCAGAACTTGCAGTACTTTAAATTTAAATTTTAAACAATATATGTAATAAATGTAAATAATAAATATAATTATATATGAAACAACAAAGAAAACTATAAAGAAAACATATAGTAAAACTATTAAATTTGAATTTCCCGCCAAAATGCACCTATGAGGGGGCGTGGTTGTGGCTTCAGTCCTCCAGCACAGCCGAAATACGACATGGTGGCTCCATAGTTTTATTAGCTCCATGGCTGAGCCTGGTGAGAGGTGTCCGGTTTTTCGTACCGCCCGGTTTTTAGGGAGATTCATCTACCTATTGAGATGGCGACCAATGTTCGACTTTCCGAAAATTTCTTCACAACTTTTCATTTCATGAACCCCTGAGCCTAAAACCACCCTCCGTTCAAAATTTTATGTACTGTATTATATATGTACATATGTATATACAATGTACAATACTTTTTAAACCATTATTTATAATTATTGTTTTGTAATGTATTTGTTTTGTAATACGCGTAGTTGTAAGGGCCACGACACAAGTCCCCTTCACAGGGTGCACTTAGTGTGGCTCTTGGATATTTATTAATTGTATGGACGTGCGGATGTTCTCTCAGTGTCGATTCTGAACCAGTATTTTTCATTATTTCATATTTTTTCATTTTTATTCTTTTAGCCTACATTAATTTAGTTATTGCACAATTATTCTCTATTAACGTTTAAATTTTATTTATTTATTTATTTATTACTTGTACTAATTTTCACTTGTGCTAATTTTTCACTTGTACTTTTAAAGGGGGGCCCAGCACGGGACTTTTCCTTAGGGCCCCTCCTCCATTTCTTTTTTAATATTGTAAATTGTAAAATGTTGTATTGCGTTTTTTTTAATTAATAAAAATACCTTTAATACCTTTTAAAAATACCTTTAATGTATGTATATCGGTTTTAGGAAACTGCCGTATAGATATTATCTGATTTTGATGAAACTTGGCACAAAAATTGATCATACAAAATTTGTATGATCAATTGATCATTTGTCAAATGTCTTGATCAAGTTTGTTTACCAGCTAGATCCACTATTTAGTTACAAGATGGCGGCCGATTGAAACCTCATATAATTCATATCCCAGTTAATATTGGTCGCAGAGGAATGAATTAAAATTGGATTGAAAGCCCGTATTATTATCTACGATAATGGTAATAAACACTTTTTACGACAAATCAATCATTTTAAGATGGCGTCCAGTCAAAGTGAAACTAATTTGATAAGTAGAGTTCATAGTTGGCATTGTGGTTTGGAACACTAGAGTGTTTTGTGTGTTTTGTTGTGGTCGGGAAAATAATGTAGTTCTTTTTTTTTAATTTTTATTACATACATAGCGTAGGTAGCGTAGAGGAAAAACTGGGACTGCGGAATCTCTCTACACCTGATCGGCCAGAGCCGAAACGGATTTTTACTCGAGTGTGCAAAAAAAAAAAAAAAATTCTGGAGGATAGAACGAAATTATTTTTAGAATCTGATACTAGCTATAGGTACTATGATAGAAAGTTCCTCAAAATTCACTAGATAAAATGACATTTTTTTGTAGAAAAATTTACACTAGCCTAGATAGAATGAGGTTCATTTGTGACGTCATTTTGTAGATGGCGGCACTATATAGTGGGCACAGGCCCAGCTAGGGTTGCCAGATTTACAAAACATAAAAACCGGACAGGGAGTCAATGGGCCATGAGGTTCTGTAGGGACAGTTTTGGTCACTAGGTTCGCTGACGACAAACCGATATCCATATTATTCAAAATGGCCGCCGTTTGCATGCGAAAACTAAGCTCTTAGCATCTAATTAATTATTTTAATATTTTTTATAATATTTTTATTATGCCTGGACCTTATTTCGCTGCATATAATTTAATATATATATTCTCCATGATTTATAGAAAAATATCATTTTAAAATAATACGTAATTAAAAGTCATTTTAAAATAGTATTGAGGCTTATGGAAAAATCAACGCTTTGATATCATTGCAACTGGTGCTGCCATCTACAAAATGACGTCACAAATGAACCTCATTCATGGAAAAGGTGTGTATACCTGTAAATTTTGAATTTAGTTACAAACTTAAGCCTCCAATATCTCGAATGTTTATGTTTGCCACTTGCACACCTTTGGGCTCCGACAGGCGCTTCATTTTAAAATTATCTAGTTTACTTTTTTTTCCAGCAGGTTCGGATTATAAATAATCGCCAGAGTAGGCCCGCAGATCGATAAACCTCGAGCCCATTTCTTGGAATAGCTCTAATAAATGGGTTTGTTGAGAATAATTTTTTATTGGCTCGATTACACATTTATAATATTTAATCGATCCAATATTTGGAATGTTTATATTGAAGTATGAATTGGCACCTGAATTTAAGAGTGTACAGCCCGTAGGAAATTCGCAACCCGAAATGTATTTCTTTTCATTTTTTATTTAATTAACTAAGCATGTTATTAAAGATTTGGCCCATCAAAGTTGTTGAAGACTGTCAGAATGTTTAATTTAACATAACATTAACATTTAACAAAGTCTACTTCATGCATCATATTATAAGATATTTTTAATTTTCGAAATTGTAGTTTTTTCATAAACATGAAGATATTTTATAAACAATAACTTTTCACGTAAAAGCGATTTTATAAAAAAACTACAATTACGAAAGCTAAAAATACCTTATTATATGATGCATGAAGTAGTCTTCGACAACTATGATGAGCCAAATCTTTAATAACATGCTTAGTTAATTAAATAAAAAATAAAAAGTAATAAATTTCGGGTTGCCAATTTCCTACGGGCTGTACACTTTCAAGTATTACACGTTCAAATTTCTCTTCGACCTATATTTATTGGATATATTGCTAGTGTAATAGGGGGATTAGCGAAAGTTCTACCACGAAAGAAATGTTGGATACGGTCATGGCCGTAGCCAGCGGTCAGCCATCAATCAATCAATCAATCAAAAGGTGTATTATAAAAATACAAATACCCAATACTGTAGGGCCAGATGGCCCATAACAGACTAAAAAATAAATAAATAAATAATTTAACAACAAAATTTTTTTCCCTTGAAAAAAACGACTAACATTAACTTACGTGCTAATAACAGGCCAATCGTAACTGTAATTGTAATTGTAAGAGGGGGGGGGGGGAGGCCCTCTCCAAAGAATTTTTTTTGATGAATTTTCAAAAACACCCCTATTTTGCACTTATACTGTTTTTCCTTTCTTATTTCAATAAGACTCGGAGTGTAAAAATGCGTATAACCCCAATTTTGGCCCTATTTATTAACATAATTCCCCCGAGCCGTTATGTGAATCTTCATCGGTGTGAATCATCTAAACTTTACCGCCATCAAAATGCGCAAACCCCCTCTATTTCGCATTCATTTCATTACAATTAAAAAATTTCCCCGGGTGAGACCCCGAGACCTCCCTGGGTCTAGATACATGAATCGTCTTCGGCAAAATCTAAACTCTACAGCTATTAAAAGGCGTAAAACCCCTCTATTTTGGAACTATTTTAGAAATAAATAATTACCCGAGGGGACCCCGGGCCCCCCTGTGTATATATACATATTTATATTTTTTATACAAAGGTTTTTGTTTTGCTTGTTTTCCAACGCCTGCTTTTAGCATTTCCGTTTTAAGCAACCCTGTCAGCCTGAGTCTGTTTATTAACTTCAGGCACCCTAAGGGCAGACTCCTTCACCTCGGGGAGAAGGGGAGTTGACTGACAAGGTGGACTTCCTGATTATAGTGGATTCCGAACCACTTGGGGAACATAGTAAAGTCACACGATTAATACGGAGGTGACCAGGACTCGACACGCGCATTGATCGCCTTAGCTCGTTATCATGCCCCACCATGTTCCCCTGCTAACGCTGTGTACACTACCAAGTTTGCCGCAGTTTGGAACAGATGGTATGGCAAAGGTTAATTCGCATCATACAAACAATTTAATGCCTCACTTAGTCACCTAATAGGTACTTGTATCGAGTTACGTGTTACAACACATCTCCGACCGCAAGGTGTGTAGATGCTCGCACAAGTACCAGCACGCTACCACCTTGCCACCGAAGTCGCCTTATTGGCTTTGAGTATTGCTACTGTTATTTTATTATTATAAATACCTAATAGGTACTTGTGTCGAGTTGCGACACGTCTCCGACCGCAAGGTGTGTAGCTACTGGCACAAATACAAGCACGCTACCCTGTACCACCTTGCCACCGAAGTCATTACTCCCCCCCCCCCCCCCGATCGTAGTTCCTTTGTGAATCTTCCAATCTTCTGCGGTAAAATTTAAACCTTACGGCTATCACAAAGCTAACTGCCAAAAATTTTGCCTCTGTTTTATCAACAACAAAAATTCCCCACGGCGTATTTTTTTTATTTTTTTTTCAAAACATTTGTGTAAGTTACTTAATTTATTGTAGCTAGGGGGTTGAATACACAGGCTGGATAATTTGCCTAAATTTTCATACGAGTAGTGTACTATCGACTGACCCCCCCCCCCTCCTCTCTAAGAATTCTAGGGTGCGGTCTTGCAGTACGTGCTTTGGTCTCATTATCAACATCAGGGGCGTAAAGTTAGGGGGGGGGGGCCAGGTCCAACTTGCCCCCCAGCTCCTTCATGGTCCCCTTTGCAGCAATATGAATATAGGCACTTCTTTTTTAGCTTTGTAAAATCTACAGCTATACTTTACTATACTATTAAAATGCGTAAAACCCTACTATTTGCCCTTATGTTGTCAATTTTTCCTTATTCTGCCTGATGACGTCAGACATAAATAATGAGATTACTCGTGACTTCGTGGTATTTCATTTTAATAAACAAAAAATAACAAAAACTTAGAGTTTTAGAAAAACTTGTTATAACAACCCGAATTAGTAAAACCCAAATAATCGTTAAGAAATTAACTTTGTCTAAGAAACCCACTTGTGTTAGTATAAAACCCTGAGCGCTTTCGGCAAGAACTGCCATCTACAGAGGGAAACCCACTGCGCTCAGGGTTTTATACTAACACAAGTGGGTTTCTTAGACAAAGTTAATTTCTTAACGATTATTTGGGTTTTACTAATTCGGGTTGTTATAACAAGTTTTTCTAAAACTCTAAGTTTTTGTTATTTTTTGTTTATGATGACGTCAGGTCTACTTAGTTTTGCCCCCGCCACTATCCTAAAACTTTACGCCTCCGATCAACATCCTCTCTTTCAGATACCCTTATACAGGCTTAATCCGCTTGATAGCACCCATAGCTGTCGCAGTACTGTAACTCGTAGAGTAATTGGTGATAGTTGAGAAATCAAGGAAGAACATGACTTTACGAAATGGAAATACGGTTGCCTGGTGAGAGCGCGTCACGACATCATCGCGAACAAGAAGGCGCTGAGAATCTTTAATAATTAAACATGTTATCAACAAAACAAGCGGCACAATACTGTAGCAATATGTAAGCTACTAGCATAATTTACTTCTATTTATTTATGTGAACAATAGCGTTAAACATTGATGCGTTTTTAATCTGTGTGTAAACAAGCGGAACCTTGAGCGATCAGGCAATGGTTGTGTTGAGGTCTTTGAACTGATAGCAGTGAGTTCTAATGAGGAGACTTAGGCGTAGCAATCCGGGGGGCGGGCTGGTTATCGTCCTATTGTCTTCACTCTTGTGGCTGGGAGACAGTGGCGTAATAATAGGTTTTCGAGGGGGGGGGGAGGTGTGTAATTTGCCGCGCTCCCCATTTTCATAAAAATGTAGAAAAAATGGGAAAACCATGCCCAAGGAAGTGGACTTTTGGACTCGTATCTGTATACTTGGTTAAGTTTCACCTGTTTCATTGCGTTAATGTTAGGCTTGTCTCAGCTTATCCATTGTCACTTGCAGCCGGTGTAGGATGACATCGAGGAACGTATACCAGTTTGCCAAGGGCCAAAAATTTATAGGGAAACAATACAAATAATGTCCAAAATCCATGAGGTTCCTGTCATTGGACAAGGGACCTATAGCCTATGGGCCACTATAAGTGGGTCTGAGTCCATAAAAAGTCCTTATAAAAAAAACCTATTTAGTCACGCTGCTTTTAAATTAGGGGGCGTGACCTTAGTGCCCTATATGCGCAGGTTCCCAAGGGTTCGGGAGGCTATAAGAGGGGCCCGGGGGCCCCCCTCTGGGGAAAGGTTTTGAAAAAGTATGCCTGACATAGTGGGAGCTTACGCATTTTGAAAACAGTAATGTTGAGATTTGAGAGGTGAAGACTTTAACAAACCTGCAAACAAGGGAAGAGCCCCGGCTGGAAAAAATAAGTTAACCAGCGTGTTAGCTAAACGCACTTTGGGCTTGGTTAAAGCGAGCTAAACTGTAAAAGAGGCGCTGCAAACGACCCTGATGCCTCTACTACGAATAAAGGATTGGCGATGATCCTGGCAATTTGGATCTTGGACTGCTCGGAAAAGGGAAGTCGTGCTCTTTCCGAACCAATGCCTTCCCAGTTTCGGTTTTGCCTATTGAGCGTTATACTTGACCACATGATTGATCATTTAGTATTGTGAACAAGCACCCAGAAATCCAGGAACACAAAGTATATTATATGACTTTTCTCTCAAAAATGTTTTTACATTGCCTTGTTGTGATATTGACGTGATAGTAAATTGACAGTGGGAATCCTGTGGGTAGGCTACTAAGAGGAATTTTTGCTTTCCAATTTGTACGTAGTATAAGAAAAGCTTTGTGATGGTCGAAATTTTCGATTCCGAGATTTCAACGGATTTACACGGTAAAATATAAAGTCCAATCTGCTCACTGATAATTTAAAGAGCCAATGGGAAAAGATTTAGTTAAACATTATAACATTAGAATGTCAAACTAAAATTATTTTTAGGATTATCTTTTATACCACAAATAAACCCAATGTGATGATATGGACTTTTCTCTCATTGTTTCTCAAAAATATTGACTCTTAAATAGCCAATATGTTATAGTCTAGACTTGATGTTTTTATGTTTTTATGTGACCATGGACTCTTTTTTTTCTTTTGGAATAACTCAATTTTTGGGGGGCTTTATTCTCAAAAAACTCCAAATAAACGCCTAAAAAAATTATTTCTCAAAAACGGCTCCAACGATTTCTTTTAAATTCACATATATTGTAGTCGTTATTAATGTTAACAAAATACGGCGGGTCGCTTGCCCCTTGATAGTTTTCTACTGGGGGTAAAAAAATAAAAACAACTCAATTTTCATGAAAAATGACTAAAAAATCAAAAAATCATTTTTCTGCGGAACATTTCTATCGATGATTTCTACCTTCAGGTATGTTTTAGGTGTTAAAAAGAGTAACAAAACCGATCAGGTTGCATTCCCAAAAAAGTATTTGGTTTTGTGTCCACCTCTTGCCACATGTTTCATTTTTTATTATACATTTCCGTCGCAGAAGTCTTTTTTTAAATCAAATAAAATAAAAAATCTCAAAAGCAAATTTAAGATAAAATATGACCGTTTTTTCCCCCAAGTGCAGTTGCCAGTTACCTAACCCAGGGGTTGGGTAGGTAAAATGGAAATGTTATAGGGAAACAGGTTTCCTTATGGTATCATTATTCTAATAGAAAAACTGCAGTTCTATTCTTCCATCTTACCTCAGTTTCATACTTTCCCGTAGGGTAAACCCAACACAGTTAATACTCCAGTCAAGCTTCCCCTAAGGCGGCTATTTCCACTTGTCAATTTTTTCTTCAATTTTGATAATGTCATTGCTGGAAAATCATCAATGTTGCTGTTGCATTTATATTCTTACACCTCATTCCACTTGTCTTCAATAATTGACCATTTTTGTTTTCAATTTTTTCCAATTTTGTAAGTCTTTCTTTTCATTTTATAATCTACAAGATATTTTATGTTTTAAATAATATGAAATAATTCGTTTGTCCACATGAAATTAATTACAATTATTTATCATAATCCAGGCGACACCATTGTTTAATTTTAGTTTGTTATTATTTACAAATCGTGATTTCACTCTATTATATGATTATTGATCAATTTTAACATGCGGAAGTTAAAATAGACAATGACATAGAGTAAAGAAAAGATCTCATCAATTAATGACGAAAAATTGGCAAATGGAATAGCCGCCTTAAATAAAAATATTCCACGAAATCAAATAATAAGGGGGGCACTGACATAAAATACTCCGCCGGACAATCCAAATTCCGATAATTGCATCCGGATGACCGCTGCGCCAAAATCAAAGGTAAACACATCAAGTCGGAGAGGTTTAATCGATGAGATACAAAATATTGCCCCCAGAAAGCGCCATCATCTGTCAAATGCAGAAGGCACTTCACCCTCTATTTCAAATTCTCTCCCCTAATCCTCAACATTCTACACCCAACAAAGCCATTTTTACTTTCTTTAATTCTTTTATGGTACTTTTTGCTTTCCAATTTATACGTAGTATAAGGAAAGCTTTTGTGATGGTCGAAATTTTCGATTCCGAGATTTCAGCGGATTTACATGTTTTGAGGTCCCAGGAACACAAAAAAGTGTTTTTTTACGAAATGTCTGTCTGTCGCTGTCTGTCGCTCTGTCTGTCACTCTGTCTGTCTGTCTGTGCGTTGATTTCCGGGCAAACTACACTCGGTCGATTTAGATGAAATTTGGTTCACAAAAATCATACCTCGAGACTATTTTTTTTATTTGGGGCTAACTCAATTTGGGGGGGTTTTATTCTCAAAAAACTCCAAATAAACGCCTAAAAAAATTATTTCTCAAAAACGGCAGAAACGATTTCTTGTAAATTCACATATATTCTAGTCGTTATTAATATTGATAAAATGCGGGGGGTCGCTTACCCCTTGATAGTTTGCTTCTGGGGGTAAAAAAATAAAAATAACTTAATTTTAATGAAAAATGACAAAAAAAAATTTTCTGCGAAACTTTTCTATCGATGATTCCAACCTTCAGGCATGTTTTGGGTTTTAAATTGAGTAACGAAACCGGACAGTTTGCTTTCCCTAAAAACTATTTGGTTTTGTGCAAAAAATACTTTTTTGAAAAAATGAAAGCAAATTCACGCTCATTGCTGAGTGGTAATGTGTTGGTCTATCCTATCTAGAAGTTACGTCACCTCCAGTGATGTCAGGTTAACGACCCCCCCCCCCTCCCCCCGAGATATCCGAAATTTAACCATAGGAAAATTATTTACCATGAAATTAATCATTTTCTCTCCCTACTAATTGATAAATTGGAAAGCATTGTCGAGTAAACTCAGACCGGTTCTTATTTTATTTTTTATCTTTAGTGTACTTCCGTACACCGTATGCCCGATAGCAGACCGACCAAAGCTCTTTGGGAAACCAGCCCAAGTAGAAGAAGACCTAGAGGGAGGCCAAGACGTAGATGGGCAGACCAGTTCCAGGAGGTCCTCCATGTCGGCCTCGACACTGCAGCCTGGCGACTAGTGGCTGAGGACCGCGAAAGGTAGAGCATTAACTGTTAGAGCGGCCAAAAGTTCCAATGAGCGGACTGCGCCAAATTAAAGTAAGTAGGTACTGCTGAAAATACGTAAAATACGTAAAAGCCCCACTATTCCATATATAACACTGCAATATAAGGGTTGGTTTTTCATTAATCATTAATAATAACCGTAATTCCTTGTTGTGCCACACTGCCACCCACAACGGTGCAACCCCCTGTGAAGTTGGAACACATTCGTAAGGTAGCCTGTTATTCCAAAGATGGAATTCTAAGAAAATGGGACAAATGCGTACTTCAAGAGCAGCCAGTTCCATATTTCATTAGGAAATAAAAACTCAACTTTTCAACAACAAAAAAAATACTTTTTAAACATATATATAAAACTTGTGACCCCTCCCCCTAAATTTTCTGCTGGATCCGCTCTTGCCCCTCATCTTCCTTATATAGCATCAAGAATCCATCCAGGATTTTCTCAATAGAGAACAATAAGAGAGGGAGAGAAGCTAGGGTTTTTAAAATATCGACTGAAATGTTATATATGTAAGTTTTAAGTTATTTAAAATTATAGGAAATTAAAGAGGACAGAGGGATATTTTACAGATTTATTTTCGAAAAAATAGTAGGGTTTATCAATTACCTGATATCTCGAACCTGCAGCTATATTCTAAATTTGTTCCTTGGGGTAGGTCTCCGCAGTCCTGGATTAATAAATAGGCCGTACAGGCCTAGGGGCGGCAGCGTCTATCATTCGTTTATTTAAATAATAATTTTCCATTTGTAGTAAAGGACCCCCGCCCCCTCCTATACCCCTCCTTTTTTACCTTCTTTCCCCCCTTTTTATGTTCCATATACGATAATTTAAGTTATATTTTACTATGATACTGTTATTAAGTTATGGTTAACAGGAAAAAAAGACTTTATAGTCTAATTGTTCGCCATTTGTATTGGAATAAAGTCATTTATTCATTCATTCATTCATTCATTCAAAGGAGGCCCCTCCAAGTTAAAAATGGAAAATAATTATTTTCTAAAGGTATGTACATGGGGCGGCGGAAATAAAGTGGCCTACACTCATAAAGAATATAAATCCGGCACTGGGCCTCCGAAGTCCGGGCTCCACCCTGTTGTTAAGAGTGTACGTTAAGAGTGTACAGCCCGTAGGAAATTGGAAGCCCGAAATTTAATACTTTTTATTTTTTATTTAATTAACTAAGCTAGTTATTAAAGATTTGGCTCATTTAAGTTGTAGAAGACTACTTCATGTAACATATAATAAGGTATTTTTAATTTTCGAAATTGTAGTTTGTTTATAAACACGATAATAATTTATAAAGAATACCTTTTCGCGTAAAATCGTGTTTATTAAAAAACTAAAATTTCGAAAATTAAAATTACCTTATTACATGATGCATGAAGTAGTCTTCTACAACTTAAATGAGTTAAATCTTTAATAACTTCCTTAGTTAATTAAATAAAAATAAAAAGTACTAAATACGGCCTGTACACTCTTAAGTTCGATACTTCCTTGGCGGAAATACATGAGTTAAAAGTGTTCACAAATTATAATCACCTATTTATTTTACATCTATACACCTATATTTCAAATCAAAAAGATATTCTCCCCCCTCCCTTTTGCTGAATTATTTGTCTTTGTTTAAGTTGTAAATCTTATTGGTCATTACTTAAAAATGGTTTAAACCTACAATTACTCACCTCACCTGTAAAAAAACCCGAGTGTGTGCTTAAGACCCCACGGCCACGGCAGAATTGAACACTTCATTGGCAATCCCAATCAATTTATATACCTACCTAGCAGGGACGGTTTCAGAAAAAGTTTTCGGGGGGGGGGGGGAGGGGGCGGTGGCCTGAAAAATATCGTGTTTCCCTACTTGAGTAGCAATTTTTCATAATTTCCTTCAAAAGTCCATTCTATCTAGTATAAAGCTATTTCTCTCGGGGGGGGGGGGGGGGCGACCGCCCCCACCGCCCCCCAAGGATCCGTCCCTGCTACCTAGTATGTATATACAGTAAATAATATTATGTACTATGCAATATTGTATTATTAGGGATCGTGTTCGTCGATTGAATGAGAAACATGTCAGAATTTATAGTTTCTATTTATTAAATTCTATATAAATCAAATTTTTTTTAAAGTTGTTTTTTAAGCATACATTAGATAATTTTCTCTTTCGTTTTAATTCGTCATCAAGTTTGTTGTTTTGATCCATCGTCGATTTTTCAATCTGAAAAAGATAGTAGTCAAGCATTCATATCTCATATTATAATAAATCATGAAAATAACTTGTGTCTCAAGCATATTAATTTTTGAATATGGGAATGTAAAAGTTCACAGAAAATAAAAGTTAGGGATTTGTAAAGTCTTATTCAAGGAACCAATCGATTTATTTAAAAAAAATATATATATATTGATGTCATTTAATCATTTTACACAATTTAAAACTAAATCTAAAGTATAAATTACTAAATCTTACTTAAAAACAAAAAATCTATTCAAAAAGTCCTTTTCTCGTCTTTATTTACAATCTTAATACGTATAGTTTGTGTAAAGACCCGACATATAGCTACCTACACGAAATTTGGCGGGTAATTCAAATTACATTTTTTTTTTCTTCCAATATTTATTATTTTTTCAAATTGTATTATTTTTCAATATTACCAAACCGCCAAATCCCCACACTCTAACCCAGGCTTGCTGGATTTATAAATAGCCAAATAGGCCATATAGGTCACGGCCTAGGGGTGGCAGCGTCCTAGGGGCGGCAGATTTCAGAAGACGGTCACTTGATTTCACAGGATAAAAGTCAAACACGTCCACTGGTTTTCTCATGGTATTTTATACTTTTATTTACTACAAATGGAAAATTATTATTTTAGAAAGGTATATGTACATGGGGCGGCGGAAATAAAGTGGCCTACACTCATGAAAAATATAAATCCGGCCCTGCTCTAACCTCACAATGTAAAATAAATAATTGTTAAAATAATTATCCTTACCTATCAATTATAACTATTAATTCAATAAAGACAATTATAAGACGTAAGAATTGATTATACTAAATACCAATGGCGTAACGCCGTAACAGAAGGGTAGCTAGTTATGCAAGGTGTAAGGGCCCCCGCAGAAAGGCAAAAAAAATTAAATTTTTGGGGACTTTCTGGAAAAATACGGTACATAAATTAAAAAAAAAAATGAACTAATTTTAGATAAGAAAATGACGGTTTAAAAACAAAAACTAATTTCGCTCCATAAAGTTAAATGATGTATGTGATTG
Source organism: Psococerastis gibbosa (assembly GCA_963971405.1). Lineage (NCBI taxonomy): Eukaryota > Metazoa > Arthropoda > Insecta > Psocodea > Psocidae > Psococerastis > Psococerastis gibbosa. Next base: position 23,663,511 of record OZ020490.1, on the reverse strand, counting down.
CAAAAAATTGTAGGGGGGGGGGGAGGCACTGTTCTGTCTTGTTTTTATTCAATTTGCTAAATACAGCGATACAACTGCAAAGAGCATCTGACTATCTTGCTCGCTCGGTTACACTCGGCGGTCCCGAGTTCACCCGATCGAGCCTTTCACCTCAGAGCGTGACGCGTGACGGATCAACCCAACTTACTACCCACAAAGAAATCTGTGTGTGGTGCGCCGAATGAAGTTTTCACTTAAAAAAAAAAAAAAACGTCCCTCCTGCTTTTATTATTTTGCCTAGTATCTTCTACTGTACGTATTTTACTTGTGTGTTCTACAAATATCTATGGCATATGTATTTAACTTAAGTCAAATTATTAAACTACTTCATTTGGGGTACCGGTAGGGGCCCCCAATTATAAACCTTGCACTAGCGGATCCAGCTAAAGCCCAGCCCCCTTCTCTTACCCAAGGTACACTAGATAAAACGCACTTTCAAATTTTTCACACATAAATTAATAATAGGCTTTCCATCCATTAGTTCAGCAGCCCCCCCCCCCTCTAAAAATTACTAGATCCGCTAGTGAAACCTTGGCCAGGGGTCCCAAATTTAATAGCTTCGCCACTGCAAAGATATCATTTGAAAAGCCAACGTCGTTAACACGTATAGTACCTTACGCCGCCTCTGCATACAGAACACCCCATGAAATCCCAATCTCAATGGCCGAACGTCTAAAGCGAGCACCGCTGAAATTCAATGCAACGGAACGATGTTTTTGGAATAGACAGTCGTAAACTCGTATCTGATGGAATATGTTTTCAAGGAAACCAGGGCTGGGCATCAACATGTTCTCGTTCATTTGTGAATTTGGTTCTTTCTTTGTTTGAATGGAATTCACCGACGTTTGAACTTCGAAGAGCCTAAGTTCTAATATTTTGTCCTTGTTAGTTCATATCCCCGTAGGCTGATGAATGATTTGTAACAATTGTTCCTCACAAAAAGTTTTTTTTATTTCTATTTTGCTAAGTTCAATCTTATATTCATTGTTAGCTGGCACTTTTGGAGACGTTTTGGGTTATGGGTCTTCATCTGAGGTTGCATTCTCAACGATTGGTTGGCAGCAACTCCCATGGGTACCGTGGAGGAATTTGAGGGCTGTTGTTGTTGCACCCAACTTTGTATGTTTTGGCAATTGTTGTTCCGTTTTCCTGTTGATGACGCGTGGGGATCTCCCTATTCTCCCTAAGGCCCTGTGCACAAACTCTGCTGCTCCAGAACTCTGTCATAGAAAAATAAAAGTAAAGTAGACACAGCCACCCAGTTAACGTTTTCTGGTATATACTTTTACATTGTGAGGCCTATTTCACAGCAAAGTAAGCAAAGTAGCATGAATTCTAATCAGTAATTATGATTTATTATGATAGGCAGGCACAAGGCCGCAGCCAGGATTTTTTTTCGGGGGGGGGGGGATTTAGAAATTTCATTGGGTGTTACATAGTGGTTTTTATTTTTCCTCTCAAAATCCGATTCTATCTAGTATCAAGCCATTTCATATCGGAGGGGGGGGGGGGGGGTTTGAACCCCCCCTCGGCTACGGCCTTGGGCAGACATGAATAATTACAGAAATGTTGGCTTGATGTTTTTGTTTACTAAGTCAGTTCCAGCAGGTGACCACCACACCACTTTCATCTACATGTAGACCATATTGTGGAAGCATTAGTAACATCTCTATATTGGCACTGCGTTTTGGGGGCAATACGCAAATCCAATCCATAGCCGTGCCCAGGGGGTGGTCCATGGGGTCCGACCCCCCCCCCCCAAATAAAAGGGCTTTTCACAAATTTAATTTTATATATATGAGGGATACAATTTATCATTTTATGTACACCTGTATTTTTGAAGAATTGTAATAAATTTGTTTGAGTTTGAACAAAGGATAGAATGGACTTCCATTAATAAATTGTGTAAAAAAAATTGGACTGATATGAATTAAGGGGCTGTAAATACTTTGATAAGTTCATTTTCAGACTGGGCCCCATCACGATCGCTTGACAAGTCTCGATAAGGAATACTGGTCCAGGCTGGCACCTCCATACATAGGAACATGAGACTTTCCTAACGAACATGGGCGTCACCCTTAGTTCCTATCAAACTGAACTTAATTTGCTTACATTTCTAGCTTAGAGCTGTGCCTTGCCGCTACTAGCAGATGCCCCCACCCCTTAATTACCACCTTCCTCAGTCTTAATTAAATCCACGGGGGGGGGGGGGGTCATGACCCCCCTAAATGGGTTAATTCATAAGATACCTAGTAAAAAAAAATTGAATAAAACTCAACTTTTCAACTAAAAAATTACCATTTAAACTTTAAAAAAAACTTGTGACCCCCCTAAATTTTCGGCTGGATCCGCCCTTGGGTACCACCTGGCACGTCTCCTATGACGAGATATTGAAAAGGCAGGTTAACCCACACATTTTTGCCGGGAACAAACGTCCTATCCCTTCTATATAGAAGTCTAGTACGTACGATAAAGCTTTTAGACCTGAGTTTAGTAAGAAGTTTGTTAGACGATTTCATGTTACTTCTCCTTCCAGCAAGCCCTTATTAGTGTTTCTTTTACAACCAGCGGGCCATGGCCTGATTTCACTAATTTTCGAACGTATTTTAGTGATGGCCCGAAGAATTCAGATATACACGAGCACATCAATTGTCTCACGTCTAAGACAGTCACGACCATTGCGGTTTGGCCGATAATAGCACACTTCAAACGCGCATGCAACGCCTGCACTTTGACCCCTCTAAACCAATTTCCAAACATTACGGTACCGTTTTCACAAATTTATCACAACATTTCATTCGGACGGAGCGGACCCTCGCAGCATTTGAAATCAGTCTAGGCAGGAAGCAGGTTTATTATGAAACAACTCCTGCACTCAACAAAGACGATGCTCTTTACGCTTCTGGCTATATTTTTATCCTACAATTTACGCTAAACTTTTTTTAAAGTATACAAAGGAGAAGAAGAATTGGTGTAGAAAACAGTTAAAAACATCTTCTTAAAATTAAATATTATCTCATACAATTTAAGAAGTTGGTGGATTTTTTGGATATTGCTTGTTGGATAAGTCCATACAAAATTGAAGTTGTGCATTAGTGAAAACTCTGTTGGTTTATTGTAAGAAGAAGAATTATTTTTGTTATTTTATTATCAGACTGGGTTCATATTATAAAATCCCGCGAGTGAACTGGCAACGTTGCAGGAGTCCTAAGTTACCCTGTTTGGAGTGCACAATGCGGGGAACAGTGAGAAATTTAGCTCTGGCATTGAGTTTTATGTTCAAATGTTGCATGAATGAGGGCCCTTATTTGGATTCTTTTTGAAATTATGTTGCTCACCCCTCTTTGCTCAGCTCTTTGCTCTTTGCTTGCCACCGCAGCCTGTTTTTAGCAATGTTTTTCAATGGTTTCAACTGACCTCCATCCAATAAATGCGCCATTTAATAGACCAATTTTACCTTACTTAGATACTCAGTATGGCTCATAAACACACATAATTATACTGATTGGTGTCAGCGATTATAACCTTCAAAAGATCCCACATTCGGAACATATTTATTGTAGGCTATTATTATTGTATAGCCTACGCACACTGTAGAACAGTAGTAAAATCTAGGAACTAACGATTGGAAAAAATGTTAGGGGGTGGTTGGATATTAAAACTTAGCGGTTTGTCCTAATATTGTACTTTGATGAATCTTTTAAGCGGGTTTGATAAGCATTTTTCAATCCGAACAGCCTATTAGGTGCTATCTGTTAGATAGTGCTAGTGCCAAACTACAAACAATTAAAAAAATTAAAAAAATTAGAACAAAATGTTAAAATGTTATCACAGACGCTGTTTTTTTAGGTGCTCAGCCCCCATCTCTTGAACGTTGGGGGGCTTGAGCCCCCCCCCCCCCCCTGCGCGCAATACAAGGCAGCGCCACTAACTAATGCCACTAGTTATGATTGCATAAGCATGGTCAGTGGCAGACACAGACGGAAGGTCATGACTCCCTTCAAAATGTTAAAAAGGCGGCAAAATGACAACTTAACTCTTTAAAAAACCTGAAATAATGGAAAGTGTTATTGTAATACTTCTTTCTTAAAGAATTTTCTCGTTCTGTAGGTACCAACCAGAATTGTTCAGAAAAAGTAAATCAGTTAGGTACTTAAATCAAATACCGTATTGTTTTTATTCTCAGTTTATACCTCAGGCGGCATTTTGAAGGATGAACCTCCCCAAAATAAAAAAACTGTGTCCGCCACTGAGCGTGGTTATGGTGAATTTTGATTTCTGGGAATAATAAGCGTTAATAAATGAATTATAACAACATACTCCATAAGTTTGCATGTCAGCGTTTTTAGCACTCAGCGTCAGCAATACCTAATCAGCGTGTGTTGGCAATACTTTCTGAATTAATTGGCATACGCATTTTCTGTACAGAAATATAATAAAAGTTGAAGAATCGATAACAAAAATGGCGGTAGTGGAAAAGACTACTTGACAGTTGTACAGGTAACAATAAAATATACTGTAAATATAATGTAATATTCTGGATTTTTTATTTTTAAAAAAAGGTTAATCGCATACAAAAAATTTAATGAATGGATCCGATTGACCTCTTCAGTCGCCTCTGTAGGTCAGTACCCGTGTTGAGTTACGACACGTCTCCGATCGCATGGTGTGTAACGACTCGCACAAGTGCAAGCACGTTACCACCTGGCCATCGAAGTCAATAAGGTGGCTCATAATATATAATTATAATATGTTAATAACGCAATATGTTTTAAGCGTGAAAAATTGTAAATATTAATAATAAAATAGTAAGTGTTTTTTTAGGTGCCTATTCCACCTACGTCAATAGTCAATGTGGTATTGACGTGGTAGCAGACATTATTAGTATGTCTTTAATGTCTGCTGCCACGTCAATACCACATTTACTCTTGACTATTGACGTAGGTGGAATAAGCGCCTAACTGTGGATTACTAGTGCCGAAACGCCGGCAGAGATGGGTGACCTTGAAATTCGAACTCAAATTTTAGTTACTGCAGCAGATGTTCTTCACTCTTGAGCAATACCTTACTAGGTGTAAAAGCAGGGACGGATCCAGCCCATTTCTTAAGGTGAAGAGGAGTGGTATACTGTGGGTCAAAATAGTAGTAACAAGAATGTAGTATCGATTAAGTTAGAGCGTAATAAATTGACTTACAATAGATTTACTAAATTGGGGGGAGGGGGCAGCTACCCCGTCCCCCCTGTATCCGTTCATGTGTAAAAGTAGATACTAATCCAGGACGAATTAACCAAGCAAGAAATTATAATTAATTATCGAGGCTTATTTTATGAACAACGTTCAGAAATCGTTATCAGCAACTTAGGCTAGATGCATTTAATTCTCTTTCCTTAAAACTTCCATCAAAAATTACTTTAAAAAAGTAAAATGTAGCAGATTTTGCAAATTTCCCAAGGCCTTATATTTCTTTTTTTCATTGCGAATCAAACAATCTGTGCATTAAGTCCCACTGCGTCCCACAGTTTTTCCGAGCTGTCACTCCACATTTTTTCCTCAAATACAACTCTTTCACGATCAGTGGCGGATACAGATTTTTATTTTGGGGACGGTCATCCCTCAAAATGCCACCTCAGACATAAACTGAGAATAAAAACAAAACGGTATTTGATTTAAGTAACTGATTTAGTTTTTCCGAACAATATACTGGTTGATGCGTGCTGAACGAAATGAACCCATTGAAAGATGTATTACAAAAACATTTTCCATATTTCATGTCTAAAAAAATTAAGTTGTCATTTTGCCGCCTTTTTAAAATTATGAGGTGGGCCATGACCTCCGTGACCCCCTCTGTGTCCGCCACTGTCCACGATCCCTTTTCAACCGGAACAACTGATAAAATCGATCATACTCTATGTAAAAAATAACTTACCAAATCGATAGTTAGGCTACAATTCCATCATTTTGACATTATACTTTATACTGATAAATGACTCACTGAAGTGTTTCATACACTTGCTGTAAAGTTAAGAACAGACTGTATGAAAAAGATGTATAAATTCCAAAAAGTTGTATTTAAAAAATGACATTTACAGTATAAGCTCACAGACCACATGACAAATCAGATTGATTTACAAAAAATTGTATTTGTACTATACAAATAAATTAAATTATTTTAATTAAGTGTTTTCAAAAAAATTCTCCACAGCGCGAGCGTCCAATGTATTATTTATTTAATATAAGATAATAAGGTCATGCAGTAATTCAAATACTGTATGTAGGTAGTCAGAACAGCACAACCAGTCAAAAGGCGCATATTCCACTAGTGCTAAATACAAATACGGTGACGTGGTAGCAGACATTCAAGACTTAGGCGGGGTTTCCACCGACCTCGCATTGCAGAATGCAAATGACATTGACGGAAATTTGAATTTTTCTTTATATAGAAATATATTAAAATGTTTGTACTTAACATATCCCATGATGCCATTTTTTAATTTTAGTTTGTTTGTGATTTTACTGTATGATCATTGATCAATTTTAACTATGGCATAGAGGAAAGCAAACATTTCCGTCAATGTCATTTGCATTCAGCAATGCGAGGTCGGTGGAAACCCCGCCTAAGTCTTGAATGTCTGCTACCACGTCACCGTATTTGTATTTAGCACTAGCATGTCGGTGGAATATGCGCCAAAGGCTCGAGAAGACGTGACTTAAATTAGGAACATATAAAGTTGTTATTTAGCTAGTTGCGACAATACGGAGATTTACTTTACACTGACTTATGCCATTCATTTATGCAGAGAGAACTCAAAATGCTGAAACGACGGAACCTATAATTTGACTGGGCGTACTAACCATAAGGCAATACAATATAAAAAAGGATTTTAATGGTATTTAATAACATTATAATGGTATAGTGGATAGTTTTATTTAAATGAAATATAATGAGTCTTAAAGCATTGCAAGTTGTACTATGCTACACCTACATGGAGCTTGAAAATAAATCGAATAAAAAGCACAGAAACCATGGAGGCTGAAGTAAGAAACAAGTTGGTTATAGCGTTTTACAACGTAAAATAAATAATTTGACAGTTAAAATTTAATTTTTAATTAATGGTCGACCGACGACCGACTTGACGAAATTTAATTCCTCTTTTTCCAGCCGCAAAAGTACGTACAATACATGAAAAATTAATTACAAATTTTACATTTTCCCGTCTTAAATATTATTACCATTAGAAAAAAAAACACGACCATTGACCTTATACTGCTGATGTTTTCAAACTATTAAAAATTTATTCGGGGGAATAGCCTGCGTTTTGAGAAAGCTTGTATTTTTTTGTGCATTTTTTGCTAACCATTTTCATATTTTTGCGGTTAAAGAACGAGGAATTAATTAATTTCGTAGAATAGTCAGTCGTAATTTGTTCACTTTATGTACTGTAGTATACTGCAAGTATTATGAAATATGTAGACTTAAGTCACAATTGAAAGGCATGTCGTGTCAACATTCTTTTCTTGAAAAAAAACAAAAACCAAAAAAAACAAGCATTATACCCAGAATCTAGATAGTACAAGGCACACTGACCGAGACTAGCTGAAGACATACCATCCAAACTTGGTATTGCATTTTGGAAGCCACTGAGTTTTTGCTAAGGCGCATATTCCACATACGTCAATAGTCAATAGAAAATATGGTATTGACGGACATTTCAATTTTACTCTATGCCATAGTTAAAATTGATTAACGATCATAGAGTAAAATCAAGCGCTGCAAACAATAACAAACTAAAATGGCGTCATGGAATATGTTAAGTACAAACATTTTAATAGATTGTTTCTAAAACAGTTTTCATCCATTAAACAGATCGGTGAAGGTCAATCTTACTTCGGATCTCCTACTATTATTAGGTTTTATTAAAAATAATAAGTGTACGAAGAAAACAAATACAAACAAAATTTCAAAAAACAAATGCGCCAAATTTCAAAAATTTGGCGCATACGTGTCAATAGAAGAAAAGTGATCAATAGTTGAACAAACATGTGGATTGTAGTGTATCAATGAAAAATTGAAATTTCCGTCAATACCATATTTACTATTGACTATTGACGTATGTGGAATATGTGCCTAACTGACCTTTTTCAATGTTTCTGCAGCGGCAGAACGAGAAATTAATTAATTTCGCAATAAAGACTTGGACGTCATTTGCTATAAAAAAATCTGAAAACTGTAAACATTTAAAAATCTAAAAGTTTTTTACCTGAAAGCTGCTTTAAATACAAAGGTTAATGAATTCACCCTCTGTCACCATAAAGACGGGCCTTTTAAAATATGATAAATGCATGGCGCATGCCGGTTTTCTTTACCAATTTACCTCCTTTTTTAACGTCAGAAATAAGTGGTACTAGTACAATTTACCACTAGGCAATGAAATAAATTTAAAAATTAAATAAAACCGGATATGGGAAATTGCCAATTGGAAACTAAAAAATTGAATATATAAAAGAAAACCAATTGGGTGGCTTATCAAGGCCGTAGCCCAAGGGGGGTTCTAGAGGGTCCGGACTCCTCCCGAAAAACATTTCTGGCTACGGCCGTGCGGTTATAACTTAATTTTTAGAGTATAAAACTAATTATAAGCCACATAAAGAAGAATTGAATGGCATACGAGTACAAAAGTGGCTAAGTATGTCGAGAATATAATACACATAAAATAAGTAAATAAAATTTCATTAAATAACGGACACAGGTATAATATAATATGAATAAAAAAATAGCAATTTTAAATTACTGTTAGTAGCTGCAGTCCCAGTATGAACATGATAGAATAACCGGGAAAACGTGTAAATTATTCCTAATAAATGTATGTAAATTTACTCATGGGAATTGGGAGTTAAATTTGAAGTGGAATAATAATTAAACTTCAATAGAAATGGCTTGTCAACTAAGATTGGATGTTCATTGTTGTATATATGTTAGGCTTCTCTTGGGCTTAATTGGGCCCAAACAAGCAGTTGACTATAGACTATAGGATCTTAGGAGCAGGTTAATTTTAATACCGCATTTAAATGGTTTAAATAATACCAAAAGTAAGTTATTATTTTACGTTAGTGCTGAGTGAAGAGCAAAGTAAATATGATACAAATCACACAAGTTATGTATTATTGAAATGGAAGTAGGCCAATTTACAAGACCGTAGCCAGGAAGGGGGGTGCAGGGGGTTTGGACCCCTTGAAATATTTGCAGCGTCAATAGCTAGAATAGACTCTATTCAATAGAGTTTTAAATATATTGAGGTTACCTCACCTCCGGTGACGTCAGATGGACCCCCGAAAAAAATTCTGGCTACGGCCCTACCTGTACTTCAGTAGTCTATTGAACATTGCCTTGCGATCCTCGATCCAAATCACGCAAGATATGTATTATTGAAATGGACGTTGGGCAACTTACAAGGCCGTAGCCAGAGGGTGCTCCAGGGGGTTTGGACCCCCCTGAAATATTTGCAGCCTACACTAGTTAAAATCGAGTTTTAAATATATTGAGGTTACCACACTTCCGGTGACGTCTAATGGACCCCCCAAAAAAATTATGGCTACGGCCCTGCCAACTTCAGTAGTCAATTGAACATTGACCTGTGATCCTCGATCCAAACGACCTCATTAATATTATTGGTATAGTCCATTCACGCATTGAACAGTCACAGGATGGCTCCTTGTTGCACGCTCTAAACAGCCACATTATTACTTGACCTCTCACTACTTGAAGGTGTATACAACCTCATGGTCATCATATAACGTTACCAGAGAGAGACCCTGCAGTTTTAAGCCCCTCGAAGTAGTGAGAGGTCAACTAAGAATGAACTCGAAGTTGTTTAGAGCGTGCGCAACAAGGGGCCAACCTGTGACCGTTAAATATGTGAACGGACTGTATATTAACATTGTGTAAGCGTGACGGCCGGCGGATGAGCACCCAATTGCCAAAAGGGGTTAACCCATCCCCTATAATACCCTTTCTGTCAACTAACCCTGTCAATCTCACTAAAATTCTGCCCGATGCACTTTTATGACCAGTTATAACATGTTCAGAAATAACTATAAAAGGATTTTTACCCACACATGTTCTTTGAAATACGATCTTAATCGAGTTAATCGTATACTAAGTTTTAAAATGATTGTTGTCACACTTCTTAATTTCTGTAATACGAGTTATTGATAAATTAGATAAGATATCGGCGTTACTTGTATAAATTTAGCGGCTAGTGTGTATTTAATTTCAAGGTAGAGATTCCATCATAATTTGTAAACAAAATAGGGCCAGGCCATTTTGGTGAAATTAATTAATAAATGAATAAATGTTCCACAGCTTTTGTTCAGTAGTCACTCCGTTTTGACACATTATTGCAAAGACTTCGAGCGGGAGGGACGGGGGGGGGGGGGGGAGGGAGGTGTATATAGCCACCTAGCTCCCCTCCACAAGGCCATGGGGACCTTGATTAACAAGGTAATTAGCGCTAAAATTTATGAAGTAATGCAATATACACACACCCTTCATTAGAAACGATCGATCGGGCTGTTCTACTAAACTCAGGGACTGATCGGCGAATGCGAGCATTAAGCATTCACTTCCTTTGAATGCTTTGATGGTGTAAAAGGCTCCAAAGGCCTTTCTAGTCCTATTAATTAGTGATCGGACAATCTGGGACCGCAGACTGCGGACCGATAACCGAAGACCGAACGGTCCACTGATGTTTTCGATCGGGCTCGGTCAAGGACGGATACAGGGGGGGAGGGGTAGGGGGGTAGCTGCCTCCCCCCCCCCCAAAAAATTTGGTAAATCTATTGTAAATTAAGTTATTACGCTCTAATTTAGTCGATCCTACATATGTTTTTCCTATTTTGATCCTCAGCTACCCCCCCCCCCCAAAAAAAAATACCAAATCTTCTCTATAACCTGAAGAAGTATGAGACAACAGTGTATAGTGTGAGGGGGCGGTCGGTATGGCAACGAAAACCCGCAACCCCATTGAAGAAAAAAAGGACTTAATTGCAGCTATCTGTAATCTGTGCTATGGAAATTGTAATCTGAGAAAGGTCACATTCATTAAGAAAAATGGGCCTTGAGGAACGAATTAGTAGTAATACTCAAAAGGGGCACACCAGGCCTCAAGGCTTAGGTAAATACTTAAAGGGGGCACACCAGGCCTCAAAAGCTTAGGTATATACTCAAAACGTATCAAACAAATTACAAAAACAATTTTTTTAGGTACTTTGCTTCACTAGGTAAGACAGTTGCAAAATGCATAGCCATACTTATTTTATTTTTATATTCCACATGAGCGAATTTTGGGCCTTTCGGCCCACTGTTACAATTAATCCATACTATTAGAGAGGGGACTGAGGTGAAATCCATCTGAATTGATTTTTTCTTTTCTGTGCAGCGTGACGTGACTGACATAGCAAATGCCGAGGGGCGCGTTGGAGCTGCACGAGGCTCCATTAGTACGGGTTTATAAATAAAATAAATAAGGACTTTTTGTTCAATTACTAAGCCAACCTAGCGGAGTTAGGGCTATGAAGACCTCTCTCATACTCAACTAGGAAGGCCCGGGACCACCTGCTTTACATGCCCGCCGAAGCATGGCCAGAAAATGTAGCAAGTGTAGAACCAACAACCTTTCGGGTGAAAGTCAGAGTCCGTACCACTACTCTGCATGTCCATCCATGTGTCTCAGGGGCAACACGCGACCTGTATATAACCTTATTATTGGAGAGGGGACTGAGGTGAAATCCAACCAACCTGACAGGGGAAGGGGGGGGAGGGGGAAGGGGGGGGAGGGGGAAGGGGGTCATGACCCCCCTAAATGAGTAAATTCCTAGTGAATTCATAAGATACCTAGTAAAAAAAAAAATGAATAAAACTCAATTTTTCAACAAAAAAAAAAAAATTGCCTTTTAAACTTACAAAAAACTTGTGCCCCCCCTCCCTAAATTTTCGGCTGGATCCGCCCTTGACAGTCCTGACTGCTATCAGCTGGTGAGTGACGGGGCAAATGTAGTGGGTCGCGTTGGCCGTGAGGACGGGTTACTCAGGCACAACAAGCGGCCCTCCTCACCTTGCCAGTCTAACCTCACCCAATTCCCTAGTTCTTGTTGCTTTTCAATTTATACCTCAGTGTAAGGAAAGCTGAGATGGTCGAAATTTTCGATTTCAAGATTTCATTTGATTTACACGTTTTGAGGCACTAGGTCTACGTCCATAAAAGAAACGTCAAAAATGAAAATAAATAGTGATGTATTTAAGGTGCAGACACTAAAGTATCCCGTCAGAAAACAAAATTATTCATATCATCTTTGATCTTCACTAACTTTTAAGAAACCGTTTTCTGTGCTAAGTCAAATTCAACAGGTATTATAGATCATCGAGCTTTCACTTAGACATTCGTAAGGCGCAAATTCCACCGACCTCGATAGCGATACTGATATTGACGGGGTAGCAGACATATTTAGACTGTCTTTAATGTCTGCAACCTGTCAATATCAGTATCAGTATCGAGGTCGGTGCAATTTGCGCTAAAGAAGTGCACCATAAATGTTGGTTTACATACAGTATAGTATGTGGCCGTCACTATTACCAATTGGTCACAGTTATAATTAAATCCTTTCACGGGACACTCCAAACTACCTGTTTTGTTTATTAGAAAAATGAATTTCCATAAAATCCGTGATCAGTCAATTATTAGTGACAGTCCCATGTTACACGACAAAACATAGAGGAACGCTTAGATACCTTAATTCGCAAACTACCTAAATCCAAAATCGCAACTTTACAGTTGAAAAAAATACGAATTAAAAATTAATTGAATCACTATCTTCTAGATTTTCTTTATTGGCTATAACTAGGCAAATAAATTTTTTCTTCATTTTGCCAGCCAATAGGGAATTTTTTTCCGACCAAGTGGATATCAATATCTCATTGTCGCCAATTTCGGATTTATGTGGTTTGCAGATTAAGGTATCGACTTTTTCTTTTTACTAGTGTCTTATTTACAGCTCAATCCTATAGAATTTGTTCTTTTACACCTGTAAAGTTTTGCCCTTACCCGGGCCTTACGGTTGTTTCTTAAGAGGACATGCTACGTAGAAAAAGAGCACCCCAAATTTTGTTGTTTTTATTGACTTTTTATTTTTTATTTAATTAGCAAAGCAAGTCATTAAAAATTTGGCTCATGGAAGTTCTAGAAGACTGCTTCACGCATCATGTAATAGGAAATATTAAATTTTTGGTTCCTTAGTTCTTTCATAAATACCAGAACGGACTAAAATTATGCGTATTCTGGGATTTTTGGAAGAACTACAAAACCGAAAAGTAAAAATACCCGATTATATAATACACAAAGTAGTCTTCTACAACTTCCATGAGCCAAATCTTTAATGACTTGCTTTGTTAATTAAATAAAAAATAAAAAGTCCATAAAAACAACAAATTTTGGGGTGCTCATTTTCTACGTAGCATATCCTCTTAACATCAGCTAGGTTGTTTACTACCGTACTGAACGCAAAGAGAAACTGAAAACCCAGAAAAAGTTGTGGGTTTTGATGAGAACATACAGGGGAAATGTGGTGGAACATCACTGTAGGTAATAACTCTTACCCTATTTCGTATACTAGAGTTCTAGTCATGCCCTTTTGAAAAGAAAACGGGAGTATTTAGGTTAGTATAATTTCAAAATTAAGTTAAAATACAGATAACCTGTCAAAACTATACTCATGTAGTATACTGATAAGTAGATAAAGTGTGTCATTTTCATTCTGGTCTATTAATATGCAAACAATAGAAACATCTAAATAAGAGGCACAAAATAATTACAGTAACTATTGTACAAAGTACAAGGTACAGCTAACAAAAAAATACAGACATAACTTACTGTATATATAAGAAAATAGCGTTAATTACACTATTGTACAAAGATATAAAAAAGCTATGTGCAACATTAGGACGGTAGAAATTCAGACTTTATGTTTTAGCGGGTACAGTTGGAACAGGGAAGGTATTTGCAATTTCTACGGGAGGTTTAGAGGAAGTAGCATTTTGGGGTGGGAACGATTTCGGATGGGGAGTAGGCACCCCCTCGGGGAGAGGCGGACTTAGTTTCGATTCACCCGGAGATCTCTTATTCATTTTGGTCTGCTCCGTTAGATAATTCTGGAACATCTGATTAAAAGTCATTTCAGACGTCAAACCTGCGTTGAAATGCGGTGTTGCAAACATCGGATGTTGCTGCTGCTCCGTCGGAGATTTCCGTTCCGGCGACAACTGACTAGACTTGAAAAGTGATTGACCGGGTGAACCCATCGGCGGACGAAACGGTGAACCGGGCTGACTGTAGTATGGCAAAAGATTGGGCATGCTCCTAAAGTTTTGTGACGCAGCTGCCAGTCTACTTTGAATCTCAGCCTGTTGCTGAATTTTCGAAAGTGTCTTTTCGACCTTTCTCATGTCATCTATGGTTGGCGACTTTATCGATTCCTTGCCAGGTGACAGTTTCGGAATCTTAGCAGGTACTTCAGAGTTCATATTTGCTACCGCTGCTTGCTGTCTTTTGATCATTCGAACAAATTCAATATTTTGCTGGTAATATTGATTGTAGGTTAGGAAAGTCATAGGATTAATAGGCGTCTTCGGCAGTTGGGACTCAGTCTGACTTCGCATATCCATTTCAGAGCTTAATTTTTGAAAAAATTGTAGAGCTTGATTAATTGAGTTAGGGGTAATCGTTGGACTGGAGCCTCCATTACTAGGAGTGTAAGTGGGAACTTTGAGCAATGGCTCAATACTTTGTTTTTGAGCAACTGAGATGAGCATTTCCAACATGCCATTCGGGTCCTTCTTGTCACCCTGCTTCTTTGCCATATCCATTAGATTTTCCAACGGATTCTTAGTTACTTCAATAAGCTTCTCCAACGGAGACTTAGCAGCCACTGGCGGGGGAATGTCACTTTTGGATAAATCCACCGGAGTTGATGTAGGTATTGCAGGCTTGAGTGGAGTTCCAGGGGATAACTTGGGCTTTTTGGCCTCATGTTTATGTTGCTTCGTCAGCGGCGAATTAAAAGAATCTTTCCTTTTCAGCAGATTTCTCAGCAACTCAGAATTTTCAAGAGTCTTTCCTTCGCATGCCTTCGGTATTTTGTCCTCGCTTCGTTTAGGCTTCATGCTTTCGCTTGATGGTTTTTTGATACTATATTCTCCCCCTTTGTTTTCAATTTTGATTGGCTTTGGCGGAGACAATTTCCCCTTCACTTCAGGAGGAGTTTGGATATTAATAATTCTTGGTGGGGGACTATCTTTTTTTTTCCCATCCACAGTCTTCACTCCACTACCTTTCTTCTCCATGTTAATTCTGTGCAACAATGGAACCACTTTCTTTTTAGGGGTTGACTCACCATTTTTCTGAGTTTGTCCATGTCTGCCGTTAACGCTAACAACCGGATTTCGAAAGTCTTTCAAATTCATGGATCCCTTCCCATTAACATTTGAGAATTTCGATTTATAGATCTCAGACTGAGTATACTCCTGCAAGGACATGATTCTATTAGGCGGGCTAGAACTTTCAAAATCATATTCGCTAGCATTATTTTTCTCAGCTGCCATTATTTCAATGGATACATTCGCTTCTAATTTAGGTGATAGCTTCTCTTTTTTTGGCAACGTCGTTATGGTAACAGACGAGTTTCCTTTAGAACTATGTTTAGCAGAGTGTGACTTATCCTTTCTGAAAGTTTTTAACTGTTGGACGCTTGATTTTGCGCTAGAAAAGGTATCATTAATACTTTTAGGAAGAATATCCTGTTTGTTGATGTCTTCCTCCTTCTCAGGGGACTCAGACACAGCTTCTAATTTTCCTGATATGGGATTGAGCAAAAACTTTTCGCCAGGTTTAGCCATTTCCAGAGGTTTTGAAGTATCAATTTCTTTATTATAAATTAGTTTTGGCAGTACACAGGATCGAGGCTCTTGTTGAAAAGTAGGAAGCGGTTTAACTAACGGTTTGCCACGAGGTTCAACTACAGTAATATCTTGGGCTTTTTTAGGCGTTGCCTTAAGCTCAAGTCTAGACATGAAGGCCGGTTTAATTATAGCCTTATCCAAGACTGGCATCTCACTAGCAAAGGGATCGGGCCGAACTAAGGTAGAAGGCTCTTTGGGAGTGCTTTCAATTTTATTAACTAACTTTACAATTGGTTTTTTATCAGTCTCAATTTTTTGGGTCACAGTCGGGTTTTTCGTTACTTTATCATCACTAGGTTTCTTCTCAGGAACGGATAGGAGTTTTCCATTAATTTGGGGACCTATACTAACATGCCCTACTTGCTTTTTGGTTTGCACATCACTTACAATATTGCTCGAATTTTTATTTACACTTTTATTCTTTAAGTTGTCAATCTTCAAACTAGCTTGATTACTCTCTTTCTTTACGTTTTCAATCTTTAAACTAGCTTGATCCCTTTCTTTCTTTACGTGGTCAAACTTTAAACTAGCTTGCTTAATTTCTTTGTTTACGTTGTCAATCTTTAAGCTAGCTTGATTGCATTCTTTATTTTCGGTATCAATCTTTAAACAAGTTTGATGACGTTCTTTCTTATCAATATCAGCAAGATTTTTTACATCTTTCGTTGTATCTACCTTTTCAAATGTTGCACAGGGAGCACTCAGTTCCTTCTTAATGATAGTGTCATCTTTAACAAGATCAGGCACAATAAAAGGTTTCTCTACCGTCATTGGCGTGGGAATATCTTCCTGGCACTCAACGATGGTCGTTAGAGGTTTAGTAGTTTCAGACTTGACTTCAGGAAGAGTGCTAACCTTCACATGTTCTATGTGATACAGCTGATAAAAGAGCCTCATGGGAGCCATCTGCAAAGAATAAAAAATTGCAAATTACACATAAGCTCAACACTTTATTTTAGAGGATGAAAGTGCAGTCTCGGTTAAAAAAAACTTGTATTTCAGAAATTCAGAAGGGTACCCAAATATCATACCAAAAAACACTAACAATCAGTAAGCAATGGTTAGAAAACTTGTACCAAGTTATTGACAGAAACAGAACTTGGTACAGGTTTTCTTAGCCAAACAGATCACCTTAACTTAATTCTTCACCAAATTGCACGAACAATTTCGATTTCAAATCAAATTGCAACAACTGCAACCCTTGTAATAATTACTGCACAAATGATAAAGTGTTCTATTCAGGGACTGATCCAGCTCATTTGTGGGGGGGGGGGGGGTAGATGTGGGTCAAAATAAGAAAAACATATGTAAGATCGATTAAATCAGAGCGTTATAAATTAATTTACAGTAGATTTACCAAATTTGGGGGGGGGGCCCTTGGTTCTATTTCTGCTAAATACCTCGGAATACTTATTGACGAAAATATGCCGTGGAAGAGTCATTTTCAACTAACAATTTCAATACTAATAAAAGATTTAAATGCATATTACGTGCTCCGTACAATCTACTACATAGGCGCAGTATTTCGGAATAGTCCACTATATTGCAAGCTACGCTGCGGTTGCTCGGGGCGGCACTTATAAATCTTACTTTTAAAAGTCAGCTGAATTCTTCGCTTAACTCAAAATCAAAGTAGCCACATCTGGGTACCCAACTGAACTTATAAATAAACAAAGAGTTCAATAATCCAGCATTGATGCAAATTTATTGTTCTTCCCCACTTATCTATGCCAGCAACCTCATTGCTGATGATCAGATTGTTAGTTCAATGTAAAGACATTTAGACATTACAATATATGATGATGGGACATTCAAATTGTAACTGTTTAAATGGTTTCTGTGTATTTTGAACTGCGTTCATGTATTTTACTTCATATTTCGGCTGTAATTAATTAGTATGTGTGTAACCAGCAATAGTGTGTTTCTATGACAAAGTTAATTTCTTAACATTTTTTGGGTTTTCTTATTATTATAAGTAAATAAATAACATAAATATTGTCTTTTTTGTTCTATTACTAAGCCAACCTAGCGGAGTTAGGGCTATAAAGCCCTCTCTTACACTCAACTAGAAAGGCCCGGGACCGCCTGATTTACATGCTTTCCGAAGCATGGCCAGAAAATGTAGCAAGTGTAGGACTCGAATCAACAACCTTTCGGGTGAAAGTCAGAGTCCGTACCACTACACTACATGTCCTGACTTATTTAATTATTAGTTATTACAACAAGTTTTATTAAAACACTAAAATTAAAATGAAATACCAAGAAGTCACGTGTATTATATCTTCTTATGTAACATAGTAACATTACATGTAAATATGTAACATTATATAGGAATTTATTTTTGCTAGTGTAGAGAATAACGGTTGTATTGCGTGCAACATGTTATTTACTTGCTACTTAAATATAGACAGGATCTGGGGATTATTCAACTTAACATATAAATATAGAAATTTAATTGCATTATTTTTGCGTACCTAAAAACAGGAACGAAAACCGGGTGTCCAATCAATTAGAATGATTGGCATTTTTGCTTTCCAATTTATACGTAGTATAAGGAAAGCTTTGTGATGGTCGAAATTTTCGATTCCGAGATTTCAACGGATTTACACGTTTTGAGGTACCAGGAACCCAAAAAAAAAATTACTCATATTCTCTATCTACTAATGTTGATAAATTCTAAAGCATGTTCGAGTAAACTCGGACGGGTTCTTTTAAACAAGATAGAACAATTTTGTATATGGCCGTCGCCAGAGGGGGGGGGGTGTCCCCCAAAATATTTATTTGCAGCATACACTAGAACTGGAATAGAGTTTTAAATGTATTGAGGTTACCTCACCTCGGTTGACGTCAGATGGACCCCCAAAAATCATTTCTGGCTACGGCCCTGTCTATGTATTGAAAGACCGAGTGAGGCTTCTTTACCTTTTACTAAACACTAAAAAACAACAACAGAAAACATGCTTTTGCAGAAACAAACGTTATATGGAACCAGACACTACAGCAAGAAGGCTGTGTTAGACGTTAGGGCTCCCTGACAAGTAGATAAAAGAGAAAACCATTTTTCTGCCAGACATATTTTCTCCCCTTCTTTAGCTGTAGCTCCAATATAGATTGCTCTGTGACAGACCCGGTAATTCGATAAGCTTTTCAAAGATGTCTAGCTGGTCTTAGTGACAGTAGTTGGACTATTTCGGGGTTTGCTTTAACGAGGGATCTTCGTCTTCCCTCCAAATAATACCTAAGGATTCCCCGCGGAGATATGCCGTTATAACGCTATAACGAATGTACAGTACACCAACGCTATAATGAATGTACAGTACACCCCAGTCCACATTTATTACAGCGCAGGCAATCCCTGCCGCAAATAAATAATATTTTAATATTGCAATGCACATAATAAAAGAAAAGGAAAATAATATTTTGAGAAAATCTCTAATTCTCTAAAATTAAATCAGCAGAGAGGAGTTTTATTACAAAATGCTCATCAGCAGGAGCGCCCGCAGCGAGGGGGGGGGGCAATAACCAAAATGCAGTTACACAATTAAATTAACTCTATTTAACTACCTTCCCTATTATTGCTTTGACTACGTTTTTATACTGGCAAATAATGGTAATGTTATTAATTTATTATTAACAGTTTAGTAGCCGTAAAAAACTACAGAAAAGACAATGAATAAACTTTTTAACAGCAGAAAATATCACAAAACAACTGTCTGTAAACCTTTTTATATTGTTGCTCCATCTGTACAATTGTCTGCACGCACCCCTGCTCATGAGAGTCGCGCTTCGCTCTTAAAACCGGACCGAGTTTACTCGAACATGCTTTCCAATAATTTATCAATTAGTAGATAGACAATATGAGTAATTTAATTGTAAATGATTCTCCTATGGTTAAATTCCGGACCCCTTGGTATCCCCATGTCCGCAGCCAGACTTTTTTTAAGGAGGTGGGGGGTCCATCTGACATCACTGGGGGTGAGGAAATCTCAATACATTAAAAAATCCTTAAAACTACATTCTATCGTGTACGCTGCAAATATTGGGGGGGGGGGGTCCCGACCCCCTGAACCCCCTCGTTGGCGTTGGATAAATAGATCGATGGGATTGCATATTCAAAAACGGGCAGACCAATACATTACAACATACGGTAGTAGTAGTATGGTTGGCCACAGCCCCAGGCCACGGTGTGGGCCCATAGGACAGTGGACCTCCTGATTATAGTGGATTCCGAACCACTTGGGAAATACAGTGAATTCACACGATTAGTTGGGAGGTGTTCAAGACAAAGCCTACCATGTTTCCCTACCGGCACTGTGCACACGACCAAGTTATCTGCAGCTTGTTAGAACATACGGTATAGTAAAAACTGGAGCGTGAATTTTCCATAATTTCTTCAAAAATAATTTTTTGCACAAAACCAAATACTTTTTTGGGATAGCAACCTGTTCGGTTTTGTTACTCTAATGAAAGTAGAAATCATCGATAGAAAGGTTCCGCAGAAAAATAATATTTTAGTAATTTTTCGTGAAAATTGAGTTATTTTATTTTTTTTACCCCCGACGAAACCTATCAAGGGGCAAGCGACTCGCCGCATTTTGTTAACATTAATAACGACTACAATATGTGTGAATTTAAAAGAAATCGTTTGAGCCGTTTTTTAAAAATATATTTTTTTTTTTTTCGCAGAAGTGAGTTAGCCCAAAATAAAAAAAAATGGTCCTGAGATATGATTTTTGCGAACCTACATGCCAAATTTCAAAGAAAATCCACTGAGTGGTTTGCCCGCCAATCGATGAACAGACAGACAGAGCGACAGACATTTTGTCAAAACTACTTTTTTGGTTCCTGGGACCTCAAAACGTGTAAATCCGTTGAAATCTCGTCGAAGTCGAAAATTTCCTTATACTACGTAAAAATTGGAAAGCGAAAAATCTTGACACAATAAGAATGAAAGCTTACCCTTTTCCATGTGAAAATGTAGGAGATATCCATGAGTGTATAGTGGTCGGGCAAAGCGTTTCTTTTATGGATGACTTCCACCTGAAAAGAAACATAAACCGAATTGAATATATACGCTGAGACCATATCAAAAGAAACCTTTTTATACTTAGAAACTAGTGCCTGCCAAACCGCGTTCCACTAATTTCGGGTCACGACTTCTCATACAATGACAGTATGATTTTGGGGCTTTTCTTTTTCACAAAGCCAAACTCCTTTTTTGGAAAGAAACCAGTCCAGTTTTGTTACTCTATTGGACACCTAAAACATACCTGAAGGTAGAAATCATCGATAGAAAAGTACCGCAGAAACATTTTTTTTGTCATTTTTCATGAAAATTGACTTATTTTCATTTTTTTACCCCCAGAAGAAAACTATCAAGGGGCAAGCGGCCCTCCGCAGAAACATTATTTTTTTTGTCATTTTTCATGAAAATTGACTTATTTTCATTTTTTTACCCCCAGAAGAAAACTATCAAGGGGCAAGCGGCCCTCCGCATTTTGTTAACATTAATAACGACTACAATGTGAATTTAAATAGTTTGAGCCGTTTTGAGAAATAATTATTTTAGACGTTTTTTTTTGGAGTTTTTTGAGAATTCAACCCCCCAAAATTGAGTTAGCCCTAAATAAAAAAAATGATCCCGAGGTATGATTTTTGAAAACCTACATGCAAAATTTCATCAAAATCGACGAACAGACAGAGCGACAGACAGACAGACAGACATTTCGTAAAAACCACTTTTTTGGGTTCTTGGGACCTCAAAACGTGTAAATCCGTTGAAATCTCGGAATCGAAAATTTTGAATATCACATACCTAGGCCTATATGTTATATTACGGTACATTACGTATAAATTGGAAAGCAATAAACTTTAAGCAATGAAAATTAGATACTGTAAGTTCAGAAACCGAAATGAATATACGCTGACGAAACTATATCGAAAGAAACCTTCATTATAACTGGAAGCTAGTGGCTGCAAAACCACGTTCTACTAATTTCGGGTACACATACAATAGCAGTATGATTTTGGGGCTTTTCAGATTAAAAAATAATATGAATGTAAACAATGAATAAATCAATAACTAAAAAATACACTATAAGCTATGAAAATTAAGTACTGTAAGCTCTGCCCATGTTATTCGTCCCGATGAGTTAGAAGTGATTATATAGTACAAGCAGCCTTGTAAGAATCACTTCGTTTGCGACTTCGAATTAATTAGTTTATAGTTTATATTTATTCATAAGTAATTTTTTTAGTAACTTTTGTAACTATTTTGGCCATTAACAAACGGGTACAAGTCCTCCATTTCAACCCATACCGGCTACCAACGACAACTGCAGCCCTATTATGGCGATTTGGGATTAATGTGACACCAGTCACCGGGTTGTAATTTTAATACCCCATTAGCAAGGTGTCACGTGAAGGCGTTAAAATATGCGCGGGAAATTCAAATTAATAAATTATTGTAATTCAAAAGCATGGTTGCATTGTTTTATAATTAAAGGAAATACTAATAAACATTAAAATGTGCAGGTAGAATTTTGATATATAATAAGAATTAATGTGTCAATACTTAAGGGAGAAAAAATAGAAAACTCACCAAAAATATAGCCGAGGATTCATTTATCAATTCGAATTTCCCGCATATTTAGCACTCATTTGTTTAAAACAATTGGATTAAAACCCCGGGATTATATCAATCCCAAGCTAACACATGCTAACCGGGATTGAAAAATTTTGATAGTCTTGAGACCGACTTAACCAAGTTCATAAACTATTTGTATAAAAATTAAAAATAAGTAGTCTCAGACCATTTCTTTCTAATTGTAAGGAAGACAGCTGAAGTGTTGTGCCCACAGCTGCGACGCATCTACCTTGTTTACTGACACTTCACGCTTCTCTGGCCCACGTTCAAATCTCCCCAACAACAAATTCATAAAAAGTTTTAGGGCCAAGTGGGGCCGTAATAAGCAGCTATACTTAGATTGGTTAAATGTCAAACAACCCCCGCTACACAATTACATTCAAGCCGTAATGTAACGCTATTTCAGTTATAAGAGGAAGACAACCGTAAGTATTAGCCATACCTGGGTCAACCCTAAACTCTGCTAGTTTATAATACAATTAAATAGATAATACACAGTCCTGCCACTCTCGCGGACCACCGGTTGGGAACCACTGCTTTAGATCTAGCCTTCCATGTTTTCTTCGGACTCCACCCTCCTAGTAGTCCTTGTGGTACAAAATTAGACTCATAAACTCACCTGAACTTTATTAGACAGGCCGAACTTTTGAGAGATGAACTTCTTGAGTACGCTGACGCGGACACTCGCTGGACAGAGCAGGTATCGCTTAGGGTAATTGCCCGGCCCCGACTCATTGGAGTCGACCGACTCCTTCCTGCTAGCCGCGTCCCCTCGTCGGACCTTCATCAGGCCCAGCTGCAGAGGGAAGTCCTCCCCGCTCTCGGAACTCCGGCTCGACAAACTTTCACTCTCAGCCTCTTGGCTGTAAAGAAGAGAAGAAACTGTTATTCGAAGCACAGCAAATCAAATACGGTTTCAGTGGCGCAAACGCGAGACGAGACAGTTTTTACCTATAGGTACATTGTAGTTACTATAGGAGTTCTTTTATAGGGGTATTCACTGTGTTGGGTTACCCTAGAAGCGAAAATAGGAAACTGAGGTAAGATAGAAGAATAGAACTCCAGTTTTTCTATTAGAAAAATGATGCCATAAGGAAACCTGTTTCCCTAACATTTCCACTTTAACCGTAATTGCACTTGGGGAATCCGAAAACGGTCACATTAGGGGTCTTCAGTGTTCGTGCCATCGAGTTATACCTAGTTAAGTGTGTTATATCATGTTAAGTTAACACACCGATAACCAAGCTAACCAGCGTGCTATCCTAAACCCACTTCCAAGTTGGTTAAGTGTGCTATTTAACTTGGGCTGCGATCGATAGCTCAGGTTTGACTGCCGCCATCTTTGTTTTTGTTGATTGATTTGAAACACGCGTTTAAAATTTTGTAGTATTTAAATGTATTGGTATAATCTATTATCCGAAGCAATTACTGTAAATACTTAAAATTGTAATAACCAAAATGAATAAAAATATAAACAAATGTGGCACTAGAATATAGTTTTGCCACTTTATTTAAAACCGTGCCACGAACGTCTGACAACTACCAAGTTGTTTACCCTGTTAAATATAGCATGATAACTCACTCCCGAGGTACACTCACGATTGTGTGTTAACTTGGATAGCACATCTAACTCCATAACTCGATAACACCAACACTGTGAAGACCCCTTTTATTTTGTTTACTATTTTGCTATTAAGTTTTGCTCTTTATTTTTATTTAATTTAACAAATGAGTTCAGCGACAGTCAAAGTGGGTATTTAGTAAGCACGATTTTAATTTACAGTATATCAGAGTAATACATAATTTCCCTAAGTTACACATATCATGAAATTGTAGAATGAAGTAGAAGTACAGAATTTCTGATGCTATGCTGGAATAGATTGATTCACATATATAGAGTAAATCTCACGCTATTCAGTTATGAATTAATGAACGTCGAACGCAGCAGATTTCCACATACGTCAATGGTCAATGAGAAATGCGAAAATTGACGTTTTAGCAGACATTAAAGACATATTAATTAAAAATTCTGCTACCACGTCAAAACCATATTTCTCATTGACCATTGACGTATGTGGAAACCCCGCCTAAGAGATGAACATCAATGAATATAAAGTAGGCAATGAAGTTAGTTTCACAAAAAACACCAGTAACCAAATCAGCCAGGGCATAATAATGTTTTAGCTTACTGCTACGATGAAAAATGGAAGCTCAAAGGAATATTCAGAGAGAAACTAAGGAGGAATATTTTTTTAAAACATTTTTTACTGAAAGCCGCGCTGTGGGGAAAGAAAATGGAAATTCAATTTTTCCGCAAAAACAATTTGCCCGTCTGCTCAACAAGACTTTTTTTTAAGACTTTTTGAGTCTTGACATTCTGTTAGGTAGGCATAGAGAGACTTATGCGTCTGAGGATTTTGAGATGGGTTTATGAAGAGGTTTATATTGTAGAGCTTTTATTGTGAATGAATAACGACTTTAATTCAACAATACAATGGGCGAACAATAAGACTATAAAGTCTTTTTTTCATGTTAACCATAGGTAATAGCATTTGGGGAACCTATACCAGTACTGTGCAGACTACGTTAGGCGGCTATTCCACCGACGTCATTTTTCAATGTGCATGTGCATGACGTGGTAGCAGACATCATTAATAAGTCTCTACCATATTATAACTTAATTTATAATAGATAAGTTAAGTATCTACATTATATAGTCTCCTTAAAATATGGCAGAGACTTATTACTGATGTCTGCTACCACGTCATGCACATGCACAATGAAAAACGACGTCGATGGAATAGCCGCCTCACCTACTGGTTTAGTATCTCGCAAGACGGCTGTGTTAGATAGTCCCATAGTAATGCTTACCCAAATATCCCATAATGATGCAGTGGCGGGAAAAAAACTATGAATGAGAAATTATGTATGCATTTAAATACGCATATACCCGACCACGATTCGAAGACATTTTGTAAGTCTAAATTATTTATATATTTAAAAAATTTATGTAATTTTTTTGCATAATACATAATTCATTAAGTGTGCATATATATTATATACTACTAATGTATCGATTCTTAGCCTGAATATGACGAATATGCCTTTTCTACATTACAAGAAGAAAGGCTAACGAATGTCTTCGTAACGTGGTCGGGATACATCCGAACAAACACTTCGCTATTCACTTATCACTATAGCTTAGTAACCTCATTAGTGCGAAACTGCAAACATTTTCTATGGGCCCCAAAGAACACTGGGGGAACTCGAAGTTCATTAGTCAGAAGTTCCTCGGATTTATGCGACATCCTCCTTCCTCTTTTGGAAAACAATACAGCAGGGATTTCTGTTAAACTAAGTGAAATCTTTACTTAACTCAAACTTTATGCTGATATTGTATTATTAAAGTGAACCAAACAAATCTAAGTCTAACAATAAATCTTTTATAAAATGTATTATAATCCTAGGGTAGTGTTATACTTACGAGTTACGAGGGGTTTACAAAAAGGGGGAGGTGGCGGTTGGGGAAAGCTGTTTGGTTTTGAAAAGAGGGTGCTAGCCAATTATCGCTTTTAATTACATTCCTCTATATCACAATGTTTCCTCCGATCAAAGTTTAAATAAATTCCACTGATATTTCAACTATATAAATGTGAACCTGCTAATTTGTCTTTGAAATGCAACAAATGGTTTTAAGTGTATTTAATTTGTCTTTTTTTTTTACGAAAAAGGTTAAATCGCCTACAAACAAATCAATGCATGTATCCGATTAACCTCTTCAATCGCCTCACTAAGTCACCTAATAGGTACTTGTGTCGCGTTACGACACGTCTCCGACCGCAAGGTGTGTAGATACTCGCACACGCTACAACATTGCCACCGAAGTCGCTAAATGTAATGCGCACCTAGCGGAAAACTTCTTTTGTTCTGTCTGTTTCTATAAGGATATAGGGAAAACTGTGGCCATACCCGCTATCCACTAATTGCAAAATACACATGAACATAATACAGGGTGTCCCAGACCACCCACCATCCATTATTGTGGTCATTAATTAATTGTAGTAAAATTTACAGCAAAGTGGGCGGTCGAATATCTATCATTTAATAACATTAAAAAATTAATGGGTGCTGCGAAGCGCCACAAACGTGATCATAACTTTAGGTACGCATACCTACTTTACTACTAACCTTTTGGCGTAATTAATTAAGCGACTTCGGTGGCAAGGTGGTAGTGTGCTTATACTTGTGTGAGTCTCTACACACCTTGCGATCGGAGACGTGTCGTAACTCGACACAAATACCTATTAGGTTACTTAGTGAGGCGATTGAAGAGGTTAATCGGATACATTCATTAAATTGTTTGTACGCGATTAACCTTAAAAAAAAATTATATATATATTTCTGACCAAAAATATAACTCGGCGGATGGATGGAGTAGTGGTAAAAAATTGAAGCTACACAAACGAAAGGGTTTTTGGTTTTGGTAGTTTCAGGTCATGCATCATGATAGAGACTGCCAAAACAACAGTCAGAATAGGCAAATGCTTATAGATCTGATAGGAGTTGGAAAAATGATATGTTTTTGAGACTGTTATTGAGTGGCTAAGCTACGGTGCTACGGTGGTGAATCATAGTCAGACTATAGCGAAAAAATGGCATAACACAGGTATCTGAGGTACGGCAAGGAGAGGGACACAACGCGAAACCTCGTTACGAAATTGAGCCGAACCGGGTTGCAATGAGCCAAAGGCACTTAGGGACTAAACAAAGGGGGGTCCAGGGGGTCTGTACTCCCCCCCCCCCCCCCCGAAATATTTGCAGCGTACACTAGATAGAATGAAGTTTTAAACATATTGAGGTTACCTCAGAGGGACCGACCGCCCCCCCCCCTTCGAAAAAATTTCTTCCAAACCAGGATTGTTTTGACCTTGGGAAACAATAACTTATCGAATACTCATTAATTGTAAACGTACTTCTTACCCATCCTTACTCACCCCTCCCTAAGTACCTGAGAGCAAGAAACCTAAATAGTAATAATAGAAAATAAAGAGCGGCAGAAAGGGATGGAATAGATATTGGAGAAAGAAAGCGGAGGGGGGGGGGGTGAGCAAGAGCCAAGACCGTGACGAAACGCATTTTCCCTGCAGTGTCTAAATCAATTCTGTCGGAAGAAACCGCCGGGCCGGGGTAGGCTGTGCTGCTCTCCATTGATAAGGAATGAAATGTTATCTGTGGTGACTTGTGGCGGCGCATGGGCTTAATAGATATTCTTATTTGGACACGACATTGAATTATTTTACTATTATTTTTATCTGTTTTTTTTTTGTTTGTTTTGTATTTAAAATATGAGTTAGAGCGATTCTTCTTGAGTTACAATCTATGGATTGGTTTGCAGCGAACGTTGTAGTCTTCTTCTCCACTCTTGTCTGTTTTGTGCGGTCCTTTTCAGTCCTATATAGGTGTCGCACCCTAGGTCCTTCATGACATCCTCAAGGTACCCCCTCTGTCGTCCTCTTGAGTTGGCGCCTTCAACCCTCAATGATGTTCTTGAGGAGCCTTTTGTGTCTCAGTATATGCCCCATCCATTTGCCTCATCTTGTTGAAATGGTGGCCATAATCGTTCTTTTTTTCGTTTTTTCTATAGAGCACATCTTCGTTGGTTATGTGGTCCTCCATGGAATTTTCAAAATTCTTCTTTAGCACCACAACGCAAAGGCTTCCAGTTTTTTTTTTGTCATGTTCGCAAATGTACCATGTTTCACTTCCGTACAAGATCAATTGTGCCCCCTCAAACCGGAGTGTGGGTGAGACTTCGGCAACCAAATAGAAAACATAACCAACTATTATATAGCTCTTTTTAAAGTAAATCAGCGGCCGTAGCACCAGGAGCAACTTAATAATAATAATAATAATAATAATAATAATTGGCGTTTTTTCTTAATTTTTTTACGTCAGTAGACGAAACCGGAAGTGTGCCCTCAAGCCAGCGGCGAGCGAGGGTAGCACTCAACATATCTGTAAGTAACACTTAAAATTATCTCCTGGTGGTGGGATATATAGCCAATTGTAGGCAGTAGGCAATGGCGTCTCCAGGGGGGGGGGGAGGGGGGTGGTCATGAGTGAATTCATATGATAGTAAAAGTTTTTTTTTTTTTAAATTGAATAAAACTCAAATTTTCAACAAAAACTTTCATGCAACCTATGTGACCCCCCTCCCCCTAAATTTTCCGCTGGATCCGCTCTTGGCAGTAGGAAATAGACGTTCAGAGCTACACGTGTTCAGTATACCTCTCCAATCGCATAAGGTTACTTGCCTTGATATGGCAATATCTACAACAAAATCGCCTTGACTGAGCAACTTGCATGCCTAATTATGTTTTCTCAATCTCAACAATTTATCATTATCGCATTGTTAACTAATATAATCTAGGGCAGCGGCAAGGACCGATCCAACGAAAAATATAGAGGAGGGGGGGGGGTCATAAGTTGTATGTAAGTTTAAAAGGTAATTTGTTCGGTGAAAAGTTTCATTCATTTTTTTTTTTACTATTTTGGGAATTTACTTTTTTTTTACTATCTTATGAATTTACTTATTTAATAATCCGCTATTAGGCAGTGGCTCTCCAATGGTACGCGACGAGGTTCCCCAGGGAGTACCCGGGAGGACAAAATGCTAATTATGATAAAAATAAATTGAAACAGCAACAGACTGGACAGTCCACTTCAATTAGTGCCAGTACAGCCAAATATTGAATTTCTTGTAAACAAGTTTTAAATTAAAATGCTGGACTTATAGTAAGGAAATGGGTATTATGTTTGGTAACAAAATAAATATTTTCATTTATATTTATTACTACAATAGACTTTATACACTCACTAAAATCAAAATGAAAGGCGGTCCTATGGACTATCCTTTGACTACATAAACAAATTCAGGTATAGGAAAGAAAAATTAATGAACGGAAAATTCCCCATAAACAAAAAAAAAATACAATGCAGTACAAAATATAGGGGTTACCCGTGCAGGTTCAGGTATACACATTCTACCATATACAGCTTTTCAAACTCAGGGTCATCACACGACTCACACCCATTTATTTGGAAACTGACTTCCTACCAAGTTCGTTTTCTAGTTCAGTTTCACCGTTCCCATGATAAACTAGAAAAAAACCGATTGTCCCGTTCTGCGAAAATCACAGGGTCCCCCAATTCCTAGACAAAGGCTGATCCACCTCATTTTGAACACCCAGTGGGTGCATTTTTGTTCCGTGCCCAGGGGGGTAGTCCAAGCGGTCCTGACCCCCTCCGAAATAAAATGGCTTTACACAAATTTAAATTTAATTTTATATTTTAGTCACACAATTTATCATTTTATGCAAACCTATATTGTTTGAAGAATTGGAATAAATTTATTCGAATATGAACACTGGATAGAATGGACTTTCA
Source organism: Psococerastis gibbosa (assembly GCA_963971405.1). NCBI lineage: Eukaryota > Metazoa > Arthropoda > Insecta > Psocodea > Psocidae > Psococerastis > Psococerastis gibbosa. Next base: position 23,633,372 of record OZ020490.1, on the reverse strand, counting down.
TTAATACTATACGTTGAATGAATCTTGACCAAAAACAAAAACCATGGCACGGCCTTATTTATAAGAGTGTCCAAGATTTCTAAATAGGAGAAATATAAAAAAATATTTTTTTTTTTTAGAATCCTGGGGCCATATGCTGAGTTTTTTCAATGGCTGGTCATATAGGAGCCGTTTAGAGTGGCACGAGAAATTCTAAAATATATTTTTGGCGGATAATAAATCTCTCCTAAACAGAACTACTGACTTTATAACGCAAACTCCCCTAATGCGAATAGTCGAGTACAGGCTTCGTACTCGTATATAGGAAAAAAAAAGCTGAGTAATTCAAAACTCCCATGCCCCTTACCAATGCTCCCTCCCCCCCCCCCCCCTTCAGAAATCGATTCCATTTCAACACATCTCCCGTCCGTACGTTCCATTTTCCACACCTCAAACGCAAGTGATATATTGTAAACCATACCTACCCCCGGAAAAATAGGCAAACAATTACATTTTGCCTCGTCACTTGGGGTGCTAAATCATAAGGGGGTGGTTTTTCGGCGAGATGCAAGCCAGGCGAGTCCTCGGGGGGTGCGGGAGGGTGGATCAATAGCGGGGAGGAAACGAAGGGAGAGGGGGAGGGGGGGGTCGAGACTGGGGGATGAGAGGCCCGTGTGTTTGGTAAACTTTCACCCCGTATTCTAAGCTGACCAGACCCCAAATAATCTCAGCATGACTTACTCACATCTTTCTGTGCGCGATTCCTCTCTTATTAGGTTATTTTAACATTGTACTATACTCTTCCTTGGACCCTTCAAGTGGAGACTAAGTGGGATTTGTTCTTATTGCATCGGGGGGTAAAATTTTGAATTAAAAAGAGTGTAAGTTTACCATTGCAGGAGGAGATGGCATTGCAATGAATGTAAAGAGGTTTTGCAGGAAGAATTCTGATGAATACCACTATTTTCGCCCATATGGCAAATGAAGACAATTTTCTTTCTTTCTTTCAAAATTTGGAGCCTGGAAGTGCTTAATGCATCACGTTTTTACCGGTACTCACATACCTGCTTCCCTGCGATAAAGTAAGAAGAGCAGCAATCGAAATATAAAAGTAAATCAATATGCAATAAACTTAAGTTCCCGAGTAATATTTTCCCAGCCTTTTTCCCCACTTGGTGGGGAGCCCTTCAATTAATTTGAAAAGCCGTGGTTCCGATAGTACCTACAGCTGTATAAACCTTTCGTTTAAAATTATAATAAAGTCCCTACAGTCATAAGGGGGATGTAAAAGACACAAAAAAAGGAAGACAATGTTGAGCTTTGAAAGGAAGGGAATAAAGAAAATCTCGAAAATCTTTGAGTTTCGGTCGCTCATTATAAAGAAATCTTGATGGCAAGATATTGAACAATAACTGACAAAGGCCCCACCGCTACGGGCGAAATGCGGCTTTATGGTGGTCGAATCCAGAGAACTCAAGTAGTCATATAATAATTTGAAATTCGAAGACTTCGGAAGTGGCTTACAAGAGCCTGTTCCATACCTGCATAATACAGAACATGTAGACTACTAGACTAGTGGTACAGACTCCGACTTTCACCTGAAAGGTTGTTGCTTCGAGTTTCACACTTGCTACATTTTCTGTCCATGCTTCGGAGGGCATGTATAGCAAGCGGTCCCTAGTTGAGTGCAAGAGAGGGGTTTATAGCCCTATAACTCCGCTAGTAATAGACCCAAAAAGTCTATATTTATTTATTTATTTAATACTCGAAACTGATCGACCGACGTTATGAGTAACTTAACCCTTTTCATCTACCTTTTACTTTTAAAGTTACTTATTTAAGAGTACATAAATTTCACGGCATAGAATAACTCCTTAGTAAGCATTTAATAATGGCACAATTACCACACGGTAGTCAAATATTTGCCACGAAGATACTGCATTAGGCTGACCAACTTTTATCTTCAAGACTTCATTAGTTTTAAACACACAATTACTTTTTTTTCCCATGCTTCTGCGCCCCCCTTAAGCCTCCATAGAGCCGCCCCCCCCCCCCCCCCGTATGGCGCGCACCCCACTTTGAGAACCACTGTATTTATACAATGTCGCAACGCTAATTAGGATGGCGCGGGCGCCAAAGAGGTCAGAACGTAATACATTAAATGTTAATTCAGAAGGGTGAATTCATTCACGTCATTCCATATTAATATAAGTATCATATAATATAAATATAAAGTCTCCACAGCTTCAGAGAGATTATATCCTATAGTTCCCCAATTAATAGTTTATTTATGGCACCCAAAGTGATGCAATAAAGATCAGTCGAAATAATTTTGTGGTTTGGACCCCAGCTTGCAAATCAGGTACACAGTTTATCATTTCGTTACTTCAGTCATTAGCACGTATCCGATAGGTTTTATAAGCTTGTTGCTTGCTGAATGCGAGGCAAAATTCAGCAAAGCGCAGAAGCGCAATTATTGGGGCATGCGCAACATTGTACAACTGACGGGAATTACAATCTGAACGATTCAATGACAGCATCGGCGGAAATGTTGGATTTGAACTTTATTGCGACCTACAAAAACAAATGTTGATAATTTATTAAATCAATTAATTGTTATATACGTTTGCTTCCGAGTTACGTTAAACACATCGAAACAAGCCTATATTTTTCGTTTCTACAATACTAAATCCAAAATACATAGTGTCATTTTGGTTGGAAAGTGGAACGCTCTTAGTGATATATTCCACAGAATTCACCTCTGCAATGTTCTATTAATAACCATATTCAGCAGACAAAATGATTTCGAGTTTCGATAGATATTTTGGAATTCTATGCGAACCAGAATTACAAATATCTCTAGTTAGGATTGCTCCAACCACGAACTGTAAATTTTTCTATAGCAAAATAGAATTCAATGAATACTATACAGTCTATTTCCATGCATTGGAAAGGATGGAACATAAACTTATATACAAATATTTCGATTTCAATTTGTACGGCACTTCCAAACAGAAAACTTTCCTTCGAGTAAAACGGCCCCCTAAGACAGCATGGATCCATCAAAAGCCGAAAATCTATAACCAATTTTCGTCTGTAGATTTTAGACTGTCGATAAGAACCAGCCTGTCTCTGGCGGTTACATTTCCTTGAAGGAAAGTTTTTTTTTTAAAGATTATTCGCATACAAACAATTCAATGAATGTATCCGCATAAACTGTTCAGCCGCCTCTGTAGGTAATACCTGTTTTGAGTTACGACAGGTTTCCGATCGCATGGTGTGTAGACTCGCACAGCACGTACGAACAAGCGAACAAGCTACCACTATGCCATCGAAAGGTTTCTAGACCTTGGTGAGAACCGTCTTTAGTGAACTATCTTTCGGGTTCTTTCTCTTCTTCTGAGGTCACAATCTCAACGATTGGTTAGCAGCGCCTCCCCACATATCGCCTTTTTCGAGTCAAAGGGAAGTAACTCAAAAAAAATCAAAAAATGAGTGTTTTTTTATTAAAAAAAAAATTTGAATTCAAATTAAATGAATTAATTCTCTTTCTGAGCAACAAAATCCTCACATGCTACGCTACTTGGTATAGAAGTAACTCCACTTCCTTCTCTACGGCCCGATTTATATGGCTACAGCAGCCTGCTCCAAACGGAAGCAACTCGAGCTCCTTTATTCATTTTATTTTAAAAAAATAAAAAAATAAAAAAAATACCAAAACTGTTTTTGCAATTTACTCGAAACTAAAAATTTTCAGTTACTTCCCTTTGACTCGGAATAGGCGATATCTCCAGCTCTCTCGGTTCCTTCCTCTTCACATTTTGGTACGAGCTCTTGCGTCCGCCTTCTGATCCGTGAATTCCTTCTTCGGTCGCCCTGTTCCCAGTTTCTTCCACTGTCCCTCAACGACATGTGTACCAGAATTTCGATCCTTAAGAAATACCCTATCTCTTCTCCTTTTTATAAGCGGTTGCAGCTGTCTCCCTTCTTCAATAGCCTCTAGCACTCTTTCATTCGTCACGTGTCCATCTCTAGCACCACATTTTAAACATTCTCTCTTCACACTCTCTCTTTTAAACACAGCCTCTTTAATTCCTTAAACTCCAGGTTTTACTCCACCCTGAACAGGGTTTTTCACTTCCTTTATTCACAAAAGTGGGCTCTATATTATTGTACCGTAGCCTTAACATTGGACATTTGCATCATAGAGGGAACAGTAGAAGGTGTCAACCGACCTGGACGCCCGAGAAAAGAGTAGCCAATACATACGTATAGAGCTGAAGAGGGTGTGTTGTGTTATTGTACCGTAGCCTTAACATTGGACATTTGCATCATAGAGGGAACAGTAGAAGGTGTCAACCGACCTGGACGCCCGAGAAAAGAGTAGCCAATACATACGTACAGAGCTGAAGAGGGTGTGTTAGGGTCGAGGGGAGTGGAGGCATCGAAGCCACATGTTGCTGCCAACCAGCAGACTGTAACTTGAAGAAGAAAAGAGCCTTAACAATGGCTGGAGGTACTCGTTAAACCCGCGTGTGACTCGTTGCAGGACAGGTTGGCGTTACACAACGAGTTACCAAACACAACCAGCCTCTGCCTACTGCTCCAGACGATCAAATTCGTCATGGCCTCATTTAGGCACGCTCCAGACCCTCTCCATCAACACCATCCTGGACAATACCTGCCAAAACTATCACAGACCCCTGCATCTTACCGTTACTCCCACTGGCCATATATTGACGCTGGTATAGCTGGTAGTAGCGCCCTATTATCTCGATTTGCTAGCATTAGGAATGGTAGTTAGGTTATAACCACAATTCGATACAGGTTATGTGTTAAAAGGACTGCTGTTTTAAACGGTTAATTAATGTCGGCGCAGCCATTGACTATATGGTTAAATGAGCTGAGCAAGGCCGTAGCCAGGGGGGGTTCATGAGAGTTCAACCCCCCCCCCCCCCCGGAAATGAAATGGCTTGACACTAGATAGAAGCGGATTTTGAGAGGATAAATAAAAACTACTTTGTAATATCCAATGGAATTTCTGGAAACCCCCCCCCCCCCAAAAAAAAAAATCCTGGCTACGGCCTTGGAGCTAAGCTGAGTTCAATGAAGCAGTAAGAAACATTCGGAGGAGAAAAGACTTCTTGTAGGTGTACAACATTAAAAATCTCTTGAACTCTCGGCTAGGTTAATTGCAAGAGTGGGCCGAAAATTCGCCTATATGGAAAATAAAGACAATTTACTTTCTTTCTTTCTAGAACAGTCAAAAATATCACATCCCTTAGAACGCTGTATGTAACAACTCGCCACAATTATAAAGTACTTGAATTGAACCAAAACAGTTGGTGAGGGTATCGGGAGGAATATATTATATCATATCACAATAATGAAACTATAGGGGAATATTTTTTCTAATGGATGCGATTTGCTCTTGTCTATTCAGCTGAAAAACGGCTTCTTGGCTTCTGCAAAAACAAATCCTGGATACAGCACTGATGGAAACTATTTAAAAAAAATGGCAAAAACTATTAGGTTAGATAATGACCCGAAGAAACGCAATTGGAGTGAAAAGTGTTTGGAAACCCCCAGTATTAAACTAGTCGGGTCTGATCACTTGTCAATCCCCCCCCCCCTTCCCCCCGCCACTGACTGTGAAATTGGCCGTTGTAAACATTTAAAAACGCGTAATAGGGGTATGCGATTTGCTCTTGTCTATTCAGCTGAAAAACGGCTTCTTGGCTTCTGCAAAAACAAATCCTGGATACACCACTGATAGAAACTATTTAAAAAAAATTGCAAAAACTATTAGGTTAGATAATGACCCAAAGAAACGCAATTGGACCACTTCAAAGGCCATTAATTCAGCCAATTTTCAGCAAATTATAATTACAGCTCTGTCACAAGTCTCTGCAGATGGACAGAAAAGACAATAGTTGGAATAGATGTTATATCATAGGATGTCGGTCTTGATAATACGCCATTTACAGCATTGAGGCGTATACATGGATGGAATGCGTCCAAGAGAAAAGGCCTCAGAGTAGAGAATAATGACGTCAAATGGATAGAATTGCAATGACACAATGACAGAACTACCTGATTTTGACGATATTTTGACGATTTTACTTTGTACATTCTTGTCGATTACTTATTGATTACTTGATTGTATAATAAATGTACTGTATATATTTATTTAAGTCCAGTCAAGTTCTGTAATGGTATTTAGTGACATCCGGTACGGTACCAAGGTTTAAGTTGTCAGCCGACCATAGTTCCAACCCGGCCTCCTCCAGGTATCAGATAGAAATGTGGACACCGCCGGATGGACGCAGAACACCTCGCGTCGTGCCTGGCGATCGACCACACACCAACAAATGAAGAAAAGTTTCAAAAAATCGCACGTCACCACTGGTCAGCGCGTCACCAAATGGCCGACATCAGAGGCGGACACAGCGACCGGCACTGAGGGCAATTACCCCCCCCCCCCCTTTGGCAAGCAGTTATATTCTTTGCCTCTAAAATCTAAGTGTTACTGCACTCAAAATGTGCAAAACCTCACTTTTTCAGCCCTATTTTTCAAAAAATTTCTCCCGGGCCCCCCGTGTCCACAACTGTGTTGATTCTTTGTAATATATAAACCTTATTGCTCTCAAAATGCGTAAAACCCCAATATTCAATTATATTATTATATATATATATATATATTCAATTCAGCCCTCTGGCTCCTGAGCAACTTTTATGAAAGTGGGTGGAGAGGCGCCAAATTACACCCTTGACAACTTATCGTTACGCCACTGACAAGTGCCTCCCCCTTTTATGAGGTCTGAGACCGCCTCTGGCCGACATGCCAATGGAGGGTGTTGGCTAGTAAGTAAGTAAGTAAGATAGAAAGGTCTCTGTGAACAACCTGTCCAAACCACCATTGGTGGGTAGTAGTAGTATGGTTTGACACAGTCCCAGGCCACGGTGTAGGCCCATAGGACTCCAGTGGACCTCCTGATTATAGTGGATTCCGAACCACTTGGGAAACACAGTGAAGTCACACGATTAGTTCGGAGGTGACCAGGACAAGTCCTACCATGTTTCCCTACCGGCACTGTGCACACGACCAATTTATCTGCAGCTTTGAACCTGCTCTGGTCCACTGGATTCAACTTGGTATGGCGGCCGGCACCATTGGTGGGTACACCCTACCTTTCCCATTCCACAACCATATCCTGTCTCAGCCCGGAGGTATACAAGCATTCAAGGGCCTGACGTTGAAGCGTCCCTTCTGCCCCTCCAAGGGCAGAGAAGAGGCGGCACAATACCTAGCCCATGCAAATTAGACAGACATTGCAGTGTGACCCTGAATTCATATAAGATTTGTATCAAGATTATATTTTGCTGAAAGGCTGTTCCTTCTAAAGTGCACACTACCTATTTTCAAAGACTATTGTGAAAAAAAAGTTATCTTGCAAATGCAGCAGTAGGAGCACTCACATATGCCTATGGTAAAATGGGAAATTCATCAGGAGAAATAAAAGTAAACTAAATAAGCTTATTTATTTACTTATCTTTACTTCGATTTCCAGTTTCATTGACTTTAAGCACTTTATCTTCTATACCACAAGCTGACAAGTATCAGAATCCGCATCGGAATAAATTACGATATATTGATCAATAAGACGAATACTTAACACTAACAAACTTACTACTACAATCTTACAATAATTTGACAACACGTATGTTAGCGAGCACTAACAATAGGACCACCTGGAAGTTGCCAGAGGCATGGCAACAAGGTAGAAGACCCATCGGCAGACCGAGGACAACCCTCGAGTAAAGAGTCGAACAACTCGCCGGAGCAAGAGGAAAAATAATGGACGCGCTCAAGACGTTAGCATCCGACCGGGTCAAGGATGAGAAATGGGTACGGGGCGACCCCCTCACGCTACGCACTCAGCACTAAAAGGGAAGAAGAAGAAAAGCGAGCACAACTAATACCATACATATTATATCAAGGACCTTTTTTTTCAATCATGGCAAAATTGCATGCTATATTTTAGTCCTCATTGATGATGTCATCGCTAAAACACAGTAGTCCACCGTCTTTCGGAGGTAATGGCGCAAGTTGTCAGAATTGGAGAAGAAGACCGGGTATACGTCGTATATGCTCTTCAGAAGGCTGTTATTAGAACAGCCTCCAGCTATTGCTGGCTCCATATGACTGCATCACGGCTCAACTCCCTCACAACTCACAGGGCTCCAGGAGAGTTCCCACATTCACGGGCACAATAACTTCTAATAATAGGTAAGAACGAATTCAGCCTATTTAAGGAGAGGGGGGGGGGGGGCCAAGTAGGACAAAAATTATTTGGTAATTGTAACGTAATAAATTGACTTTCACGAGACATATTACAATAGGAGGAGAGGGGTAGCTACCAACCCTGCTCCCCGTGCATCCTTCCTTCCATGATGGGGAGCGATTATTACACAATTGGAGAAAAAATTCACAATTCAACAAGCTAAGCAGAATAAAGGCTATATATGCCCAACCAATAGCTAATGCTCAGCATTTGTAGTTATTCCTCTTATTTAATAATTTGAACTTATAGTGGGCTACCCTTATTTTCTCGCCAATACCCTAGGTCCTTGCCGAAGGCAGTGAGCGTTGCTGTTCTCAGAACCACCACCGACCCGGACTACCTTCCTTCCCACCTGCATCGCTTTGGGGGCCTTGCTTCGGACATCTGCCGAAATGAATGCAGAGCATCTACCCGAGCGCCCAGCTCTGGTAGAAGACGGCGATGACGAAACGGACATCTTTCGGGAAACAGCAAGGAGATACTGGTCAGCACGACACCTAATAGCTAACCTGCCAAGGGTGGGCGTTGGCTAGTAAGTAAGTAAGTATTTTGTGCTTCTGCGTGTTAAACCACCTCGGGTGTTCCCCCTCCCTCGCCACACCGCACAACAGCACAAGTAAGAAGAGAAGGACATTTCGAATTGCTTGGGAATCAGCTTCGGTACATTAAAGTGTGTATGAATAACACTTAGAATGTAATTTAAATATCAGCCTGCCCTACAATCCACTGAATAACACAAAGGGGCCGCAACAATCATTCAGTAACCATTGGTGCATGGCGATATGCCAGTTAACTTCTCGACGACAGGCTTGCCGTGCAGCAACAGTGAATCATAAGAAGACCCCGTCATGGACACTAGACACTGTAGCGAACTCACCAAGTACGAGGCATTCTAGAAAAGTAAGTTGCTGGTTATTGGAGACGCGGTCTCGTTATAAAATTCAACTTCACTGCAAAGAATACAATTCCGTTTCTGAAGTAGTTTGAAATGAAATTAAAACGGAGATTTAGTTTAGGCAAGCTTGTCCCTAGGCTCAAGGAGGGGAAGGGGTAACAAAGAGCTGATGAGGCATCACCCCCTTTTTGAGAGTGAGAGAGAGAGGGAAAGTAAGCAAGAGAAGGAGATATTTTGAGTTGAGAAAATCTCAGTCTCTCAGCTCCCCTAAAAACTTTCCTTATGGCAGTTTCAGTGTCCTCCCCAACCCCCAACTGTGCAACTAGTCCTTCATTTAGAATTTCGAAACCAGTTATTAGTATTATTATTAGCAATTTAAACAGATGGGCGAGTTAAAAGCGGGTATAAAAAGATGGTTGGTCAATGGGAGTTAATAATAATAAAAACTGACATTAAAATATAACAGCAAAGGCTTTAACGGCCGGAGTCGAATGAAGAACCAGTAGAATCCGGGCTGCCGGGCCGTGGTCGAAATGAAAGCGAACTTCCATTACATTACTTGACATTAAAATGGCAAGTAGTAAAAATAAAATAAACGTAAAAATGAAATAAACATTATAAATAAATAACAAAAATAAATGATTAAGCCTTGTTTAGCAGCACTGTATGAGTCTTTTGTCCCAAATAAGCGCAAGCTTGGGGATGCGGGATGTATTATTCTGTAAGTTATTGTATTTTTGTAATATATGCTCCTTGTCCAGGGAATACTGGACATCGAAAAGAAGAAAAAAAAGGCCTACTTGTCTAGTTGCCCATAGAGCCATGTCCTGCCAACGACACTATTTCGGTATTTCAGACATTCCTGGCATTGTTTCCGTATGAATTTTTGCCGTTGACAAACTGGCTTACGATCTCGATGTCAACCCTAAGTGGCCCAAGACACACGTTATTTAGCAGTGGATAATGTTTTCCCCGTCAATTTAAGTTTGTTGGTTAATAGTGGGACACATGACTGCAGGGCGTAACAATGACGTCATTTGTGACGCAGTGGAGCAGCCACCAGTACTAATTCGGTCTCAGTTAAAAACACCAACATTAAAAAAATATATATATTTACCATTTCCTCATGCAAAAACTAATCTCGCTGTATCTACATTTTTTTTTTTCAATAAAGACTTTATCATTATATTAAATTTATTATTGTTAACCTATATAGGCTTATTAGTCTATATGCCTATTACTAAAATAAAATAAAAGTTGAGTAGCATAGGTCTCGGCTAAGCAAGCCGTTGGCTATTGGCAAAAATTAGGATTTTTCACGATCAGTAAACTTGTGTCCTAAACCAACAACGCAACGGTTATTCAATATTGTAAAATATACTTTTGTTATGAATATGGAAATATTAATCATAACGAGCAACCCTCTTCAACTTTGGTAGACTTAATCACCGTAAAAATCACTGATCCAGTAACGCGGCTTCAGCAAAAATATTGTAAATTTCATAACGTGCGAGCTCTTTAAATAAATAAATAAATATATATATATTTTTGTTAAATTATACAATACAAGTAATCAACAAGTATTGGACAAGAAAGTATAAAGTTATCGTCAGAATCAGGTAGTTCTGTCATTGTCATTGTGCTAGTGCCTCAGTGACAGTGTAAGTAGAAAGCTTTATCTAAGAAATGGTTTCTAGGTTCTGGTTTCTAAAAAATGCATAGTACAACAACTGCATTGTTGAAGATAACCAATGATATTCAACAAGCTATGGACGACACAATGCTGACTATCCTTGTCCTGATTGATTACAGTGCAGCATTCAATTCAGTAGATTTCGAAATAATTCTGACAATTTTAAAACATCAGTTTAATTTTTCGGTGGAGGCTTGCGCTTGGTTTGAATCTTACTTACGAGGCAGAAAGCAAAGGGTGCAAATAGGCAGGGAATACTCAGACTGGGAAAGCTTAGAGCGGGCAGTACCAGCAGGTTCCGTATTGGGGCCATTAATTTTTACAATGTATATTCAGTCTTTGTCAAAAATAATAAAGGGCAGATTCAAATATCACTGCTTTGCAGACGATGTGCAAATATACATACATTGTAAGCCCGATGATCTCGCCAAAACAGTTAATGATGTGTCTCAGCAATTGCAAGAATTAGCTAAATGGGCCCAATCACACGCATTAATAATAAATCCCCAAAAAACTCAAGTCATTGTATTAGGATCTAAACGATTACTTAACGGGGTTGACATTTTAACAGCACCATTAGTGCAATTAAATGGAGTCCCGATACCGTATAGCCCCCAAGTAAAGAATCTAGGAGTGATATTCGATCAATACATGAGTTGGGAAGCCCAAATAAAGAATACATGTAAAAAAGTTAATGGTACTATTCATGCAATGTATAGGTTAAAAAATATGCTAGATGTTAGAGTTAGACAGACCCTAATACAGACTATCATACTGCCTATTTTTGATTACGCGGATGTTTTGTATGGGGGTTTAAATGAAACACTCAATTACAAGCTACAGCTAAGAATGAATGCATGTATCCGCTACATATTCTCATTAAAAAAAGACTGCCATATTACCCCTTACTATAATAAAATAGGCTGGCTGAAGGCTAGAGAGCGAAGAGAAAAGCATGCACTGCTATACCTCTTTAAGATTTTACATACTAAAAACCCATCCTACCTATCATCCTTATTTTCATATTTATCAGACTACCATAATTTCAATACAAGAGCTTCAAACAAACTTTCCATCCCTAATCACCGAACTAACAACTACAACCATTCCTTTGTAGTGAATACCTCTAAACTTTGGAATTCCCTGACTGACGAAACAAGGACCGAGAGCAGCTTGGGGAGATTTAAGGCAGCCTGCCATCAATTTCTGGGGAATGTTGTGTGCGAGTAAATGAGTGAGTGCATGAATTTTTCTTTTCTTATGTTTAGGCTATCTTTTTTTTTTTTTTACAGGAAAACGATCTTTGTTCAGAAAATTTTATGTAAACAAAAAATTGTGAAGGTTAGCTGGAAGAGTAGCCCTTCGGGGCTAAAGCTCGCCTGAAAATAAAGACGATATTTCATTTCATTTCATTTTCTAAGCAATTTAGGGAAGTTAGAAGCATTTCTCACCGCTCTCAGTTCAATCGGGAGTTCTCTAAGGTAGGCGAAACCTTGTAGTATAAGATCCAGTCGCTCACACTTGGCTGTGCGTGAAGCTGGTCTCCCCGTTGCCTCGTGTTGTAGGTGTGAGTGTCCCCGTTTCGTTTAAATGTCCCCCACACCTCAGGCATTAAGATATATAAAATGCATCTAAATATGTACAGACTTGGGGCTGTCATGATTTTTAATGATTTGAAGTGAGAGCGACATCAAGCTTATCAAGCTACAACAATGTGCTCGGGTAATCGAGCCAGCTAAGACAGGAGTTTAGGGTTATTGCTTTTGTATTTATACGCTAGTAAAAGGAAAGCTTTGTGATGGTCGAAATTTTCGATCGGATTAACACGTTTTGAGGTCCCAGGAACAAAAAAAAAGGTTTTTACGAAATGCCTGTCTGCTCGTCAATTTGCTGGCAAACTACTCGGTGGATTTGGATGAAATTTTTCATGTAGACAAAAATCATACTTTGGGACCATTTATTTTATTTTGGGCTAACTCAAGGGTATTAACCTACAAAAACTAAAAAAAATCTGTCATACGGATACGGCTATTCCTTATTTTGGAAGGAAAGTGACCAAAAAAGACTGAAATTTACAACTAACTTTATTCCAAAAACTGATTATGAAAACGGTGGTACCGCGCCAAAAATAGAGCAGTTCCTTTTCTGCTTGATATTTTACATTGCTTGATAAAACGGCATGGGGTTGAAAAAAAAAGGCAACAGAATTCCCCAAGAGGGAAACATGAACCTCCTGTGTCAACCCCTGACTATATCTGAGGACTGTATGTTCCATAAAAAAAACGTGTAATAAACACAGGTATTAGATATCATCTGTAATAAGGGCGCGTTGAATGAAGCGATTACCCAGTTACAAATTGAAAGGCTATACTATAAGCTAAGGGAAGGGGCGACCACGTTCGGAATTTCCCGCGCTTTTTACTGCCCGCAAAATCATACTGAGACCGCTGCAGTCCACACTTAAACTGCTCATTTAAGCAGCCAAAAGAGAAGAAAAAATATGCGATTTTTCTAAAAAATATGTTAAAAAATAAATAAAATTATAATTAAACCTTTCTTTGGAAAATATCTTATCTTTTTTGGGAAACTTTCAAATTAAGCTATAATTTGTGGAGTTTAGGCAGTAGCTATTGAAGTTTTCCCTGCTGCCCCGCTTTTCGATGCACCCCTTAGGGGTTGAGGTCATCCCCAGCGTTGACAGTGTTTTTATGATTTTTCTGCCTTTGAACATTAATTTAGATTTTAACTGACTGCTAATGACGTGTAGAAGTGGTTTGAGCTAATGATATCTTCATTATCATGTTTTTGTATTTTTGTATTAATCATGTTGTTATTGCCATTGTTCAATTTATAATTATTGTAAATTGTTAGACAAATTCTGATTCTGAATGATTAGATTTTCCATTAGATTTTCTTTATTTGCTTTCTACTTCCACTTTTATGCCCATCCGGCCCGGGGCAAGACCTGTTACAAAGAAAGTAAAGCACATATCATAAATTAGTAAGACCTCAGCTATTGTTAGTGTTGTTTTCAACGCCTGCTTTTCAGCATTTCTGCTTTAAGCAACCCTTTCAGCCTGGCGGGAGAGTGAGTCTATTTATTAACTTGAGGCACCCTAAGGGGGAAAGGGGAGTTGACTGACAGGGTGGACCTCCTGATTATAGTGGATTCCGAACCACTCGGGGAACATGGTAAAGTCACACGATTAAATCGGAGGTGACCAGGACTCGACACGCACTCAGACTGACTGGTACAGTCTCAGCGCGCTATTATGCGTCCCACCATGTTCCCCTGCCAACACTGTGCACACCACCAAGTTTGCCGCAGTTTGAAACATGCTCTACTCTAATGGATTCAACATGGTAAGGCCGTTGTTAGTAGGCATTGAATATTGGTTAATAAATAATACTACAGCTTTTAGGGTACATACCAGAGTACATTGCCGACAGATTGTTGTAATTGTAAACGAAACAAGGGCGGATATAGAAGGGGGGAGGCACAAATGGGTTTACACTAGATTGAAATTAGCTCGACGATGAATAGCGACTTCGGTGGCAAGGTGCTTGTACTTGTGCGAGTCTCTACACACCTTGTGATCGGAGACGTGTCGTAACTCGACACAAGTACATATTAGGTTACTTAGTGAGGCGATTGAAGAGGTTAATCGGATACATTCATTAAATTGTTTGTACGCGATTAACCTTTTATTTAAAAAAAATCTATATAGGTAAAACAATGATGTACAGTATATGTACATATAGATGTACATAAACGGAAACGGAACAAGAAAGTTGTTAGAAAACCTTCTGCTTTATTTATAACTTTAGGAATAGTTGTGATTTAACACTCCAGAAAACTATCTAATAAAAATAGGACTCATACGTGGGTCGTGGAAATAGATAACCTAGACGGGGTATGAGGCTAACTAAGTAGGCCAGGTTATAATATTTATGTAGATAAACTGGGTGAGTCACACCGTTCGTCCGAGAGAAATTTTGAGATGGGGTAAAATATTTGATAACGTCTTGTCTTTGGTAGGAACCAAGCTTCTCTGTAGGTAGTATTTACTCGCAGGTACGATTGCTCCTACATGGCGGCAAACACCCTTCATATAAATTTTGAGCAACTGTAGCCAAAAAGAAAAGTAAATAACACGAAAGATGGAAGAGAGAAAAGAAATAATTGAAGAGGGTTCCAAGCGCCGAGGCCAGCAGGCTAACAAAGCAATATCGATGTCTCATTCATCACAGGCTGGGCGTAAAAAGGACAGAACCCAGATATATGACTTTGTGCTAGTGTAAACGAATATTTTATTTTGTATTTTATTTAGTTTGCCGGTTAAGAGTGTACAGCCCGTAGGAAAGTGGCAGCCCGAAATTTGATACTTTTTATTTTTTATTTAATTAACTACGCATGTTATTAAAGATTTGGCTTATCAAAGTTGTAGAAGACTACTTCATGCATCATATTATAAGGTATTTTTAGTTTTAGAAATTGTAGTTTTTTTTATAAAATCGATTATACGTGAAAAGTTATTGTTTATAAAATATTTGCATGTTTCTGAAAAAACTACAATGTCGAACATTAAAAATATCTTATAATATGATGCATGAAGTAGTCTTCTACAACTTTGATGAGCCAAATATTTAATAACATGCTTAGTTAATTAAATAAAAAATAAAAAGTATTAACTTTCGGGCTGCCAATTTCCTACGGGCTGTACACTCTTAAGGGCTGGAACAACTCCTCCTCCTGTAGTAGGATAGCCGTTTTTATTTGAAATCTCAGTAATATAAATAGCATTTAGATTATTTCAACTAATGGAATAATATTTGGAGTATTTGCAGAAAATATCTATTATAATATAAAAGACAACTTAAAATGGGAACAATAGAAATGAAAAGCGTAGAGCAGCCATTTTGGTAGACGTAGGAGTCCAGCGCCCTCTCAAACACAGCATATAGACCTGAACATAGACTAATCAATAAAGGCGGTACAATCATAAACTCAGTTATTCAACAACTTACATCCAAAAATTAAATTCACTTGGGAAATAAGAGGTGAACCGGTCTATTAATTTTTTGGATCTAACGATAACAAGAAAATAACGGTAATCTTAGTTATAACATATTTAGTAAGTCTACACATACGAAATACAATATACCTGAGAATTCGTTTCCTCCACCACAACATAAACATGCAACCAATTATAACAAGGAACTATTTACTATTATTAAGATTTAAAATAAAAACGGATACCTAATTTAGAAACTATGGAGATTAAAGGGGCTATTGCTAAAAGCAAAACTGTACTGAACTATGTAGCCTTTTTAAGCAGTTTTCCTTTGTTGGCGTTACATTTTTAAATCTAAAATACTAAAAACTGGATCCTGTTTTATTAGTCAGTTATTAATTATATACCGTGTATGCACTGTATCTAGACAACGATTTTATGCTTTAGCTTGCATACTTTCTTGCAGCTTGCATATTTTCTTGCATTTAACGATGTCGTGACCCGAAACCGGTCGTGTATTTTATAAATATAGCCTAAAACTACTAAGAATTTTAATTTTTACCATGACTGACAGTAAATTTTACAAAGTAAATATTATTTATTATTATATTGTATATAACTTGAATAATAAATAAATATTTAAGATTCCAGCAGCCTGATCGAGGCGATTATAATACCGGGGTTAAATAAATACCCTAGGATTATAACTGTATACAAACAAATTTTGAATAGCACTTTCCATTATAAAATTATCTAGTTTTCATTTTTATTACCAGGGGATTAAATAAATACCGGTGTTATAATCGCTTCGATCAGGCTTCTGGTTGAACCAGGGGTAACCAAAGTTAAGAAGAGTTAAAGAATTATCTCAAAAGTCAACTTACCAGTCCATGTATTCCAGGGATAAACTAATACTATCATTCGGAGAAAAAATCAGTCTCTCTTCCACGCCGCGTTGCTCAGACGTTGTGTTCCGCACTGGAAAGAAAGACAGTGATTAGATTCCAGCCACAAGGAACGAGCATCGTAATCAAGACTTCCAGTCGTTCCAGCATTATTGGCCGGCTCTGCAACTTCGTCATGTTTACCCGCCAACAAAAATACATGGGTACCTTGTAATTAGTTCATTTCCAACCAAAAAAACTTTATATGCACAATGCTTTACCAACTGGAAAAATACGACATTGACCCCGTCTAACGAGGAAATCATTACAACCTTGTCAAAAATTGTGCCTAATTTTCATGTCACCCTCCCTCCTCCAGAAAAATATTGAAATGAAGCCCCTGAGTCAATTTTATGTCTAAGAACTAAAAAGTTCTTTCATAACAGAGATATTCCTTATTACCGCAAGCGAGTAACATTTCATGAAGCTTATCTTATCTATAGATACCTTGTCCAAGCCTTTACTAACCGCCCCGTACTATGTTTTATGAAGTTTTTAAGTGCTTGGCTTTAAATAGTTTTTATTAACATTGATATAGACATGCTATTGTATTACATCTAAGAGGCATTGTCCTGTAGTAATATTTTTCAAATAAATAAATTGTCTATTCTTTATTTCTCTTTAAAAAAGGTTAAATAGCATACAAACAATTTAATGAATGTATCCGATTAACCTCTTCAATCGCCTCACTAAGTCACCTAATAGGTACTTGTGTCGAGTTACGACACGTCTGCGACCGCAAGGTGTGTAGATACTCGCACAAGAACAGCTACCACCTTGCCACCAAAGTCGCTCACATAATAACAGACCACTAACCTTGATCATTATGATTTTCATAGAAGGCTCGTCTCCTCGCCATTTCTTTATGGTACAAGAAAGGCACACTTTTGTATACGAGATCCTGCAGAGCTTTGTCCAGCCGCAGGCTCAGGTACGGCTTCGTTTGGTGAACTTGAACCTCGCATATTGGGCAGTAGCTCTTGACATTCAGACTTTTTATGATGCAACTCCGGCAAACTGAAAAATACATTTAAAAAAAATATAATCATCCGGTAATCTAGCTTCTTCTTTTTGAGTTACAATCTATGGAATGGTTTGCAGCGAATGTTGTAGCCTTCTTCTCCACTCTTGTCTGTTTTGTGCGGTCCTTTTCATTCCTTTATAGGTGTCGCACCCTAGGTCTTTCATGACAATCTCTAGGCACCAATCTAGCTAGACGTTGGCAAATAAAAGAAATTTGAGCGTCAACAGTTGGGGTATTCATTATTAAGGTTCAGCATTCTAAATTTTTACATTTTTAATTCGGAAGCGGAAATATTGTCAATAAACAATTAACAACAAAAAATAACAAAAACTTAGAGTTTTTGTTATTTTTTGTTTATTAAAATGAAATACCACGAAGTTACGAGTAATATAATTATTTCTGCAACATTGTGAAAATAAGGTAGTCCTGCTAAAATTTAAAATTGACAAATAAAATGGAAATAAGTAATAAATAAAAATAAAATATAAGAAAATGATAACGGATTTAAAATATTTTAAAATTAAAATTACAACCCCAGGGTTCACTAACTTTCCGTGCCATTCTAAATAATTTTCCATTGTTATAATTTACAATCAAGAATGAGATACAGTATATTTAACACAGTTTAGCAAGCTATATAACAGATTATAGGGGTCTTCACAGTGTTCGTGTTATCGAGTTAGATGTGCTATTCAAGTTAACACACAATCGTGAGTGGACCTCGGGAGTGAGTTATCATGCTATGGTGCCCATTCCATTGACCGGCTAGGGCTATTTCCAACAACGGTGACGTGATAGCAGACATTCAAGACTTAGGTAGCGTTTCCACCGGCCTCGCATTGCAGAATTGACGGAAATGTTTATTTTCCTCTATGCCATAGTTAAAATTGATCAATGATCATATAGTAAAATCACAAACAAATAAACTAATATTAAAAAATGGCGTCATGGGATATGTTAAGTACAAACATTTTAATAGATTTCTATAAAAAGAAAAATTCTAATTTCCGTCAATGTCATTTGCATTCTGCAATGTGAGGTCGTTGGAAACGCTACATAAGTCTTGAATGTCTGCTACCACGTCACCGTTGTTGGAAATAGCCCCAGCCGGTCAATGGAATGGGCGCCTATCGACAGAGTATACAACGTGGTAGTAGTCAGACGTTCGTGGCACCGGTTTAAAGAAAGTGGCAGATGTGCCACATTTGTTTATATTTTTTGTTCATTTTAGCTATTATAATTTTAAGTATTTACGGTAATTGCTTGTGATAATAGATTATACAAATAAATTTAAATACTACAAAATTTTAAACGCGTGTTTCAAATCAATCTACAAAAACAAATATGGCGGCGGTCAAACCTGAGCTATAGCAAGGTAAATAACACATTAACCAACTTGGAAGTGGGTTTAGGATAGCACGCTGGTTACCTGGTTATCGGGTTATCGGTGTGTTAACTTAGCTTGATATAACACACTTAACTAGGTATAACTCGATAACACGAACACTGTGAAGACCCCTGGTGAATCCCCTAGTAAGGGCAAACTGTGGAAGATCTAAAAACTGGAAATCAGCGGATGTTATTGAGAGACATATCAGCCCTAATGATAGAATTTTTCCTTTGGTATGCTTTCAATTTTACACGGACCCGAACAAATTTGGTCGTTACTTTTAGACTACAATGTTAAAGGCTCATTCATGGCAAACCTTTGTAGGGGGGCTCATTAGTCATGAGATTCCTTACATAATAGAGGGGAATAGAGTACATGAGAGATGTGACACTTGAGCGCTACAAATATTTTTTGAATCATGGGGCCACCTGGTACTTTAAAATACGTAATATACTTTGATACTAGAAGCGTTTTGCAGCAAACTAACATTTTGCTTTGGCGGGGATTTCACCAACGTCAAAAAACATTTAATATCACTATTGACGTTGGTGGAATCCCCGCCTTTCCAATTTATACATGGTATAAGGAAAGCTTTGTGATGGTCGAAATGTTCGATTCCGAGATTTCAACGGATTTACACGTTTTGAGGTCCCAGGAACCCCAAAAAGTGGTTTTTACGAAATGTCTGTCTGTCTGTGCATCGATTTCAGGGAAAACTACTCGGTCGATTTTGATGAAATTTAGCATGTAGGTTAACAAAAATCATACCTCGGGACCTTTTTTTATTTTGGGCCAATTCAATTTGGGGGGTTTTATTCTCAAAAAACTCCAAAACAACGTCTAAAAGAATTATTTCTCAAAAAAGGCTCCAACAATTTCTTTCAAATTCTCATATATTGTAGTCGTTATTAATGTTGACAAAATGCGGGGGGTCGCTTGCCCCTTGATAGTTTGCTTCTGGGGGTAAAAAAAATAAAAAATAACTACATTTTAATGAAAAATGACTAACAAATAATTTTTCCGCGAAACCTTTCTATCGATGATTTCTACCATCAGGCATGTTTTAGGTGTTAAATTGAGTAACGAAACCGGATAGGATGCTTTCCCAAAAAAATATTTGGTTTTGCACAAAAAATTATTTGTTGAAAAAATGATAGAAAATTCGCGCTCAAATGCATTGCGTGCCCTGCCATTATTGCTGTGTGGTAATTAATGTGTTGGTATGACCTATCTAGAATTTATCACACTGCCAGTGACGTCAGGTGGACAAACCCCCCCCCTCCCCCCGCGATATCGGAAATTTAACCACTGGAAAATTATTTACCATGAAATTACTCATATTCGCTATCTACTAATGTTGATAAATTGGAAAGCATGTTCGAGTAAACTCGGACCGGTTCTTTGTATTTTAGCAGTCAATGCGAAGATTCCAGTGACACCATCAATCAACTCAAAAATTATTTTTTTGAGACAAATCCCCTTTTACATACATGCTCCTCATAGAGGGATCCGCGGAAACGGGAAATTAATTAGTTCTCTCACCATCTTCATTTTAAAAATCAGGAAAGATTGCACTAATAAGGCACCCCAAAATTAAATACTTTTTATTTTTTATTTAATTAACTCAGCAAGTTATTAAAAATTTGGCACATTCAAGTAAGTTGTAGAAGACTATTTCGTGCATCATATAATCGGGTATTTTTACTTTTTGGTTTTGTAGTTTTCCCAAAAATCCCAGATTACGCGAAATTTTAGTCCCTTCTGGTTTTTATGAAAGAACTATAAAGCACCAAAAATTTAATATTTCCTATTATATGTTGCATGAAGTAGTCTTCTAAAACTTACATGAGCCAAATCTTTAATAACTTACTTTGTTAAATAAATAAAAAATAAAAAGTCAATAAAAACAACAAATTTTGGGGTGCTAATTGTCTACGTAGCACGTCCTTTTAAAGCCCTAATAATGGAAATCTAATATAGCCGTCTCAATCCAATCGATCCAATATTAACATTTTCCAATGCAAGGAATTTCTACAATAGTTAAGATAATATTGATATGTATAGAAACGTATGATTTCTTGCTATAACCAATTTCAGTAAGATAAGAACTGCCTGTAGTTCCATATAAACTAAACAAACGCTTAAGCCAGGCTACGTGCAATATGTATATGGTCATCAACATCTCATCAACAATGTGACGCGCGACGCAACCCAAGTATCTACGCCAACAGAATAACAATCAGCTAGCTAGACGACAAGATTAAGAGACAATCGGAGGGAGAGAACCCTTATTAGTGCAAAAATCGCATGAAATATCAACCGTAAAGTTGTCAGAAAAGATGTACAAAGCAAGCATGACAGGAAGACGACTGGCCGGACGTCCTCGAAAACGCTGGAAGGAAGAGTTGGAAACTGACCTTCGGGAGTGGGGAGCGTTGTCCAAAACCGAGATGACTGGAGGAGTGTTGTCGAGCACGCCAAAACTCATGAAGGGCTGTAGAGCCAGATGAAGAAGAAGGGGAAGAGAGTTGTCTGAGGGAGAAAACCCTTATTAATGCAAAAGTCCAATTTCTCAAGAAATACCAATTGTAGAGTTGTTAGAAAATATGTACAAAGCAAGCATGACAGAGAGACGACTGGCCGGACGTCCTCGAAAACGCTGGAAGGAAGAGTTGGAAACTGACCTTCGGGAGTTGGGAGTTCGTTGATGGTGGAGCGTTGTACAAAACCGCGATGACTGGAGGAGTATTACCGAGCAGGCCAAAGCTTCTGTTGAGCCAGAAGAAGAAGAAGAACAGGTAGAGAGTTGTCAGAAATATCACGGCAAACCGAAGGTATTTTTCTGAGGATTTTGATTCATGGTATGGACCTCTTTCTAACACAGCTTAGCCATAATGAATTTGATTAGTAAGAAACAACTGACTCGTATCTGTACTTAGTTCATCATGCTTTCTCCTGTTTTATTGCTTACATGGTAAGCTTGTATCAGCTTGTCAATTATCGCTTGTAGCCGGTGTAGGTTGACATCGAGGACATAATATGCCAATTAACCAATGGCCAAAATTCATAAGGAAACAATACAAAATAATGTCCGAAATCCATGAGGTCGTTGGTATTGCACAAGGGACCAGCGGGCCACTATAACTGTGCGCCTAGGTCCATGAGAAGTACTACAGGACATTGTATAAGAAACGATTGGTGCGTTCCAGTTGTCCCCTACGAAAACTCACGTTAATCCTCTTACCGCTTCTTCTTCTTCCTCTTACCACAACTCCACAAAAATTTATCCGTACCAGAGTCATTTTTTACTTATTTAATCATTCAACAACTGGTCTTGGAGCAGAGGCCAACGATCATCGTTGTTGACGACTCTTACGACAGTCGTTCCCATCTAAAACGGAACCATATAAAAACTGTATAGCACTGCTCATTGTTTAGTCGAAATCGTTCCAGTTGTTCCCTGCGAAAACTCACGTTAATCCTCTTCTCACAACTATACAAACAATCATCCAAAATTCATCGGTGACAGTCATTTTTTAAATTATTTAATAATCCAACGACAGGTCTTGGCGTCGTTGACGACTCTAAAGACAGTCGTTCCCAGCTAAAACGGAACCATAAAAACTGTATAGCAGTGCTCATCGTTTAGTCGTAATCGTTTTGTTGTTCCCGGCGAAAACTCACGCGTTAATCCTCTTCCCCGCGCATCTATGCAAATATTCATCCGTGCCCGTCTCATCAACGAACCTTCAACGCCTACTGGTCAAATATTGTTCGTTGTATCAAAGCCCATGCATACGAGTTCATTGTTTGAGAACGAGGATCAATCAATCAATCAACCAACTCGTCAAGAAACATAATGTGGAAGCGACATTGAAGACATACCACGAACCTCATTCGAGTATGTATACATTTACGGTTGTTTCTTTTATATAGAATCCGATACATTGTATTGTAGAACAAGATCCGAGCGGAAGCAATTTTGTAAAATAGGTTTGTTGCGTATATCCGGTAATAAACAAAGAGTGAAATCCTTAAAGCAAATAAGAGAATGCTTACCAATGACCTACATTATATAAATCAGCAATCTTAAAAGCCACGAAGATCTTCTCCTCTCCCACCAAAAAAAAACATTAAGAAGCAAAAAACCACAAGGACTCCCTTGTTCTCAGACGATCCGCGCCCTCTCTCAATGATACAGCGGATCATCTAACTCGGGAAGTAAATAATTGCGAAAGATAAGTCTGACACAGAAGGAAGGGGGAGAACAAGAGGTATATAGGCTGGGAGAAGAGGCGTACAGAGGGGAGAGAGTGCAGCAGATCCGCAATCCCCCCGGGACCGAAGGGGGCGCCTCCCCTGCCCCTGGCCTGGGTTAGTTGCGTCGGACGCACCCGACTACCCCCCTCCCTCCGTTCCTCCTCACTTCCTCCGTAGTTGGACTAATGCTGCCTTTTACACGATCGTGAGTTTCTTCAGCCCAGCGATCGCATTGTCATTTTTCATTCTCCTCTTTTTTTCCCCTTCGGTTTCCGTTGAGGTCCCTGATACAAAGCTGCCCTTTGGTTTTCCCTTTACACTTATTTTTTTGACATTCTTTTGAAAGGTACAAATTGCGGTTTCCTTTTTTTTTAGGTCTTTCACTTAGATTTTTTTTCATGTGAGAAACTCGCCAACCTCGGCGACATACTGTACTTAGGCTATAATTCCAACTGTCAATTTTTCTTCAATTTTGATAATGTCATTGACGGAAATATCATTTATATTTTTACACTTCATTCCACTTGTCTTCAATAATTCACCATTTTTGTTTTCAATTTTATAAGTTTGCCCGCAGTCTTTTTTTTAATTTTATAATCTATAAGAAATTTTATGATTTAAATTACGAAATAATTCGTTCGTTCTCAAGAAATTAATTGAAATTATTTATCATCTCCAGACGACGCCATTGTTTAATTATAGTTTGTTATTGTTTGCACAGCATGATTTTATTCTGTATGATCATTGATCAATTTTAACATGCGGAAGTTAAAATGGACAATGACATAGATTAAAACAAAAATCTCATTAATTATTGACGGAATATTGACAAGTGGAATAGCCGCCTTAACTCAAGTCGTAATACACGTTTGATCGATAGGAAAATATCCTTCAGTAATACAGGAAATACCGCTTCAGAAAACACTGAAGCTGTGAAAGGATAAATAAAATGTCACGTGATGGTATGTATAACCAACCACATGACAAGTAAGGCTTCACAATGCCTAAGATTGGAATTAGAGCTCATAATAAGGGTATTCAATTGTTTAAAATAAATTAACATCAAATTTCAGAATTTTTTAAATTGTGATGTTGGCAATACTGAAGAACTGAAATGACGCGACGCTGCTGTAGCAAATATAAAACAGCAAATATTAACACGTATCGCCCTAGAAATAAACTAGTTTTAACTTTGAATTAATATAATTATTAAGGATTATAAATAATTTCTGTAAACATATGGCAGAAAAAATGAAGAAAATATAGCCGAAGATCGTTCAATTGTTTAAATATAGACACAATTTGAATTTTCCGCGCTTAGCACTCTTGCGACCATTACCAACATAAAAAATTAAAAAATTCTGAAATTTGCAGTTCATTTATTTTAAACAATTGAATTAATACCACCACGAGACATGGTATTTTATTAATCGCCATGATCAGCCTGCAGGTTTATACCGACTAGTAAAAGTACAATTTTCGGTAATAAATAAATGAATAAATAAAAGCACAGAAATTTGTCATATAAAATTAGCTAGAACAAAAAAAAATTATCCAGGTATTTTGGGGGTACAACCCCCCCCCCCCCTCCCTCTAAAACAGCAGCTGATCCCAATCATATAAAATATTTACTCGAAACCAAAAACTCTCAATGATCTCCCCTTCTTGACTCGTCTCATCTTCACTTAAGTAAGAATGAAAATGGGAAACTATGGAAAAAATTCCCCGGTAATGACAGTAATTTTTTATGCAAAAAAGCAAAAAAAAAAAAAATACTATGCAAACGACCAGCACCGTGTCACCGAGAGGCATGCAATTTCCAAAATCATTCCAGCCCATGTAACTTGGAGAGAGATAAAACCAAAGTCATGCAATGCAAATTGCTAACTTTATTACATTTAAAATTCACAAACTAAGAAGACACGAGCGCCTACTGCATTATTTAACAGCGAATCTGCATTTTAAATAGAGTGGGGGACTGGGTGCTTATAATTCTGTGTTAAGTTGACGATTACCCACGGTTATTCGCGAAGGGTAAAATATGTCGTTTAAATTATCATTATTATCATTATAGGATGGGATGATGGAAGGCAGGGACGAATACAGGGGGGGGGGGGGCAGCTACCCCCAATGTAGTAGTAGTAGTAGTAGTGTTCGTCGGGTTAATAACAGGCCTCATATTTGGGCCCGTAGAGCGACTCCGACTTGACTGTCCTATGCCACCCCATAGGACAGTGGACCTCCTGATTATAGTGGATTCCGAACCACTTGGGAAACACAGTGAAATCACACGATTAGTTCGGAGGTGACCAGGATAAGTCCCACCATGTTTCCCTACCGGCACTGTGCACACGACCAAGTTATCTGCAGCTTTGAACCTGCTCTGGTCCGCTGGATTCAACTTGGTATGGCGGCCGGCTACCCCCAATGTAGTAAGTACGTTGTAAGTAAATTAATTACGTTATAATTTAATCGATACTAAAAGAGTATATTCTATATCTTGACCCAACACTACCCCTCCCAAAAATATGGGCTGGTGCCTAGGTGCAGTATTGTTTTCAATAAGGAATACAGTATGGATGTACGGAAATCAAACTCCTTTGAGACCCAAGACAGCCATGGATGTACGCAGCTTTTAAATTATGGAGGGGGCATGGCCTTAGTGGCACCCCCCCCCTCCACAAATTTGACACCCTTGCGCAGGGTTATACCTTTCACGAATTATCAAGTATTTATTTTAAATTTTATAAAATCTTTCATTACGTAGCCAACTGCTAAAATACCATATTGACTGATACTAACTAGCCCATCCTTACTTAGGCGGGTATTCCATATACGTACAACGTCAATGAAAATTATGAAATTGAAGGTGGTAGCAGAATTTTTAGTATGTCTTTAATGTCTGCTACCACCTTCAATTTCATAATTTTCATTGACGTTGTACGTATGTGGAATGGGCACCTTACTGAACGTGTCCGGGCCTAGGACAATCCAAAACATTGCGGCCTGGATGACCTTGTCTACAAGTACAACTAGCCCATACAATCATCGGCTTCGATGGCAAGGTGGTAGCGTGCTTGTACTTGTGCAAGTCTCTGCGCGCCATGCGATCGGAGACGTGTCGAAACTCAGCACAAGTATTAATTTACTCATTGAGGCGACTGAAGAGGTCAATCGGATACATTCATTAAATTGTTTGTATGCTATTAACCTTTTTATTAAAAAAAAAAAAAAAAAAAACAGCAACCATGCTCCCCCTCCCAATCTCCAGTTTGCCCCCCCCCCCCTTTAACAAATCCTGCCCAAAAGCTGGTTAAATCACCTGCGGGTGAATTACGCCACTGCTCTATCGGGTTCTAGCCAGAATTAATTCAAACAGTGGCAGAGGCACCCGGCGAGAATGCTCAGCCAGTCATTCACCGTACATACTGTATGCATTCATGCAGAGCACTTACTAGTTAGTGTGTTACATTCACGGTCGGGCGGTCAACCCACCTTGATCGCTCGAAATGTCCCAATGTTTGGTGTTTTCTCTCAACTAATCTCACTTATATAACCAATCGGTACCTTACTATACTTTCATATGGCTGCTATCCAGTCGAATACACTTAGCCAGACTAGCTTTTAACATAAAGTCAAAGATATTCGAATCTAACAACATCGACTTGGAAATAAGGGAAAGACTTCTCAAAACTCTAGTGTGGAGTGTGCTCTTGTACGGAAGTGAGACATGGTGCATTTACGAACATGACAAAAAAAAGCTGGAAGCCTTTGAGTTGTGGTTCTACAGAAGAATCATGAAAATCCCATGGAGAGACCACATAACCAACGAAGAAGTGCTCCATAGAATAAACGAAAAAAGAGCTATTATGGCCACCAGTTCAACAAGAAGAGGCAAATGGATGGGGCATATTCTGAGACACGAAGGGCTCCTCAAGAACATAATTGAGGGTATGGTTGAAGGCACCAATTCAAGAGGACGAAAGAGGAAGGAGTACCTAGAAGATGTCATGAAGAACCTAGGGTGCGCCACCGACAAATAACTGAAAAGGACCGCACAAAACAGACAAGAGTGGAAGAGAAAAATAAAACATTCGCAGCAAACCAATCCTTAGATTGCAACTCAAGAAGAAGATGGCTTCTATCTTCTTTTCCAGTCGTAATCTATCGTTAAGTGGTTAGCAGCAAATTTTTCTATATTCTCCTGCATTCATCTCTTTCTATTAAGCTCCAAGTAGGTTACGCTTCTCAAACCTTGTTTGATGGCTGCTGTAGTGTTACCCAACGGGGGACTATAAAGCCTGAAGTCAAAATATAATGGAAAGCTATATATAGGAAATTTTTTTAATTTTCTGTAAAATCCACACCACCCTCTGGCCCCCTCACATCATTACTCATTAGGAGGGGTGCACGTGGGACAGCTTTTACCCGCCCCATATATTTTTGTCCTACATTCGCTGGACCCGCATCAAAATCGATGTCCTTGGACTCCTTATCGTCAGGTACTTGACTTAGAAGCCAATAGCCGTAGCAAAGGGGAACACAATGGTTCATGTCCTGCAGCCCAGCGAATATGTCAAAAGGCATAGCACATACCAGTGACATCATTTTAAAATTTTTCAGGGGGGGGGGGAAGGGGAAGATGACAATTATCACGATGATTAAAAAAATTGCATACTTAAGTCTTACCCATTGTTAAACTAGGCTCGGGGTCGGTCTGATTTTTTGCAATTGCATGGCATCTGGGACCCTAATAGACGCCCCTGCAGCCCTATTATGGCGATTTAGCATTAACATAACCCCGAGGTTTATTCAATTGTTTTAAAAACAAATGAGTGCAAAATGCGCGGGAAATTCAAATTTATAAATTAATCCTTGGCTATAATATAGGTACGTTTTCAATTTTTTCTCCTTTAGATTTAGGCACATTAAATAAAATTCTAAATAAAATAAATAAATAAGGACTTTTTTTTTGGTCTATTACTAAGCCAACCTAGCGGAGTTAGGGCTATAAAGCCCTCTCTTACACTCGACTAGGAGGGCCCGGGACCGCCTGCTTTACATGCCCTCCGAAGCATGGCCAGAAAATGTAGGAAGTGTAGGACTCGAACCAACAACCTTTCGGGTGAAAGTCAGAGTCCGTACCACTACTCTACATGTCCCGACTTATTATTCTTATTATATATTTCAAAAATCTACCTGTACATTTTAATATTTATTAGTATTTCCTTCAATTATAAAACAATGCAACCATTGTCTTGTATTCCAATAATTTATTAATTTGAATTTCCCGCGCATATTTTAACACCGTCACGTGACACCTTCCTATAATGCGGTATTAAAAATAAACCCCGGTGTTACGCTAATTCCAAATCGCCACAATAGGGCTGCTGGTACATACTTAATATGTATTACAATGTAAAGTATTTTTCTACTTTATGACATCCCAATTACGACATTACTGGGCGTTATTGTTTCACTTATTTTTTCATGATCTTTTTTTTTGGTTATTTGTTCAATTTTTTGTTTCAGTAGTACCGTCGCAAGTTTTCCAAAATTGACTTTGTAAAAAAACTTTTATAGTGGGGTGCAGGGCCGGGGGGGGGGGGGCAGCTAACGCGCTGTCTCCCCCTCTGTATCCGTCCGTCCGTGGTGGGGTGTCCCATATTGCTCTTCAGCTGCAATATGAGATGTACCGTTGCTTCCTAGAGTGAGTACTGAGTATAGCGGGCATATAATAAGGCATGAGAATGCAGGTAACTTGAGGATACTTACACGAATGCAAACATTCTGCTATGGTCGTTGCATCTACGAAGTAACCGCGACATAGGCGACACACCAGATGACGGTTCACTTCGCGAAGTTGAATCTTTTTTATTTCGTTTTTCGGCACTGTCTTCATAATGGGACCATTACCGCGCACTCTCCACAATAACAAGAAAACATCTGCAACAAAGAGAAACCATCCAGTTAGAACAAAACTATATAATATCCATTGTTGGAGGACAAACAAAATTTGATGTTTACAGGATGGGGGGGGGGGGGAGGGGGGCGGAGTAGTTGTCAGGTCTCTATGGACTGATAAGCAATATGGAAGACAAGTATACGGGGGGAAACTATCATAATAGCTTCACATTACTGTATTATACGCATGTAAGCGGGGATCAGTCCCCCCCCCCCCTCTGTTTTGGAGTAACTATAAATACTGTGGGCGTTATTGCAGGTCAGCAGAGTATAATACAGAGATAGCTGCTGTGGTCCATATGACACGCCCAAATAGTAGTCCCATCGAGGCCCGTACCAAAGGGGGCTCCTCAAAATTTTGAAGGAAAAAAAATTAATGAATTAACATTGAATTCCATAAATTTGTATGTAATTACAAAATGTAGGTTCACAGGCACTAGACACAGACAAATATTAATTATTTTTTATAAATAATTTCCTTCTCGCTTACACCAGAAAACGTTACACAGAAAGGTCTGGGAAATATTTCCATTTCGACCCCTCCTCAAATAATTCCTGGCTACGGGTCTGGTCCCGTCCCGCTAATAAACCGCCGCTTCCCAGTGCTTATTTCCACCATATCCTGCATGAAAATCATTGCCAAACGAGCAATCGCCCTAATTTCGAGCAAAAGGTTTTGCTTCAGGAGAAAAAGATTACTGTCTATAATCAGGTATTGCGGTACAGTAGACCTTTTACTACCATATCCCCTTCAAGACAATATACTATATACCCTCTATGTATTTCACTGAATAAGCTTATAACGCTGTAATGACGGCAATTTAGATCCGATTTCCATTAATAATAATAAAAAACTCGTCTATAATTAGCGTAAACCGTACCATAAGCCGCAAGGTGCTAATCAAAATTACACGAACAGGCACGCTGAACGCACATATACGTTTAGCCGAGGAACGAGTAGCTGAAGCTGGGAACTGGCGGCATAAAAAGAGCAGTTTCCCGAGCGGCGGCGTAAATAATGCTGGGACTTGGGAGGACAGGTCTCCCCTCTCACTCCGACACGTGCAAAACTGACAGCGGCCATCTTTCTCGCACTCACGTGGGCATACGGCGCCCGTGGAACAGCTGTTGCGTTTCTACACCGAACTCGATCTGACTACATTATTACAATGCTTATCAATGCGTCGACTCTCTCAATACGCTTGCTAGTGCTTTAGCTTCGTTTTTGCTTACCTATAGCTTTCCAATTTATACGTAATATAAAAGGAAAGCTTTGTGATGGTCCAAATTTTCGATTCCGAGTTTTCAACGGACTTACACGTTTTGAGGTCCCAGGAACCCAAAAAAGTGGTTTTTACGAAATGTCTGTCTGTCGCTCAGTCTGTATGTATGTTTGTCTGTCTGTCTGTTCATCAATTTCCGGGCAAACTATTGGGTCGATTTTGATGAAATTTAGCATGTAGGCTCACAAAATTCATACCTCGCGACCATTTTTTTTTATTTTGGGCTAACTCAATTTGGGGGAGTTTTATTCTCAAAAAACTTCAAAAAACCGTCGAAGAAAATTATTTCTAAAAAACGGCTCCAACGATTTCTTATAAATTCACATATATTGTAGTCGTTATTAATGTTAACAAAATGCAGGGGGTCGCTTGCCCCTTGATAGTTTGCTTCTGCGGGTAAAAAATTAAAAATAACTAAATTTTAATGAAAAATGACTAAAATATAATTTTTCTGCGAAACCTTTCTATCGATGATTTCTACCTTCAGGCATGTTTTAGGTGTTAATTGAGTAACGAAACTGGACAGGTTGCTTTCCCAAAAAACTATTTGGTTTTCTGCAAAAAAAAATGTTTTTGAAAAAATGAAAATTCCCGCTCAAATGCATTGCGTGCCCTGCCATTATTGCTGTGTGGTAATGTAATGTAATGTCTGACCTATCTACAATTTACTTCCCCTCCAGTGACGTCAGGTGGACAAACCCCTCCCCCCCCCCCAGATGTCCGAAATTTAACAATAGGAAAATTATTTACCATGAAATTCCTCATTTTCTCTATCTACTAATTGATAAATGGGAAAACATGTTCGAGTAAACTCGGACCGGTTCTTTTTACTTAGTATATGCCCGCTTTGATATTTTTAAACAACATGGCAGGTTAATTAATTAATAGTAGTTTCAAGGCCCCTATATTTATGGTTACCAGATTTCTGAAAGCTCAATTCTTGACATCTGAACCAAAGTGTCATTCTATATAGTGTAAATTTCAAGCGTCACATTATATCTAGTGTAAATTTAATTGTCCATTTTGCTGTTAAAACTGCTATGCTATCAGAATTTAAATAAATATTTTTTGACGTGACAACGTTTAATAAATTGATGAGCACAGGCTGGAATACTAGGTGCATGTACGAAAAATGTAACGCGGATCAGTAACGCTGGTTTAAAGCAACTTTTTGGGCAGATGTAGAAGGTCATCTCAATTTAAATTATACCCATGTCTTTGTCTGTTCTTCTTCTTTCAGGCCATGCTATATTTGTTGTGATAGGGCAAGGGGTTCGACTTTGGGGGGTGGAAACGTGAGGAGGTGCGCCCAAATTTGGCCCGAATTTGCCGATTTTGATCTAAAATAGGCATTTTTCGGCCGCGTTTTTGGGGCTGTTAATATCAACTTGAAAAATTCAAGCTACTTTAGTTATTTTCCATCTTTCTTACTCTTTCCAGACATATATTCAGTTTTACTATCCGTCTCTTTGTTCAGACTCAATTGAGTGTAAAAGCCATCCGTGTTTCGGCGGAAAACAGGTTCATAGGGTACTTTTAAATTTATATGCATCGAGTAAAAAAATTCTACAGCCTGCAACTTTCAACCGAAATTAATTTTTAATGTCTCATTAGAAGCAGTATGAATTAAGGTTTCAAACGAGTATAAATACATAGTTTCAAATTTACCCCTTCACCCCTTATTAAACACGAGTGGAACACAAAATTAGTAAACTAAGACGCATTTCCAGCAATCGCATTTGAATTGCATGGGCGGGTTTAAATCAATTTTTTGGGCTGATGTGGAAGACCTATCTTAATTTAAATTATACCCATGTCTTCATCTATTCTTCTTCTTTCAGGCCATGCTATATTTGTGGTGATCAAACAAGGGGTTTGGCTTTGGGGATGTGAGACGTCAGGGGGTGCGCACGATTTTCAACAAAAATAGGCCTCTTTCGGCTGCGTTATTATCTATTTAAAAAATTCAAACTACTTAAGGGCTTTTAAGGGCTTTTCCACATTTCTTTCTCTTTCCAGCCATATATTATTTTAGTTAATTAAGTTTATGTTCATTTAAGCGTTGTCACGTTAAACTATCGTCCGTAAACCGACTTCACAACCGACTTACAGATAACCATATTTTTACATTTACATGTTTCTCGTAAAATTCCTGACATTCACCCGGCAATTCCAGACATACCGGAAGGCAGTCTGAATCCCTGACGTCTGGAACTCAACTTATATTGGGAACCCCGTTCTTTGAAGGCCTCCAAAAGTAAATAAACTGTGATAATTCACAATAAAGTTGATAAACACGTCATATTTCTGGAGTACGTAGTGTTTCATTCTCTTCCGAGTAATATTTATTATGGATTAATAATAGGTCATAGAAGTTAAGTATATTAACAAAGATTATAAATTGCTTGCTATTTATTCGTTAGTAATAGTATATGGAAAACTCATATATATATATATATATGTATATAGGGGTCTTCACAGTGTTCGTGCTATCGAGTTATACCTATTGAAGTGTGTTATATCAAGTTAAGTTAACACACCGATAACCCGATAACCAAGCTAACCAGCGTGCTATCCTAAACCCACTTCCAAGTTGGTTAAGTGTGCTATTTAACTTGCGCTGCGATCGATAGCTCAGGTTTGACTGCCGCCATCTTTGTTTTTGTTGATTGATTTGAAACACGCGTTTAAAATTTTGTAGTATTTAAATGTATTGGTATAATCTATTATCCGAAGCAATTACTGTAAATACTTAAAATTGTAATAACCAAAATGAACAAAAAAATTTAAACAAATGTGGCACTAGTATATAGTTCTGCCACTTTCTTTAAAACCGTGCCACGAACGTTTGACTACTACCACGTTGTTTACCCTGTTAAATATAGCATGATAACTCACTCACGATTGTGTGCTAACTTGGATAGTACATCTAGCTCGATAACTCGATAACACCAACACTGTGAAGACCCCTATTATATAAGCTCATATACAATACTAGACACAACCCAATGCAATATTTTCGAGTCTCGAAACAAGAGAATCCGGTATCAGTCGGTTCAAAAAGATTCACAGGCCCCATGACCAGTCATTGTAATGCTAATCTTTAACACGAACACCCAATGTTTTTTTTTTTTTGCTTGTTCAGTGTTCTTTTCATCTAACAAAATGTTTTTCCCTTTGGCAAGTTGCAGGCCGGGCGAAAATAGCAAAGGGACGGCGCTCAGTTCTTATAGTTTACAAGGTAGTTAGATAAGCTCACCACCGTTCTACAAAATTCGCAAAAACACCTTAGTGGCTGCCACCTGGTGCTATTGAATACGTGCATATGGATGTTTATATACTATTTTTTGGTTTTGAAAATCTGTCCACACTACCAAGTTTTCAATAGGCTCTCTTCTGGTGGATTAAACTTGGGATGGCCACTGGCCACCTCAGGGGCAAAATGGGTCGGAAATCGGGTTACAATAAGCCAAAGGCTGCAGTAAGAGCTATCAAACTCAACAGGTTTCGACCTAGGAAAAAAAAAGTACCAAATTGCTTTTGTATAAGGTTAAAATAACGCTTACATGTCTTTGAAAATGTAGGGGCAGGTGGCCATTGAACAAATTCAAAATGAGAAGAAATATTCAATTCAGCCGTGTGAAATAGACAGTGCATAGCCAGGGGGGACGGGGGATGATACGAAGAGGCAATTTCAGAGAAATTAGAGCGGGAGGCATCACTACATTAGTTGGAACACTGCGCAAGAAGGGTAGGATGAAGGGAGGGGGGGGGGGCAATGCAGAGGGGTGACAAATCATTGCAAAACCACTTAACAATTTCGCAAACTCACGGGCTTTTGTAATTGCCGGATAAACAATGCGTAGGCTGTGGCGAAATACCTTGGGGTTAATTTAATATAATGTCCTATGAAGTACGTTTTATGGTATGGTAAAGTATATAAAGGAGAGCAGCAAAGGACATCATTATATTAATAGGAACCTGGATGGACGAGGGAGTGAGAGACGTTTTATATGTATGGTATACTGTTTTAGTATAATTATATGAAAGATCTTATGGCCATGTACGTGTATGTACAGCCGAAAGGGGGAATAAGTAAGTATATAAAGGAGAGCAGAGGACATCATTATATTAATGGGAACCTGGAAGGGCGAGGGAGAGAGCGCGGGGGAGGGAGGTGGGTGAGGGTGGGAAAACAGAGGGTGACGAATTACTGTCTTTGAAACCACTAGCAATCATTCATAAAGGCTTTTACACGCCTTTGAAACGGAATAATTGCAAAAAAAAATTAATAGGCAGAACTCCAAATGAGACGATTATTCTTAATCATCAGCATTGAATATATAACACTAGTGTTATATATTCAATGTCATCAGTGTTGCACTCATAAATAAATCAATATATCGACTAACTAAATCACAATTGCTGCAGTCTCAACAGATACAGGCCACCTTTATTGGCATGATAATGACGTCATTTTCATCATAACTTATAAGAAGACTCGCAGGCCGGAGCTAGCGTTGAACCTGTACCGCTCAATTATTTAGGCACATGATCTTCTAAGCTGCCAGGAGCGTCATATGCGGTCGGGGGGAGGGGGGGGGGGGCTGCGATTGGAAGATAATAAGACATTGGCCCCGACTAACGCAGAAATGATTACTTCTTCTTCTTCCCCCTTAGTGCCGCGTGCGCAAGGGGGCGATATTATTACAACCATGTTTAAATATAACCTGTTAGCCCCCCCCCCCCAAAAAAAAAATAAATAAATGGCGCTCCTGTATGCTTAGACCAGAATCAAGTAAGCTGTTGTGCATATCAAGGCACAAGGGCGTGTAGCCCCCCCCCCCCTTACACACCATCACAAAGCTTTCCTTATACCCTTACGTATAATAAATATAAAAATAGAAAAGCAAAATAAAAAATCATCAGTATTAATAAAAATAAAATGTATAATTTTTAAATTGCTCTTTGACCCATGGTCCCCAATAATTTTATTTTTTATTTTTATTAAAAGGTTAAATCGCATACAAACAATTTATTGAATGTATCCGAATAACCTCTTCAATCGCCTCACTAAGTCACCTAATAGGTACTTGTGTCGAGTTGCGACACGTCTCCGACCGCAAGGTGTGTAGAGACTCGCACAAGTACAGCCACGCTACCACTTTGCCACCGAAGTCGCTGTTCTGTCAGCGGCTCTGACTACCATGCTACAGCATTTCACAAACAAACAGCCTGTTGTTATGTTATGTAATATTTGCATTTCAAGAGGATGAGGAATAATATGAATAACGTTGAAACCTCAAGGTATGAGGCCTTAAAGTACCCTCTGTGTAAGAGGACGAGAGTAAGGTGGCTTCATCAAAAATTATCACAAGCATTTCACAAAACCCAACTCTGCGAGATTACAAGTTATGTACAAAATTATTCGCAATACAAGGGGAATATAACAAGGAGTAACATGCCCCCCTCCCCTCTCTATATCCACCGCCACCCTCTTTACATCTCGAATGGCATTTAATATAAAATCCCATCCTTACAAATTAGATTCGTGGAATTTCCTCCTTCAAGTGGATGGATGAATGCATCAAGATTCAAGGTCACAAACTTTTAATTCGGTTGAGATTTCAGGGGGGGGGGCGAAAGCCAGAAGGTAAGGGGTGCTCTATTAGCTACACAATTCAGCAGCACCGTGGAAAGAGGAGATTGAAAAAGTATTATTATTATTATTATTATTATTTAGAGAGTTGAGCTGACATAGGTCTTGCTTGGGACCCTTTGAACTGCATAATTATTGGGATCACATCAGTGTACCCCGATCATTCATTTTATGGCCATTGCCAATTAACACTGGCTACATTTTCTGGCCATGCTTCGGAGGGCATGTAAAGCAGGTGGGCCCGGGCTTTCCTAGTTGAGTGTAGGAGAGGGCTTTATAGCCCTATCACCGCTAGGTTGGCTTAGTAATAGAAACATTAAAAAGTCCTTATTTAATTAAGCAACTGTTGAAAAACAGCAGCTTAATCTTGTTGACAACCATGTCTTTCAATGGTAAGTCAATCAGATCGACCTGGTCGATGTAGGCAGCCCCAAGACAGTCCAACTGTGACAGTGGCCAACTACGTGTTCCGCGGTTTCCACGGACTCATTGCAGTGCCGGCAGACGGTAGGACCTCAATGACCCAGTTTGGCTATGTGGGCTCTGAAAAAACCATGACCCGTTACCAGGGCTGAGGTCGTTCGAGCCGTCTTTCTGCCGACATTCAGTCTATGTGCAACCCCCATCCTTTCTGAGGGGAATGAATAATTTCGATCAGGTTATGATTGCAGGGGGGGGGGTCCAATTTTTTTTACGTTTTTTATTAATGAAGTAATGGGTTAATTTTTCAAACCATACAGGTTTACATACAAACATTTATCTCAGGGGGGGGTCCGGACCCCATGGACCGGACCACCCCCTGGGCACGGCCCTGATTTCGATACCCAATGTACGGTTAGTTGCAATTATCTTTAATCAGACATTATCTGCAAGGAACAACAGTGGGTTAAATTAGGTAGACGCTAATTGTACCTACTACCTATAGATACCTTAATTCAATATGTAGGGTAAAAGCTTTCATGCAGAACTAATGAGTAGTCACAGGTGCAGCTGGATAGCTGAAATTACAATAGAACATAAAATATGTAGTATTGTTAACACTTATTAATGTATTACAGATGTTATTAAATGAGCAGGTTAGTAGCGGGCCTGCTGTGCTGTATAGTATTAAGTTAACCCGTGTCTAAAAATGTAAGAAATATAGTATTTGAGAATGGAATTAATTTGTTTACATTTTAAACCCCCAGATTTGAGTATTTTTAATTTATTGAGTATTTATTAATTAATTAAAAACATAATACAATCATTCACTTTGGTCCGTGAACCACCTGATATGTCTGTGGATCACCGGTGGTCCATGGGGTCTATAAATGTAAGAAATATAATATTTGAGAATGGAATTAATTTGTTTTACGTTTTTAACCCCCAGAATGAGTATTTTTTATTTATTGAGTATTTATTAATTAATAAAACATAATACAATCATTCACTTTGGTCCGTGAACCCCCTGATATGTCTGTGGACCACCGGTGGTCCATGGACCACAGTTTGGGAACCCCTGCTCTATATTAAGCTCTCCGCCATACATAACATTCCAAATAGAACAGTTGTCAAGAATTGTCTGTGGTTTGTTGTGCCCGGTGTTCCCCCCCCCCCCCCCCCCCCAAGAACTGAAGAACGACAGAGTTTGGGCAACTCATTGGCGATGGTCCTTGAAACGGGGGCAGATTGGTCCTGCAACACCTGCAAAGAGGACATTATGGCTTCATGCTTGAAAGCATGATATTTGGGTTATAGAGAACGAAGTACGAAACAGAAAGTATTGTATGGGATATTGTGAAGTTCTAAAAAGAAAAATAACCCGAACAGAAGCCTGGGAAGTGGAAGTTGTAAAGTACGAGCTTCAAAGTTCAATTTCATTAGAAAATCCTCCACAATTGCTGAATACGCAGAGGTTCTTTGTTTTTTCGTTGCCTCTAGGGGGGATTTAGATGAGACCTTTCTCAAGTAAGGGTCCTCTAATATTAAGTGTACTGACGTTTGTATACAGCAATAAAACAGAGTTATGTTATGCTTGTTTTGCTGCCCTTTTAGTTCTTTCGGGGGTGGTTTTATTCTTTGTTAATTGTAATGAGTGGCTTTCTCTTTACAGGAGAACAAGAGGAATGAATGAAAAGATACTATAAAGATGTCTTTGAAATAAGCGCCAGGAATATGTTAAATATAACCAATTTCGCATTGGCGACACCACGACTATGATTGTCACGGCCAACGGCCCGAGTTACATGGGCCATGATTGAGGCTGAGGCCCACCAAACCGTAACAAAACAGTCTCTTCTTCTTCTTCCGGCTCTACAGCCCTTGGTGGGCTTTGGCCTGCTCGACAACACTCCTCCATTCTTCTCGGTTTTGCACAACGCTCCACCATCTGGGGACTCCCAACTCGCGAAGGTCATTCTCTAACTCGTCCTTCCAGCGGTTTCTTGGCCGTCCTGGCAGTCGTCTTCCCGTCATGCTTGCTTTGTACATTTTTCGTGGCGTGCGTTCTTCAGACATCCTTACTACGTGTCCCAGCCACCTTAATCGTTGTAGTTACAAAACAGTAGTCCAATGAAAAATACATTTTCTCACTGATCAAGAGGAGTTGAGGGAAAGCTATATTGTTTATTTAGGACTTTTATTTGGGGGCCGAGGCCTACTTAAGTGGCCCAATGCCTACGACCCCATGGATTTCGGACATTGTTTGTATTGTTTCCATCTTGATTATTTTATCTAATACCATATAATGTCTACGAATTCAAGATGGAATTATGAGGTTTTTTTTGTACAAGCCAGACAGTATTGTAAGTCGCACACGGGCCCTGCCTTGCGATTTGGACTGAAAAAAAAACATTGTAACTGAACAACTGTTATTATTATATTATATTATTGTTATATTATATTTCCGTATGAATTTTTGGCCTACGTATACGTATACGTTCTCGATGTCAACCACACCGGCTACAACCGATAACGGACAAGCTGAGACAAGCTTACCATTGGCGCAATGAAACAGGCGAAAGCAAGACTGAACTAAGTACAGATACTTTATAGCCCTAACTCCGCTAGGTTGGCTTAGTAATAGAAACAATAAAAAAAAGCTACGAGTCACACTGATCGAAGAAAACAGGTATATTAGGGGTCTTCACAGTGTTCGTGCTATCGAGTTATACCTAGTTAAGTGTGTTATATCAAGTTAAGTTAACACACCAATAACCCGATAACCAAGCTAAACAGCGTGCTATCATAAACGCACTTCCAAGTTGGTTAAGTGTGTTATTTAACTTGCGCTGCGATCGATAGCTCAGGTTTGACCACCGCCATCTTTGTTTTTGTTTATTTATTTAAAACACGCGTTTAAAATTTTGTAGTATTTAAATTTATTTGTATAATCTACTATCACAAGCAATTACCGTAAATACTTACAATTACAATAACCAAAATGAAAAAAAAAATGTAAACAAATGTGGCACTAGAGTAGAGTTCTGCCACTTTCTTTTAAACCGTGCCACGAACGTTTGACTACTACCACGTTGTTTACCCAGTTAAATATAACTTGATAACTCACTCCCGAGGTACGCTCACGATTGTGTGTTAACTTGGATAGCACATTTAACTCGATAACTCGATAACACCAACACTGTGAAGACCCCTATTGCAGCCGTGTTAATAGGTTGTTGTCCACGTGCCCACGGTTAAGACTGGTAGAAAGCCCAGAAAAAATTAATATCAGTACCTAGAGCATTACAGATGCTTCATTTTTTTAAAAAATATAATTTTTCTCCTTGGCCCCAACCCCTGTAAAATAACAGTATCCAAATATTCGAAAAGTCCGCGCTAATCCGAAATATTTCCCTTGCCACAATACCAACAGCTTGGTCCAGACATGCAATTATTTTACCATATAATTATAATAATTAAAACCAAAATTAATCAAGGACCCTTATCCGACAAAACCCCCGTGGCATTTTACAATCCACCCTTCCGGTATATCAACCCTTCAGCGGGAGAAAACTACAAGCGTCATTCCATTTAACGCGGTACATAGCGGTTTTTTAAAATGTAAATCTCAAATATAACCAAAATGACAAAATAAAATGAGGGGGTTATCAGTTACTCGGGTACCAAATAAGGTCTTCTTGTTATGATAAGGTAATGTTGGAATGACAAAATCCTTTGTATTAATATCGTGCGGAAAGAGATTAGCATTGAAGTTTATATTTCAAGATGTAATTATTATACTTCTGACAGCTTTTCTACGAAGGTGTCACTATGGAAAAAGAAGACACTGTAAACTAATCTAGACACTTCGATTATTTTCAAAATCCGAACACGACTGAAGGCAACTTAGGCCCGGTGCACACGGGGAGGTTCTACCGGTATGATACGAGGGCGGATTGAAAAGTCCGTAGAAAATCCGAGGGATGGCGCCACTCGTCAAGGCCAAATATCACCTCATTTAGCGAAC
Source organism: Psococerastis gibbosa (assembly GCA_963971405.1). Classification (NCBI taxonomy): domain Eukaryota; kingdom Metazoa; phylum Arthropoda; class Insecta; order Psocodea; family Psocidae; genus Psococerastis; species Psococerastis gibbosa. The sequence goes on along the minus strand of OZ020490.1, from coordinate 23,592,474 downwards.
TGTCTGATCGGAACTCAGTCAAAGTTTGAGCGTTATTCGATCATAATTGACATCACAGTGATTTTTTAAGTTCGGGGAGTTGCAGGTAATTGTGAGCAATGGATGAAAAAGAATTTCGAGTCGTTATTAAGCATTATTTTTTAAAGAAGAAGAATGTGCAAGAAACGAAAAAAAGCCTTCATAAACATTATGGGGAGTCTGCTCCGTCAATTAAAACTGTTTATAAGTGGTTCTCAAATTTTCGTACTGGGCATATGGGCACAGAAGACGCCGAACGCTCTGGGCGGCCTTCTGACGTCACTACGGCAGAAACTGTAAAAAAAATCAGTGATTTAGTGCTAGGAGAGCGTCGAATGAAACTGCGAGAGGTAGCTGACATTGTGGGGATCTCGAGCGAAAGGGTTCACAATATATTACATAATCACCTTAAAATGAGAAAATTGTCAGCAAGATGGGTGCCGCGACTGCTGACAGCTGAACAAAAACACCGTCGCGCCGAGCTTTGTGCAGAGAATTTAAAGCTGTTTCAACGAGCCCCCAAAGAATTTCTTCGTCGTTTTATAACGGTAGATGAAACTTGGGTTCATTTTTACACCCCAGAAACGAAGCAGCAGTCTAAGCAGTGGGTAGCCAGTGGAGAACGTGCCCCGAAGAAGGCAAAGACCGTCCAGTCAGCAGGCAAGGTCATGGCCACCATTTTTTGGGACGCAAGAGGTGTCATTTTCGTAGATTATTTAGAAAAAGGAAAAACGATTACCGGCACCTACTACGCATCCCTTCTTGACCGCCTTAAAGCAGAAATTCAAACTGTGCGCCCCCATTTAGCAAAAAAGAAAATTCTTTTTCATCATGACAATGCGCCGGCTCATACCGCAGTGTTGGTGACCTCTAAAATTCAGGAATTAAAGTTCGAACTATTGCGCCACCCTCCTTATTCCCCTGACCTGGCACCGTCCGATTATTTTCTGTTTCCCAATATGAAGAAATGGCTTGGAGGGAAAAGATTTGGCTCAAATGAGGAAGTAATGCGCGAAACAACCGAATATTTTGCAGGGCTCACGGAAGATTATTTTCTGGGTGGAATAAAAAAACTTGAGGGAAGATGGACCACCTGCATTGAGCGACAAGGGGACTATGTTGAAAAGTAGTAGTAAGCATTGTTAATACATTGTACCAGTTTAGAGTTTCTACGGACTTTTCAATCCACCCTCGTACATAGCGGGCAATGGGATGGTGCAGAAATGCTACAGTGTGTAGCATACTGTAGGTATAATGGAACCATAATCATCAATTAATTATCTATAGTTCAAACTTATAAACCTAAAGTTTTGTACTTAAGACTGTACAGCCCGTAAGAAATTGGCAACCCGAAATTTATTACTTTTTATTTTTTATTTAATTAACTAAGCATGTTATTAAAGATTTGGCTCATCAAAGTTGTAGAAGACTACTTCATACATCATATAATAAGGTATTTTTAGTTTTCGAAATTGTATTTTTTTTATAAAATGGCTTTTACGTGAAAAGTTATTGTTTATAAAATACCTGCATGCTTATGAAAAAAATACAATTTCGAAAATTAAAAATATCTTATAATATGATGCAACTTTCTATTCTACAACTTTGATGAGCCAAATCTTTAATAACATGCTTAGTTAATTAAATAAAAAATAAAAAGGAATAAATTTCGGGTTGCCAAATTCCTACGGGCTGTACACTCTTAAATAAATAAAAAAATATTTTAACTTAAGGTACAAAAAAAAATACTGTAAATATTAATTATAATACTTAAATTATAGCCGGGTGAGTGCTGGTTGTCAGCAACATGTAGCGGTAGTTATTTAACAAAGGGTGAGTTGGACTTACATTGCCTGTTGTGTTAATAGTCATTAGAGGCAGGGCCTCACAGTCATCGAACAATTAAGGCGGAGCCAGTTGTCAGGGGACGGGGACGACGTTTCGGGAGTGGATGCTATTCCCCTCATCAGGCTAAGTCCTAAGAGAGATATCTAAAACGGTAACGCTGGATATACAGTAAAATTGTAACTCACTGTGTTTTGTATAACTTTTAAATTACATTACATACGTTTATAGTTTATAAATTAGTCCTGATAACCTTTACCAATAAATTCAGTAGTCACGGATTAAAGCATCCAATATCGGTGTAGCCACATCCAGGGGGATGCCCAGGGACGGATCCAGCGCCCATTTGGGGGGGGGGGGGTAGTTGTGGGTCAAAATAGGAAAAACATGTGTAGGATCGAATAAATCAGAGTGTAATAAATAAATTTACAATAGATTTACCCAAAATATTTGGCAACTACCCCCCCCCTGTATCCGACCTTGGGGATGCCAGGTTTTAACCACCCTCCCCCCCCCTCCCCGTACAAAAACAAAATAAATAAGTAGCAGAAGACAGAAACATTATATTCAAATTAAATATAACGCAACAAAACAAAATCAGTATTGAACAGTGTACAAAACGAAAATATTTATTTTGTATTCCACAGGCTAAAACATATTGTACCTTCTATATATAGTAGTATAGTATACACTCAATGCCTAAATAGTGGCATTCATTCCCTATAATAAATTGTATATTGATATTGCTATTCTGCTTATGTGAGTGTGAGTATGCCTGTCAAATTTAATTTTCCAAGAAACTTTAAAAGTCATGGCCACCTTGGCCCAACCCTTTGGTACCACGTACCAGTAGGTACGACAAAAACCGAAACACCAAAATCGAACGCCATCCACGCCGGAAACATATGGTCCGAAATATCAATTCCAACAACACACCCATTAATCATTCAGGTACAAAACCTAAAAATTGAAATGTTACAATGTTAGTAAAAATCCCAACGAACCCATAGCAACAATCGTCGGCAGAGACACAAGTGTCACACAAGTATACGAGAAGACCCTTGGAAAACCTGAACAAAAACTAACAGTCAAACGAAATTTATTGCTCCCCCGTTCCAAAGAACAATCTTCCCAAGGGGGTGCCGGTTGGTAATGGACAAGGACAAATACCCTCCCTTAATACCCAGAGAGAGAAACGCCATGTTGGGACAAACATGGCAACACCGCCTTTTGCGTTACACGCAATACGTAGCACATGCAACATACGCGCGTACCCTAGTTGCCGCGCTTCCTGGGTTAGCTGCTGCCTGCTGGCACACCCTAGCCAGTCCACACTCTTTACTGTCCCATCTTCTAGCATATTTTTCCTACAGCAAATTCGTGCAGCAAAAACCTTTTTGCAGTACAGCTAATATTTCCAAATAATTATAAATTGTATCAATTTTTCACTACTCTCCCTAATTTGGCTATATATTATTATCTGGTAGATTTAAGGTTATCTACTATCTTAGTAGGTATCTTTTTTTCCTTATTTTGGAAAAAAAAATTATTCGCATACAAACAATTCAATGAATGTATAAGCTCTTCAGTCGCCTCTGTAGGTGATACCTGTGTTGAGTTACGACAGGTCACCGATCGCATGATGTGCAGAGACTCGCACATGTACGAACAAGCTACCACTATACCGCGTGATCTCCAATTTAGGTAGGAGCATGGTGGTGCCGTATATAGTATTCCTGACCGACATTCTTCAAACTATCGTGGGAGGTATCCTAAGTAAATCACCACCTTGTATACGTTTAGCAACGTTACTGCAGTATACTGGTGAACTTGTTATATGTCCCCAATCAAGGCCGTGCCCAGGTTTTGATTTGGGGGGGGGGGTCAAATTAAATTTACGTAATTTATTAATGAAAGTCCATTCTATCCAGTGTGCAAACTCAAATAAATTTATTCCAATTCTTCAAACAAAACAGGTTTACATACAAAAATTTACTTCGGGGGTTCGGGGGGGTCCGGACCCTTGGACCACCCTCTGGGCACGGCCATATTGGATGGGATGAATAATTTGACATTAAAAAAATGTTTTAACAACACTTGATGGAATGAAAAAATGTTAGGATCGACACTGCGGTACTATACCCTATACCCGATACCGGCTCTTGAGGCTTAGACTGACCTAGAGTAGTACGAATACAAGTATTAAAGTCCCTGACCAGCCAGAGCTAGATCAACCGCAGCACAAGTTACAATCATAGCTTGCTTCTTCTTCTTCCCCCTTAATACCGCGTGCGCAGCGTAGCGTGGGGGGGGGGGGGATTGCCGCGAATCCATTTCCTGAACTCGCCACGGTCGGACGTTAACACCTTGAGCTCGGCCATAGTTTTCCCTCTTTCTCAGGCGAGTTGCTCAATCCTTTCGTCGTGGGTTGTCCTCGGTCTGCCGTTGGGTCTTCTTCCATGTGGAATCATAGATTGCAATGAATATAAACAAGCCACCTGAAAGGGTGAATAGTGTGGAAGGTACACATCCCTGACAAACCGTATAGCAAAATGCACAAAAGACGACCTGTGGAAGACCAACAGCGCTGCCTAGAACTTCTCCCAATTCTGGGACGTTCGTTTGGGCACGAAAGTAAGTAGTAAGTAAGTAAGTAAGTAAGTAAGTAGTAAGCATGGCCTCCAATCCAAGGGGTTGAATTCAGCAAGGCTATACAGAGGTATGCCAGTAAGCCTGCTTTGGCATACATCTAATGCCGACACAGTATTGACTTTGATCGGACACCCATACAAAGTCGAATTTCAAAGGAATTGTCAATGGTAGAGCTACAAAAAATGTTGCATCTCTTATAGAAGAAAGACTTCTCGACATTTTTATGTATGATAGGTATCGGCCACTAACACCGATTGTCTACAGTTTTCGAACTACTTCCTACTGGACGCCCACACCATGTTTTTTTGCGCAAATTAAATTCAGCAATCGGTGTTGCATATATCAAAATATAGGGAGCATTTCTACTAAGGGAAAGAGATGTGATATTTATGACAGCGCTGTGATCGATATGTCATGAGGTACTACGTTCAAAGGCCTTTCTCTCTTCGATTGACTCTTAAAGGCTGGTTGTGTAACTGAACTGCAAGTAGTGGGAAAGAATCACTAGCCTTATAAATCACTGCTAATGTTGATTTATTTGAAGGATATTCTATATTATCATTCATCTTTTTATCAAATGTGCTTTATGCAAACAATGAGGTTCATTTGTGACGTCATTTTGTAGATGGCAGCACCAGTTGCAATGATATCAAAGCGTTGATTTTTCCATAAGCCTCAATACTATTTTAAAATTATTTTTAATTACGTATTATTTTAAAGTGATTTCTATAAATCATGGAGAATATATATATTGAATTATATGCAGCGAAATAAGGTCGAGGCATAGTAAAAATATTATAAGAAATATTAAAAGAATTAATTAGATGCTAAGAATCAGAATCAGAATCAGAATCAGTATAATCCGTTTAAGTGCCAGGACATAGCTGGATTCACATCGTCAATAAGAGCTTAGTTTTCACATGCAAACGGCGGCCATTTTGAATAATATGGATATCGGTTTGTCGTCAGCGAACCTAGTGACCAAAACTGTCCCTACAGAACCTCATTCAATGAATTTATCCGGTTGACCTCTTCAGTCGCCTCCAGGTTAGTACCCGCGCTGAGATAAGGCACGTCTCTGATAGCATGGTGTGTAGAGACTCGCACAAGTATACCTTGTCATCACTTAACTGCCCTATGCTGATATGCCAGCCTTTGACATAGTAAATCTCAGACGTCCACCTACCAGTACAGTAAGCTATTTGGAGGTCAAACTTGTTTAACTTCTGATGGATGGTGTGATTATCTGAAGCTGACCAAGACAAGACAACAGACACCAAGTTGGAAGCTGAACTTTCTGATATCATATTGTGTCTATTGTAATATGTATATTGTTTTATGTAAATAATACATATAATACAGGAAATATGAAGAACAGGTGTCTGAGTCTGACCATCCCCTAACCAGGGAGGCCCCAAAGATGTCATAGCTATCCCCCACCCCCCCCCCCCCCCAAAAAAAAATACTAAATATATTTCAAGTTAATTCATTACGCTCCAATTTAATCGATTTTACCTAAAATTATCTTTGTTCCATTTCTATTTTGACCCACAACCATCCCAAATGAGCAGGTTCCGTCCCTGTATGGAGTATAGACAGCTAATCCTGTTTCTGTATTACAATTGCGTATTAGCGCACAGACAGCTTGCTATATGCAGTCAGTAGCAAACACGGTTAACGTGATAACATAGAAACTGTACAAATAAACAAACCCGGTTGCTTTATAATTATGGGGCAGAGCAGTAAGTTTTGTTGTGCCCAATTTGAACTTGTGCACATTTATAAACAGGCTGGAAACAAGCATGGTACCTTAGGGGGGAGCCAAGGGGGCCATTAACCCCCCCAAAAATGACGTAAAAATTAAATGAATTAACATTGAAATAACATAAAATTGTGCGGCAATGGAAAATGTCTGCACACAAAACACGACATTTTATTCATTTATATATTTTATTCGAAGGAAATAACTACCGGCTACCGCTAAAGGTTGAAAAAGTCCCTACAGCACCAAATTTTCGGGGGTAAAACGCCATAATTTTTCTTTTCGTGGATGTTACGTTGTGAAAATTGAAAGTATGAATGGGAAAGGTCTGGAAGAATATTCATCTTATAGTTGGACCCCCTAAAAAAATTTGGCTGGCTAGAAATACCAAAAGTTAAGGCTGTATCTAAGTAGAAGCCGCACCATATAGCCTTTCTTACCTTATTTGTATTCCCCATCGGGCATTAATTCTGGGGATTTAGCCCTTCAAGTTTCCTTACTTTCTCATTTCTACTAGGCTTGTGTAGGTACTGTACGTTGCGTACCTGCTGTATCCCATTAATGTACTTCTCCTAGCTCCAAAATATTCGCCTTGTACTATACTAATTGTAAATTATGCTAGAAGATCTACCCTAGCTCAGTGCCACAGGTACAGCCTAACACTTGATATTGGTAATAGAAAAAAAACATGCAAGAGCATACTCAACAATTCAAAATGAACAAAAATAGGCTAAAAAAACTAAAAGGCCAAAAAGGCACTTGAAAATTGAAGCCACCCGGAGGATATATGCAGCAGGCACAGCTGTACGCAGGTAAAAGCGATCAAGTTTGATGACAAAGTAGGGTTAGCATCATCCAATAACGCTATTTTAAAGCCTTATGTCAGCTTTCTTGTGAGTTTAAATATATTTTATACTAAATAATCACCTACAATTTAATTTGTTTGCCCTCCCGCTTAGAATTACGTTACAGTCTTAGTTATAACAATGCCTCTTTAAATCCAATGACAACACAAGCAGTCTTTCTAATGGAGCATGTAAACAACGATTGCATTAATTTGAAACGAGATCTTTAGACACTTACCCAATTACGGACGATTGTAAATTAGATTCAATGATGTTTTTAGTTAATCCAAAGCGCTGAAGCATTCAAATATATTCAAAACTGTCTAATTTGCTAAATAAACACACAGCACTTCCCATCAGAATGGCACATCAACAACAACTGAACTAACTGCTCGATTTTTTTCGGAACCAGAATAGAGATCTCCGAGGGGGCCCGAGATAAACGATTTGTAAGAAGAAGGAACACTTCCTATCATTGTAACGCATTGCCCTCTCTTTCAAATAAAATTAAGTCACACTGTAAAATGCACCCATTATTTTTTCAAAACTATGATATTTGCTCCTTCTTCTAATGATTTTGCTTATCTTACTATGTGTCTGGCTTAAGAAAATACCTTTTGCTATATTATACAAACGAACGTTGTTATATTTTTAAGAAAATATTATATATATTTCCTTTCTCCCCCAATTTACCATACAAAATTGCTTTAAAATGATTTTCTGCCTCTGAATTTTAGCGTTTCCCTTCTTTCAACTTATAAAACAATTTTCTTTCATTCATGTATCGCATTTCAAATTACTCAGCTCTTCTTCTTAAAATTATTCAGAACCAGTCTTACGAAAATGTCCAAAAATATTATAAATAGCCCTTTTAACATAAAATATGGTGGTTTGGCAACGCCAGGCTTTAATTTGACCTATTATATTGTACCTCTGCAGGCCTGCAGCTGTCACAACTTAACATCAAGGGCATGGCAGGTAGTGCTAACACCCGAGAGAGATCTTCCTAAAATTTTATAGAATGCTTCAGGTCCCAACGGCCAACGCACTATACAGTATACCTATTCCTCACCACAAGTTTGGCTGTGCTTAGTTAAATTTGAACTTTGGACCAGTGGCGTAGCCAAGGGGTGGGGGGTCAGTGGGGTCCGGACCCCCCCCCCCCCCCAAATTTAGCAAAATAGCCATTTTGTTTAGATATTTATCTAAAAAAAGACAATTCAGGCCTATCTCTTAAAAAACAATCCCCGGGGGGGGGGGGGGGCAAATGAAAAAAAACAATTTCTGGCTACGCCACTGCTTTGGACCGGTTGTCGGGCAACAAAACAGTTTTGCTTCGAAAATTAAACCATGGAGGGTTGCAGTCTTGCAGAGACGGAACTAGTTTTTCTGACCTTGAGTAACACATCATGTTGCCTTTTGGGCGTTAGGGTCCGTTCCATTTTAACCATCAACAATCAAGTCGTCTTTAACTAGATGGCAGTTTCCCAGGTTCTTTAGGTTAAGTACCGGTCAACAGGCGTCCGGTAAAGACGTACTTCCCAGATACTAAAAGTATTTTACTATCTGTGAGCGCGACGGGGGTACTATAGAATTGAAGGAATATTTGATTTCCGCAAATTAAAGAACCGGTCCGAGTTTACTCGAACATGCTTCCAATTTATCAAAATTAGTAGATAGAGAAAATGAGTAATAAAAATTTTTCCTATGGTTAAATTTCCGATATCTCGGGGGGGGGGGGGGGTGTCCACCTGACGTCACTGGAGGTGAGGGAAATTCTAGATAGGTCAGACCAACACATTACCACACAGCAATACTGGCTGGCACGCAATGCATTTGAGCGTGAATTTTCTTTACATTGTAGTATTATATGGTACATATAACACTGACATTAAAATAAATGGTTGAAGAGGTAACCTCCTCGATATAACCGAAATTAGAGGATATGGAAAAAACTGGGCTTGGCGGGATTCGAACCCACGATCTACGCCTAACCGGGGCGTCGCCTTAACCGTTGGACCACAAGCCCTTGCCACGCCCCGGTTAGGCGTAGATCGTGGGTTCGAATCCCGCCAAGCCCAGTTTTTTCCATATCCTCTAATTTCGGTGAATCATTTTTTCAAAAAAACAATTTCTTTTACAAAACCAAATACTTTTCTGGGAAAGCAACCTGTCCGGTTTCGATACTCAATTTAACACCTAAAACATACCTGAAGGTAGAAATCATCGATAGAAAGGTTTCGCAGAAAAATTATTTTTTAGTCATTTTTCATTAAAATGTAATTATTTTTATTTTTTTACCCCCAGAAGCAACCACCAAGGGGCATGCGACCCCCCGCATTTCGTTAACATTAATAACGACTACAATAAATGTGAATTTAAAAGAAATAGTTGGAGCCGTTTTTGAGAAATATTTTTTTTTAACGTTTTTTAGGAGTTTTTTGAGAATCAAACCCCCAAATAAATAAAAAATTGTTCCGAGGTATGATTTTTGTGAACCTACATGCCGAATTTCATCAATATCGACCGAGTAGTTTGCCAGGAAATCGACGCAAACAGACATTTCGTAAAATTTTGAGTTCCTGGGACCTTAATACGTGTAAATCCGTTGAAATCTCGGAATCGAAAATTTCGACCGTCACAAAGCTTTCCTTACACTACGTATAAATTGGAAAGAAAAAATGATTTTTGTTTCTTTGTATTTGTAACTTGATCAAAAAATTTGCTTTGTTCAATGAATTTCTTTTATATACAGCAAACCAATATTCCCGGCATAAAAATGACGCCAAAACCCCATATTTTGATGGCAAAATCTGCAATTGCTTGGTTTAGGTTGGCCCTTATAAGTGTAAAATTAAATATCTCATGCAATTTCAATCGTAAAGTTGTCCAACATATTATCAGGAAAATCAGAGGAAATTTTTCCAAACATTTCTAACTCAGATTTTCCGAAATGATTGAATTTGATTTGTACAATGACGATATAATCACAAAGGCTTTCACGGCCGGAGTTACGTGATTACTGATGAAGCAGTAGAATCCGGGAGGATAGGTCATGGTCGTTATGAAAGCTGACTTCCAAAAGTTTCGTCAACATCTGTGGTCGACATCTTCAGTGGAACTGCGTAGACTTCTAAGATTGTATCTCGGAGGCTCGGCAGTAACTATGTGTAGAATAACGATTGGTGTGGCAGTCCTGAAGAAGGAGTACAAGAACTGTGGCCAATTGGTGTTAATGAAGAGTTGAAGGCCATATGTCATGTATCGAAATGTTGAGGAGCATTTCTGTTTATGTTATTATGCGTAACGGCTATTTTCGACAGCTATACCATTGATATATTCAGTGAAAACGAGCTTTTATTAACTTTAGGAATAGTTGAGTGATTAAATTAAATTAATTAAAACTATACTAAAGAACCGGTCCGAGTTTACTCGAACATGCTTTCCAATTTATCAAGTAGTAGCTAGAGAAAATGAGTAATTTCATGGTAAATAATTTCCCTATAGTTAAATGTCGGGCATCTCGGGGGGGGGGGGGGGGGGGGGGTTGTACACCTGACGTCACTGGAGGTGAGGTAAATTCTAGATAGGTATAGAATAGGCATTATTTATCATTTTTTCAAAAACATTTCTTTTTCACAAAATTGCACAAAACCAAATAGTTTTTTGGGAAAGCAATCTGTCCGGTTTCGTTACTCAATTTAACACCTAAAACATGCCTGAAGGTAGAAATCATCGATGGAAAGGTTTCACAGAAAAATTATTTTTTAGTCGTTTTCCATGAAAATTTAGTTATTTTTATTTTTTTACCCTCAGAAGCAAACTATCAAGGGGCAAGCGACCCCCGCATTTTGTGAACAATAATAACGACTACAATATATGTGAATTTAAAAGAAATCGTTCGAGCCGTTTTGGATAAATAATTTTTTTAGACTTTTTTTGGAGTTTTTTGAAAATAAAACCCCCCCAAATTGAGATAGCCCAAAATAAAATATAAAAGGTTCCGAGGTATGATTTTTGTGAACCTACATGCCGAATTTCGTCAAAATCGACTGAGTAGTTTGCCCGGAAATCGACGCACAGACAGACAGAGCGACAGACAGCAGAGCGACAGACAGAGTAACAGACAGAGCGATAGACAGACAGACAGACATTTCGTAAAAACCACTTTTTTGGGTTCCTGGGACCTCAAAACGTGTAAATCCGTTGAAATCTCGGAATCGAAAATTTGGACCATCACAAAGCTTTCCTTATAATACGTATAAATTGGAAAGCAATAAAAATAGGACTTTTAATATAATTATTTTAACTATAATTCAATAATGATGACGTGACGTCGTTTATAAGCTAAGTCACTCTCACTACTCGGCACCACTTCCGTCAAAGTTTGGGTTTGGTTGACAAAGAAAATATAGGTTTACCGTCTAGGTCTACACAAGTACATGTATAGAGTAGTGGTACAGTCCCCGACCTTTACCCGGAAGGTTGTTGGTTCGAGTCCCAAACTTGCTACATTTTAAGGCCATGCTTCGGAGGGCATGTAAAGCAGGCGGTCCCTAGTTGCGTGTAAGAGAGCACTAACTCCACTAGGTTGGTTTAGAAGAACAAAAGTAATTTTTTATTTATTTATTGTATATGCTCGTAATTTTACCCCGGATGCTAACAAAAGTCCAGGATTAATTAACTAATTAGATGACGAATCAGTAGAATCCGCGATGATAGGCCGTGGTAATTCTGACAGCGTACTTCCAAACCTTTCGTCAACATCTGCGGTCGACATCTTCAGTGGAACTGCGTAGACTTCTAAGATTGTATCTCGGATTCCACTAATTCGTCACGTAACTTCGGCCGTGAAAGCCTTTGCAATTATAACTAATTAGAGTTAAACTGTTAACCCATCTGGGATTCTTCTGTCTTCACTATTGGCAGTGGCCAGTTGAGGAATTAACATAAGGAAGCAAGGGAAGTCAGGCAACGTTGGAGTTAATTGATTCAGCCTTCGGGCACAACCTAGCCAGAAACCAGATTGGCGTCGGCGATGGCGATCTCTTCCATTCAAGAGACCTTTTCCAGCAATGATTTTAAAACCAATAGATAGGGACAGAATGTCATCATAGCCTTACAAAGTTACAAAATTTAGATTAGACTAATTTATTTTCACAATATGGACGCCATCGTGGCATCGTGTCCCTAAATACAGGCGCGGATGTATGGGGGCTATAGCCCCCGCCCACCATTAGGTTCCTCAATAAAATGCGTAAAACTCCACTCAGTCGTATTTTTCACAAATTTTCTCCCCCGGGCCCCCCTTATTGTGCTCGATTGTATTAATTTCCTATAATGTAGACCCTTATTGCTCTAACAATGTAGAAAACCACCAACATTTCAGCCCTATTTTTCGGAAAAATTTCGTATATAATCTTAGCCCCCTCCTTGCTCTTATTCTAGATCCGCGCCTGCCTAAATGCAATTCTTAGGTCTTGACGGACGTACGCTTCTACTGATAGCCTGGTTCGTCTTCTTCTTCCCTCAGCTTCAATATGTTCTACATGCTTGATTAGGTCATTTGGCCATCTTTCGACGTGACGTCGTCGTTTTCGAGCTTTATTGACTTATATTTTCCACCTATTTATTTCTGCACCTCTATAGGAGGGGGCGGGGTACTACCGCTGCCTGCCAATAGCTCACTGATTTGTACAGTTATCGATTCCGAGTTTTCAACGGACTTACACGTCTTGAGGTCCCAGGAACCCAAAAAAGTGGTTTTTACGAAATGCCTGTCCGTCTGTCGCTCTGTCTGTCGCTCTGTCTGTCGCTCTGTCGCTCTGTCTGTCTGCCTGTTCATCAATTTCCGGGCAAACTACTCGATCGATTTGGATGAAATTTGGAATGTAGGTTCACAAAAATCATACCTCGAGATTATTTTTTCTTTATTTTGGGCTAACTCTATTCGGGGGGGTTTTATTCTCAAAAAACTCCAAAAAAAACGTCTAAAAAAATTATTCCTCAAAAACGACTCCAACGATTTCTTTTAAATTCACATATATTGTATTCATTATTAATGTTAACAAAATTCGGGGGGTCGCTTGCCCCTTGATAGTTTGCTTCAGGGGGTAAAAAAATATAAATAACTAAATTTTAATGAAAAATGACTAAAAAATAATTTTTCTGCGAAACCTTTCTATCGCTGATTTCTACCTTCAGGCATGTTTTAGGTGTTAAATTGAGTAACGAAAATTCGCGCTCAAATGCATTGCGTGCCCTGCCATTATTGCTGTGTGGTAATGTAATGTAATGTCTGACCTAACTAGAATTTACTTCACTTCCAGTGACGTCAGGTGGACAAACCCCCCCCCCCCCCCCCCAGATGTCGGAAATTTAACATTATAGGAAAATTATATACCATGAAATTACTCATTTTCAATTGATAAATTGGAAAGCATGTTCGAGTAAACTCGGACCGGTTCTTACAAATTATATTTTCAGCCTTCTCACCTCACCCGTATAAACACTCAGGTTCAGTAGATCTTTTTAGTTTTACTGAAGTTTGGCAACTCGTAACATTACCTGGATAGGAAATTTGCTTCGACACGTGAACTTCGGAAGCTGCCTTATATAGGGAACCATAGAGGGAGTCTACCGACCTGAGCGCCTCAGAAAGTAAGAGTATCTACAGCAAGTGATGGAGGATGTAGTGGCCAATACATATGTACGTGGAGCTGAAGAGGGCGTGCCAGGATCGAGGGGAGTGGAAGCATCGATGCCCCATGCTGCTGCCAACCAGCCAGACGGCTGTAACTTGAAGAAGCCTGTACGTATCAAATTAAAATATAGTACAATATGCTATAGGGCCTGCTATTCCATATATTGCATACACAATTAAAATTCCCAGGGGTAGCCAATCAATTATATACATGTGTGACCAGAAAATGAAACACGGATTAAAATTTCAATTTCATGAAGGTGTTTCATGTGTTTCAAACTGTAAATGAAGAGAAAAGCCAGAGAGAGAAAAAATCTAGGAAAGGTTAAATAATAAGTAATTGGGCAAATGCCCAATTAGCCCTGGTCCAGTGGCGTAGCCAGATTTTTTTTTTTTTTGGGGGGGGGGGGGGTCCAGTTTTCATAAAGTTTGCCCGCTTACGATAGGTTTTCGGATGGGGTGGTGTTTCATTTGGCGCTCCCCCCCCCCCGGGATTGTTTTTTTAAAAGATACGCCTGAAATTTTGATTTTTCTGTCGATAACTTTATTAACAAAACTGGAAAAAGGGGGACCGGGGTCTCCCCGGCGATTTTTTTTAGATAAATATCTTAAAAATTTGCAATTTTGCTAAATTTTGGGGGGGGGGGGTACGGACCCCGCTGACCCCCCCCCCCCTCCTGGCTACGCCACTGCCCTGGTCTGTAAAAGAAAGCAATCAATCAGCAGAAAATATTAAATCTAAGACCATATCTACAATATGTCTTTCATATCGCTTCAAATTGTTTCCCAGTGACCATGGTAGTTTTTGAGTTTTTGGTAGACACCTAATTTTTGAGAATTATATGGCAACTATTATTAAAAGACTGATCTTCCATTGATATTCTTTTGAGTTGAAAAATAATGTTGGCTCCATTCGAGAGAGGATTAGAGATGGGTCCTATTAGGTGATAGGGACAGGCGTCTGTTAAGGCACGACAGAGAATTCTTCTTAAATAATATAAAAAGAACCGTTTCGTTTCATTGATTGGTAATGATAAAATAATATACTCAACCCTATTAGTTTCGGTACGACTTGCAAAATGATAAATTGATTTTTATTTAGTCTTCAAGGTTTAAATGAGGTGTTTTGTTGGGAAAGATGTTTAGACCACCAAAATAACGGGATTGCGCGTTTCAAGGTCCCAGGAACCCAAAAAGGTTTTTTTAAACGAAATGTCAGTCTTTCTGTCTGTCCGCCGATTTGTGGAAAAACTACTCGAGTAATTCGACGGAGTTTGATGAAATTTGAGGTGTAGGTTCACAAAAATCACGTCTCGGGATAGTTTATTAAATAAGTTTATTGATTTATTTTTGGGCTAACCTAACTTTAGGGGTTCCACCCTACCCCCCCCCCCCCCACAAACAAACAAAACAGCTATAAGAAATGCTCTCTAAATTGGCTCCAACAATAATTTTTTTAATTTACATATGTTGGAATCATTATCGCTGGGGCAAAAATTAAAAGGTTCAATTTTCATGAAAGATGAATGAAAAATAATTTTTCTGCGGAATCATTCCATCCATGCTTTCTAATTTCAGGTATATTTTAGTGGTGTAATAACAAAACCAAACCGACAGTTTTGGTTTTGAATAAATTAATTAATTTTTAAGAAATCACGGAAAATCTACATCACTCAATGCATACCTTATATAATACAACTATCATTGTGCAGCAATATATTGATCTGTACATTAAAGACGATGCAATTGTCACATCAATTAATCCAGTGCTTTAGGATAGGGGAAATTGAGGCAGCCGAAATTTAACCCTAGGACAATAATTATTTGCAATGGAACTATTGTCTTTATATATACTTATATACTACTTAGGCCTTCGATGGCATAGTGATGGTAGCTTGTTTGTACTTGTGCGAGTCTCTCCACATCATGCGATCGGTGACCTGTCGTAATTGTCGTAACTCAATACAGGTATTACCTACTGAAGAGGGTATTCGGATACATTCATTGAATTGTTTGTATGCTAATAATTTTTTTTTTTTTTTTTTTTTAAATACTCATAATAATTGTCTGTTATGGTGGTAAATAGGGAGCATGTACGGGTTCCCTCGTACCGGATCTTTAAATATATATTTTAAGAAATAATGACAAGAAAAGCGCATGAGAGGGTACAATTTTATGAAAATGTACTAAATAATCATATTCATCAGAAAAATAAAATAACTACTATAGAAATTTCCGAGACATGGTAAAAGTACGAGGCAGAGCCAGATTTTCTTACAGTTTTGCATTATTAATTACTGGCCTGGCCCTTAATTTTGACCTGAAGAGTTATAGCTTACCCATTAATAACACCTGCATCTGTACTTGGTTAAGTCACGCCTTTGCCTTATTCATTGCGTCAATGCTACCGATGCCGGTGTAGGTTGACATCGAGAACGTATACCAGTTTTCCACGGCCAAAAATTCATACGGAAACAATACAAATAATGTCCGAAATCCATGGGGTCGTTGGCATTGGACAATGGACCTATGGGGCTATAAGTAGGCCTGGATCCAATCAAAGTCCTTCAAAAATTACAAATTACGGTATTTAATAAATACCTAGATTTTTAAGCTACAAGCCAGTGCACAAGGTATTTGGGGGCCGTGGGAGCAACTGCAAACTCCTCTAAAATTCATAAATCTACCAGCAAAACAAAAGAAAAACACATTATTTCCCAACAATTTCAATACTTTTAATGATTTATAATTTTATTTAAAAAAATCTCGTTTGGTGGGGGGGGGGGGCGGAATTTCTGGCCTTTCTGGGGGGGGGGGGGGCCTGTGCCCCAAGTGCCCATGGGTTAATCCGGCACTGCTGCAAGCATTGGCCCACAAGAAAAAAAACTGTGTTGGCCCGAGATGAGAATTTTCACTTTTGTACATTTCTAAGTCTTATCTGCCAATATTCACTCAAAAATGGAAAATACCCCAAAAAAACATAAAAAACTATACACATAAAAATACCGAATAATATGATTTACAAAACAAAATAGTCCTGTCTCCTACACATTAATGAGTAGAATAAATCTTTAATAACTTTTTGAGTTATTCCGACAGCAATACAATACAATAAATTTATATTTCCATAAAAAGTTAAGTTACAGTAATCGTAATGCCAGCATGCATGAAAAAAATGAAGCACAGTTCTAAATATATAGGTGAATTTTGTGTGTTACAGTTACAGTTACAGTCAGGGGCGCAAAGTTGGGGGGCACGGTCCAACTTGCCCCCCAGCTCCTTTTGTTTGCTTTGCCCCCCCCCCCAGTGGCGGCTCGTCCATAAGGGCACTGGGGCTACAGCCCTCCCATAATTTTACAGGCAAACAAAGTAATTTCCTTTTAATAATAATAATAAAATAATAATATACTATTCTGAAGAAAAATGCAACTGCTACAATTCGGCTATGCTATGTGCGTGCTCTGGGCAACTTGGGGCAATTTTCAATTTAGCCCCGGGTCGCCATGGCAACCGAGTCAGGCAAAAGTTAAGAAGATCGTTCGCACCATTGAAAAGGTGTACACAACTTCTCTCTTATGGACCTTGCAATGCAATTCATGTCATATGCATTTTTACATGGGCAGCGGGGCAGCGCCCCAAAAATGACTTTAAATGTTTCGTATTGATAATAACGTTGAATATTGGTATTTTTTTAAAATCATAATTATAAGAGTTATTTTTGAGAAGAGTTTCACTATTTTGTCATGACTGATGATTATTATAAAATTTTTCAAAGAAGAATTTTTGACTAGGGAAGTCAGGTTCTTCCCAACGGGCAGGCAGGGTAATCTAAACAAATATTACAAAAATGTAAACAGCGAGTGATAGACTTGTTTGCCACATCGAAATGCCGAAGAATCTATTTGATATTCAAGTAGTGGTAAGTTATATGCTATTACTTTATTACAATTCGTTGCCCCACCATTTTGATACACAACGAGCCGCCACTGCCCCCCCCCCCCAGCCTTGAGTAATGTAAGACGTGGTTCATGTCTCCCCGGGGCCCTTTGCAGCAACATGAATATAAGCACTCCTGTGTTAGCTTTGTAAAATCTACAGCTATACTCAGACGCGGATCTAGAATGAGACCAAGGAGGGGGCTAAGTGAAAATTTTTGAAAATAGGGCCGAAATATTGGGGTTTTACGCAATTTTAGAGCAATAGGGTTTCTATAATATATGGAATTAATACAATTGAGCACAAGGGGGGTCCAGGAGAAAATGTGTGAAAAATAGGACTGAAATAGTGGGCTTTTACGCATTTTAAGGAACCTAGCCCCCCCCCCCCCGTAGATCCGCGTCTGGCTTTACTTTACTACTATTAAAATGCGTAAAACCCTACTATTTTGCACTTATATCTTCAATTTTTCCTTATCCTGCCTGATGACGTCATATGGTATACTTAGTTTTGCCCCCGCCACCATTCTAAAACTTTACGCCTCTGGTTACAGTAACTGTTGGGCGATAAGCACGGCCTTGCGGCTGTATCCCTAGGGGGGGGGGCACTCCCCCTCTGGATCCGCCACTGTTCAGATCCAGGACCGAGCAATATCAACGGCCAGCTTCATTCTTAAAAACAGCGGTGAAAGATCATATTGGAATAATAAAACCAGGAATGGTGGACGACTGAACGTGTGCGGCACCCTTTAAACGATAGCGCTAGAAATATCACCGAGGACATGTTTGGCGCCAAGCGGGCGGGCTGGCAACACCGCACTCGGTTCTCTCTCCCTGTCCTCTTGTCCCGGTGACGTTGGGTCCCTATTGTTCGCGTTTTCAACTCATCGCACTCGAGCTTGACTTGTTTGGAACATCATGATGAAGGTTGCTCTTCCTACACCATGGAATTCAAAGAGATTTGGACGGGACGCTGCCAGTGGCGGACCTAAGAGGGGGGAGCCCCCCCCCCCCGAGAAAAACCAGTGACGACTACCCATAACGCACTTGCCACGTAAAACAAATTAGTAGATAGGCACCCAAATAGCATAGAATCGCCCCCCCCCTCCCCGAGAAATATGTCAGGGTTACTGGGTACGCCTTGGCCGCAGCGCAGTTTCAATTCGGAATTACACAGCGACGTACCAACTAACCTCATTGCTGTTTCTCGTTGCTTCTTTTAACGACTTTGGTGGCAAGGTGCTTGTACTTGTGCGAGCCTCTAAAAACCTTGTGCTCGGTTAGGTTACTTAGTGAGGCGATTGAAGAGGTTAATCAGAAATATTCATTAAATCGTTTGTACGCGATTAACCTTTTTAAAAAAACAAAACAAAACAAACAAATATATATCCGGAGTAGGTTCTCTGAACTCTTCATCTTGTTCAGTTCTTCTGCATTTATCTCTGGACTCCTGCAGGCTGATCATGGCGATTATAATACCGGTATTTATTTAATCCCCTGGTATGAAAAATGTAAACAAGATAATTTTATAATGGAAAGTGCTATTCAAAATTTGTTTGTTTACAGTTATCATCCTAGGGTATTTATTTAACCCCGGTATTATAATACCGGTATTTATTTAATCCCCTGGTATGAAAAATGTAAACTAGATAATTTTGTGATTGAAAGTGCTATTCAAAATTTGTTTGTTTACAGTTATAATCCTAGCTAGGGTATTTATTTAACCCCGGTATTATAATCGCCTCGATCAGGCTACTGGGCTGTTTTCTTGATCAGTTCTAAGTAGGTTCCGCTCTTCCACATCGTCAGAATCAAAAGCATGCAATTCAATGATATCGTCGTTCTTTTTATGAAGTGTTACATCTCCAAAATCGTAATTGTTCAGGAGAGCGTTTTAAAGTTTTTTGAATGTTGTTTTATTTTATTTCTCACCCAGTTTTGCACTCATCTAACCCATTTTTTTCCAAATAAAATACTTCGCACTGTTATCTTTTAAACATTTCCACTGTTGTAGCCAAATTCACACACATTTTCGAGCAAATAATTTCTGAAACAACTTGTAACACTTTCCCCCCCAAAAAAACTGCAAATGTCAATGTAGTAGGTAATGCACGTTGCAACTGTTTTGTACCAAAGTTGTAGCTTCATTATACCAAAATTTGCTTATAATCCGCAAAGTCTTAGTGGTGTTTCCGGAAATGTAAAAGCAGTATACTTACAAGTTTTTATGTACTACTCCCATGGACAGGGACGGATCCAGCCCAGTTTGGGGGGGGGGGGGGTAGCTGAGGGTCAAAATAGGAAGAACATATGTAGGATCGACTAAATTGGAGCCTAATAACATAATTTACAATAGATTCACCAAATTTTGGGGGGGCAGCTACCCTCCCCCCCCCCCCTGTATCCGTCCTTGCCCATGGAAGTTCCTTAAGCCCTGCCCTAATGTTAACTGCAACTGTCTTCTGCTTCAAGTTTCAACTGTGCTGCATGATTTGGCATTTGGGGCCAAGTTTAAACTGTTTTATCGCTTCCTACTACGTCAATAACTTTTTTAGAGATGTAACAGTTTTACCAACAAACAAAAAATTACGAATTTTTTAGTGTAATTAAAAAAAAAAGATTTTTTGCAGATGTAACACATCATAAAAAGAGCGACGATATTCAGAAATTTTTCTTTAGAATTTATCACATTAAAAATCATTAGCCGGTGTCCCCAATATATTTGTACTGTTTGCAAATAAAAAGGCAAATGGAATTATATGGGAATCTCTTGGAGCTCTGTTATATTGGCAGGCTGCCCCCCTCCAGCTCCATTTGCGAGACTCGCTGCCCTCTGGATTTCGGTTTTCTGTATTTGGCCTACTGTTTTCTTTAAGTGTAAGTGCAGAATTAAAGTAAGAGGTCTATGGGAGTTATATAACACGCTCCAGTGGCGTACGTATAAAATATTTTCCGAGAGGGGGTGGGGCCAAATCGCCACCGGCGATTTTTGGAAACTTTTGGAAATATAGGAGTAACTTGGTAGGTTTTGAAGCATAAAGCATTGTATTGTAACAATTATTGTAATCCCTCTTTTAAACAGTGCTGCTTGATCACTAGCCAGCTGCTTATAGACGTAGGGAAAGCCATTGAACCGTTTTTTAGGTCATGTACACTTATGAAAGGTTGTTGGTTTGAGTCCCACACTGACTACATTTTCTGGCCATGCTTCGAAGGGCATGTAAAGCAGGCGGTCCCGGGCCTTCCTAGTTGAGTGTACGAGAGGGCTTTATAGCCCTAACTACGCTAGTTTGGCTTAGTAATAGAAACAACAAAAAGTCTTTATTTATTTATTTATGATTTTGACTGGGTATATTAACAGCTATACTCATCACGCGGCAAAGGCGCAAATATTTTTGTATTGTTTTGGTGCCTAAATCATGTTTTAAACCTTGTTATATAGGAAAATTGTATCCAGTGTAACTGTAAACCCCTTTCGAGAGGGCGGGGGAGGGGGAGGCTACTCTATATCTCCATTAGCCCTTATTGTGAAGTAACGGGCCTTTACGCATTTTGACAACAAAAAACATTAGGCTTTTACAGATAAATTTTGTATAATTTATAAAACTGATAACAGGAGGATTTTTTTTTAAATATGCCCAAAATAATTGGGATTCACGCATTTAAGTACAACAATAATATTTCTATTTTTCAGTTCTGAAAAGCACTATAAAATTTATCTTTTGCTTGAAAAGTTTGTCAATTCTATCTGGTGCTTATTGCCAAATTTTCCAGGGGGGGGGGGTTATGACCAGAATGTACAGAAACACGCACTGAATCCTAGGGCCTAGCCTATAAATGAATGGCGTTGGCGACAAACGCAGGACGTTTCTGCTGTTTCTTGCGGGGTCGTTGTTTTTAACTGATATGAAATTTTTTCCTATTTAAAAAAAAAAAAAACCTGATGTGAGAGCTAATGAATTATGTATATTTATATTGGTAAAAATGAGTACCTACTACAATACAATTTGTACATAAACTGTGATAATACACAATACCCGCTAGTCTAATTTTGTTTATCGGCCAGAACAGCAATATACGTTAACAAACTATATAATAATAATAATAGTAGTAATTCCCAAAATAAATTCCGTTACATAAATTTAGATAATAAATTTTTCTTCTTTGGGTCCCTTGCCGTTGTGCAGCCATTTTGCACGTGGAGGCAAGGTGCCCTAACGCCAACACCATATAACACATAACACAGCATAGAGTTATTGATATTTAACATAATTAGGGACTCTTATCCTTATGTATCATGACTGTGACAATATCTTTTCAGATAGGGACGGAGTAAGGTTGTTTAAAGTTCACTTAACATTTGCAGTAGGTTCAGAACTGGATCTACCACGGGTTCGTTACATTTTGGTCACCCCTGTAGATGGGGTGTGGTTTTGTAACGGTGGTAGGTATCCAGCAAGGCTTTAGTGGAGTATTGAACTATATCTGGGTGTAGCCGAAGTCATGCTGAGTGAGACTCCATAGGTGGCCAGTTAATTTTTGAACCACTTTCCAAATCAGGGGCGTAAAGTCCCAGCCTCGAGCATTGTAAGACGTGGTTCATGGAGAACATGGAGACCCCTGGCCCGTTTGCAGCAATATGCTGAATATAAGCATTCCATTAATTAGCTTTGTAAAATCTACAGCTATACTTGACTACTATTAAAATGGGTAAAACCCTACTATTTTGCTCTTTTATTTTCAATTTTTCCTTATCCTGCCTGATGACGTCATAAGGTTTACTTAGTTTTGCCCCCGCCATCATTCTAAAACTTTACGCCTCTGTTCCAAATTATTATTTTTTTGAACCATACCATATTTGAGTGTGGAGATCAGGAAGGCACTCCAGATCACATAACCTTTGAGTGCCCCCTCTACAGCCGGGAGAGGACAGAGCTAATTAGCAGGTTGCAGGACCAGGGGAAGTTGCCGCCTTTTACATACATGGATGTGCTCCAGGACTTGGACAGAGAGGCTGAAGCCCCCTCCGAAATGTAAAAAAAATAAAAAATCCATGCATTGTTCTATTTGATGTTGCACCTGTATTTTTTTTTCTCCCTCTAAAAACACTAAAGCTTTGTATTTTTGCATGTAATTTCTTAAAAATTTCGGGGGGGGGGCGCACCCACCGTTTTACTGGGGTTATTCCATACCCCCTGATAGTTAGCCCCTCCCGAAATAAAATCCTGGCTACGTGCTTGCCTGGAGGGTATCGGACAGAAGTGGTAGGACGTTGATGTAGTTGGAAATGGCTGTATACCATTAAGCAAAAAACATACCATAGGAGTCAGGTATCTTCGTTGACGAACTCTTGACTCGGTATTGCAGACATTAACGACTTCGGCCCTGAGAACAGGAAGCTAAGGCAGCACGCGCCGGCCGACTCAGACGGCGCGTGATTGGCTGGAGCAGTACATGACCTCGCCACCAAGGTCTAAAATAGAGGCGATGCTCCAGCGGCGCCTCATTATAACACGTCCAGTGGCGTCGAGTCACTAGCTTATAAAAAACGCAACAGTTCTGGAGTATATGGCCATAAGGGGACAATGGCGGATCCACAGGGGGGTCATGACTCCCCTAAATGAGGAAATTCATATGATAGTAATTTTTTTAATTTTTTAAATTGAATAAAACTCAAATTTTCAACAACAAAAATTACCTTTTAAACTTACATACAACTTATGACCCCCCTCTCCCTAAATTTTATGCTGAATCCGCTCTTGTAAGGGGAACAGTGATATTATAGTTGCTAAGCTTGTAAATAAATCAACCTAACATATCGCGAAAAATCTGAGAACGACTCTTTCAAGACTCTTTAAAAAAAAAGAAAAAAAAAAGACACAAGCCGGAAATGGGTCATATTATTCAATATATATACAGTATATAATATGTATATATATATCTGCGGACAGGCGCGATACAGACATCAATTTCTGGGACGGGAAGGGGGGGGGGGTCATGGGACATTTAAATCTTTTAACTTGTGGTAAAATTTTACTCTTTTCTAGGTAACTACCTTTCCTTCAAAGGTTCGTCCTATTTCGGGAATGAAACATTTAATAGTGGATAATACTTTTTTTTGAAGGTTAATCGC
Organism: Psococerastis gibbosa; assembly: GCA_963971405.1. Taxonomy (NCBI): domain Eukaryota; kingdom Metazoa; phylum Arthropoda; class Insecta; order Psocodea; family Psocidae; genus Psococerastis; species Psococerastis gibbosa. Next base: position 23,568,581 of record OZ020490.1, on the reverse strand, counting down.
ATACAAACAATGTAATGAATGCATCCGATTGACCTCATCAGTCGCCTCAATGAGTAAATTAATACTTGTGCAGAGTTACGACATGTCTCCGATCGCATGGTATGTAGAAACTCACACAAGTTCAAGCACGCTACCAACTTGCCATCGAAGTCGATTGTATGTATACACAATACAATACAATATTTTATTTATTTCCTTCAATACAATACATTATTACATTTTTTCATGGTATACAATATGTATGTATGTCCGTACTTATAGTGGCAAATCTATTGTAATAGTCGGTTTCACTGCAACTGCCTTTGTGAACAAGAGCGGGTCAATTGCAACAACAGCTTCAGTTACAGTTAAAATTAATACGCCCAATGAAAGAAGCTTTCTTCCAACATTACCCTGGCTTACATTTTAAAAATCCGAGAAACCGCACAAGACTCCCTTGAAACTCACCTTTATGCTATGCTATATGTCTGTGCTCAAACTTAACCCTCCCCAGAATATTTTGGCCCCGACTTAGTAATAACATTTTTCCAGCCAGACAGACCAAGAAGCATTTGAAGAAGAAGATAGGCTATACAGATACGTAGAGTATATTTTAGGAAGGAAGAACACACAGAAAATCGTTCCACTTCAATGCTTAGGAAGTTTGAAAAAGGGGGGTAGAGAGCCCTATATTGCAGGACAGTCATGAATCACTTGAAAAATAAATGATATGGTGTCCGCCTCTGTTGCCGACAGCGGATAAGGCTAGACCCTTATACGAGGGTTGCCAATAACAACCCCTTTGCACAGTGTGGGTGTAGCTCACAGTGGACACGGAAATACTATAGAATGGCTAATGGTTTGTTTATATTGCATGCATAGGTTGGACGGTTATAACTTTTTATTTAAAATTTATAAATATTGTAAAACTGTTTTATATACTACAGTAATGCAGTGGTGTATAGATAAAATATTTTCGGGGGGGGGGGGGGGCAAGGCCAGATCGTTTTTGCCGCCGGACGCCCGTAGAGGCCCGAGACAGAGTTGAATTCCAACAACCAAACCGCTAACCGCGCTCACTGTTCTCCTACAGGTCGGGCCTCGTCGTATGCTAGTCACAGGCATAGCTTATGGAAAATGGAAATAGAGTGTGTAACCGAAATTAGAGGTTGTGGAAAAAAACTGGGCTTGGCGGGATTCGAACCCAATTTCGGTTATAACGAGGAGGTTACCTCTTCAACCAAAGTTAATTTATAATGTCAGTGTTGTATAAACCATATAATACTACAATGTATCTAGAGTATGTACTTCTTTTTGGAAATATTGACTTGAAGCAACCTGCAGCTACAGTGTGAGCAATTTGAACGCTGTGCACCTGCTGATATTTCTGCTATGCCCAGTAATAATAATAATGTCTTAAAAAAAAACAAAAATTTAGGGTTTTAGCAAAACTTGTTATAACTTGAATTAGTAAAAGATATTGATTATAAAAAAAAACATAAAAAACACAAAAAAAAAACATAAAAAATATTGTATTAGAAGTTCTTTGAGTAAAACCCAAATAATCATTAAAAAATTAACTTTGTCTAAGAAACCCACAGGTGTTTGCATGAAACCCTGAGCGCTCTCTGCAATAACTGCCATCTATACAAGGAAACCCACTAGCACTGTTACACCTTATCAGCGATTTGAGACTTGCTCAACTCGAGGAGAAGATGCAAATGTGGGTTTCTTAGACAAAGTTAATTTTTTAACGATTGCTTCGGGTTTACTAGGGGTCTTCACAGTGTTCGTGCTATCGAGTTATACCTAGTTAAGTGTGTTATATCAAGTTAAGTTAACACACTGATAACCCGATAACCGAGCTAACCAGCGTGCTATCCTAAATCCACTTCCAAGTTGGTTAGCGTGTTATTTACCTTGCTATAGCTCAGGTTTGACCACCGCCATATTTGTTTTTATCGATTGATTTGAAACACGCGTTTAAAATTTTGTAGTATTTAAATTTATTTGTATAATCTATTATCACAAGCAATTGCCGTAAATACTTAAAATTATAATAACCAAAATTAACAAAAAATATAAACAAATGTGGCACTAGAGTGAATAGAGTTCTGCCACTTTCTTTAAAACCGTGCCACGAACGTCTGACTACTACCACGTTGTTTACCCTGTTACATCTAGCATGATAAGTTACTCCCGAGGTACACTCACGATTGTGTGTTAACGTGGATAGCACATCTAACTAGATAACTCGATAACACCAGCACTGTGAAGACCCCTACTAATTCTAGTTACAGTAGTTATAACAAGTTTTTGCTTTTGCTTGTTTATTAAAATGAAATACCACGAATTCACGAGCACTTTAATTTTTTCTGATAATTTCTTTATTTTTCTAAATTCAAGGTGTTCCAATTAAGCACCCGGACCAGGGACGGATCCAGCCCATTTTTTTTTGGGGGGGGGGGTAGCTGAGGGTCAAAATAGGAAAAACTTATGTAGGATCGACTAAATTAGAGCGTAATAACTTAATTTACAATAGATTTACCAAATTTTGGGGGGGGGGGGCACCCCCCCCCCTGTATCCGTCCTTGACCCGGACTGGGGCCATAAAAGCTATTTATTTAAAATTATTTACTTTTAATAATTGTCACCTTCACCATACATCCCTTGCCTATCAAAACTTTGCTGCATATTGACCTACCACTGTTTAAAACAATGCTGCAGGTCATTGGGTGTGAGGCTGTAGAGCAGCTCCGCCGTTTCCGCCTTCACCTCATCCATCGACCCCAAACGTGATCTTTTCAAGGCAGATTTGATTTTAGGGAAGAGGAAGATGCCACAGGGGGCTAGATCTGGGGAATAAGGGCCATGTTCAAACACATCCAGTGACCTGTCTGTCCGCTAATTCTGTTCGGTCTTTCTGTTCCTGCGAAAGGATTTTTGTTACCAATTTCGCACTCACTTTTGTCATGTTCAGTCCGTCGTGAAAAATTTCAAATTTGTCGCACCGTGTCTTTATTACTGTTCTATTATCATTCTTGTTGAAAGACGTCGATCTTTCCGCACAATTTCGTTAATTTTCGACACCATTTCGTCTGTTCGCATTGAGATTGGTCGTCCAGGCCGAGCATTGTCCATAACCAGGCGCGGATCTACGGGGGGGGGGGAGGCTATAGGGGCTAAAGCCTCCCCCATTAGGATCCTCAAAATGCGTAAAACCCCACTACTTCAGTCCTATATTTTTTACAAATTTTCCCCCGGGTAAGACCCCCGGGCCCCCCTTGTGCTCGATTGTATTAATTACCTATAATATAGAACCCTTTATTGCTCTGAAAATGCGTAAAACCCCAATATTTCAGCCCTATTTTTCAAAAATGTTTCAAAATTTAATCTTAGCCCCCTCCTTGGTCTCATTCTAGATCCGCGCCTGTCCATAACCTCTTCCCAGTCATCACTAAATCTTTTGTGCCACTCAAACACAGTTGTACGCGACATTAAATTTTCGCCATAAGCCTCTTTCCAAAATTGGAAACTTTGTGTGGGTGTATTATTCTAAAAATGTCAAACCTTATCGCTACTCTATATACTTGCATCAACCATTACCTCGGCAAAGTGTAGCAACATGGTACATCGCAAACTAACCAAATTGGACCATATAGAGAAGTATAACGTACCTGAAATGGATTAAGGAGCAGCAAATGAATACTAGTGGACACCAAAAAAACGTAGGGTATGTCTTGATGTAAATTACAGTTAAAATGGGCAGAAATGCCCGCATTTGTGTTAATCTTATCTATTTTTGAGGTGTATTTTTTAGCATTGGTGTTTACTTAAGTTAATTAAAGTAGGTACACCTTGAGAGGTTATACCTTGTACTTTGGTCGTATTTCTTACAATTCCTTACGCAACATTTTGTTATAATGGGGTATAGGGGGCGCTGGGAGACTTGTTGCTCATATAGGGGGTGAAATCCAAAGTCCGGGGCCTGCCGGTCGAGAAGTAAAGTATTATTGTAGTTGAGTAAGAGGGGGGGGGGGGCTTCTGTTTTGGGTCCACGGTATATAAGTCATTATTTAGTTATTGTGTTGCGTGGTACCTAGCACAATTAATAAACCTAAAATGTAGTCAGTCACAACAAAATCACGCATGCAGACCAAGTTCATACCAATGCAATGCTGGGATTGATCGACAGTTTAATAATTTATAACAGGTTTTTCTCAGTAAAGCTATGCTCCTCGCATGTACCTGGCTGAATCAGGTTCCAAAAGTCGCCTAATTGTACTGCAAATCACCTGTTTTTTGGCTACTGGACCACGACTGATATTTTTTTGCAGTCCTGCTTCGGGGCTAATTTCGAGGTGGGCTCGTCTATTAAAAATATTGATTCCGGCGTAGTGAATCATAATAGGTTTAAGGCATGATTCGGTTTTTAATTGTATTTCTGGAAGTTGACTCAACGTGCAGGGGGTTTCACATCGAAATCTGGGTTTGTAATTGGGCATGTGTTTGATACTTAGCTGAGTTGTTCCAGAAGTCTATAAATATAAATGCATCAGCGACGATAACAAAACACAAAATAGATGGCGCCAAACCATAAGTATTGCCAATAGCGGTGAAACGTAAGGTAAGGTTCCAATTATTTATTTTATTATTAGTATTTATTAAGGCCCAGTACATACGAACAATGAGGTTCTGTAGGGACAGTTTTGGTCACTAGGTTCGCTGACGACAAACCGATATTATTCAAAATGGCCGCCGTTTGCATGCGAAAACTATGCTCTTAGCATCTAATTAATTCTTTTAATAATTTTTATAATATTTTTACTATGCCTGGACCTTATTTTGCTGCATATAATTTAATATATATATTCTCCATGATTTATGGAAAAATATATAAATAAAATAATACGTAATTAAAAATCATTTTAAAATAGTATTGAGGCTTATGGAAAAATCAACGCTTTGATATCATTGCAACTGGTGCTGCCATCTACAAAATGCCGCCACAAATGAACCCCATTCTGCCAGACGTCTTTTCCATTGAAGCCATAGGGCTAGCAGAAGAGTTCTTGTCGTTTTCTCAACGATTTCCCCAGCTGGTGTGAAGCCGACCGCACAAAACAGCACGATTTTCCCCTTGACACGCTCCGAACGTCACAAAACCTTCGGAAGTGTGTTCAGAAATTACCTCTTCTTTTCACCAACCTACCACCAGAAGAAGAAGACTACAACATTCGCTGCAAGCCAATCCATAGATTGTAACTCAAGAAGACCATCACCAGCCCATTTGTTCCTATCAGAGGCGTAAAGTTTTAGAATGATGGCGGGGGAAAAAAGTAGACATTATGACGTCATCAGGCAGGATAAGGAAAAATTGAAAATATAAGAGCAAAATAGTAGGGTTTTACGCATTTTAATAGTAGTAAAGTATAGCTGTAGATTTTACAAAGCTAAAAAAGGAATGCATATATTCATATTACTGCAAAGGAGACCATGAAGTTTGAACCACGTCTTACAATGCTCGAGGCTGGGGGCAAGTTAGACCGGGCCCCCCCCCCTCCCCCAACTTTACGCCCCTGATTCCTATGATAAATTTCTCAGCGTCTCACGCCGGCGCGGAACGTCCGTGTTACTGGGTCTAACACTTCTATTTGGAGCAATTGCGGGATGAACAGCCAGCCCTTCTACCTCAGGAGCAAAGGCGAGGCTTCATCAATTCATGACTAACCTTTAATTAATGCCATCTTACTAAAATTTGAAGTTTTAAATAAATAAATAAAATAAATATTGAGACTTTTTTTGTTCTATTACTATAAGCCAACCTACCACTAGGTTCCAAGCATATCCAAATGCTTACTCGTTTATTTTAAATTTATTTTGACTTGAAAAAAATTGGATGAGCTTAGAGTGGAGGCTTGGAGCTTGGCCATCCATAGAAATCAACAATAATTGTAAATATTAAAATACTTTATTCATGTTAAACTGGCCTTAAAACCGACTATCATGAAAATGTCGGCTCATATCTGTACTTGGTTAAGTCATGCTTTCGCCTGTTTCATTGTGTTAATGGTAAGCCTGTCTCAGCTTGTCTATTATGGCTTGTAGCCGGTGTAGGTTGACATCGAAAACGTATACCAGTTTGCCAATGGCCAAAAATTCATACGGAAACAATATACAAAGAATGTCCGGGCCCGGGCCTTCCCAGTTGAGTGTAAGAGAGAACTTTATAGCCCTAACTCCGCTAGGTTGGCTTAGTAATAGAACACAAATTCACTATTTATTTATCCAAGCCGCAATGTTTTGGATAAAAGTGTCCTAGGCCCGGAGTATCAGCAAGGCCGTAGCCAGGATTTTTTTTTTGGGGGGGGGGTTCAGAAATTTCATTGGATATTACATAGTGGTTTTTATTTTTCCTCTCAAAATCCGATTCTATCAAGCCATTTCATTTCGGGGGGGGGGGGGGTTGAACCCTAATGAACCCCCCCCCCCCCCCCTTGGCTACGGCATTGAGTATCAGGTACAGCCGTATACAGGTACCGTAATGCCCACACATGATGTTTGCGTGCTCTGAAATCCGGAATTTGAACGGGTATAAAACCAAAGAAAGAAACTCTATCACAATAAACATGGATCGCGAGCAGCCCATAGACAAGCTGTGAGGCCTTGGTTGTGACTTGTGACATCTCTTCTGCTGGGTTACAAATACAAGAAAGCGAGAATACTTCGCGCGACCTCGACCAACTGCATTTGTCAATGTCAAAACACTAATGACGCATCAGGAAAGAAAGAAAATTGCCTGTATTTGTACATACAAATACAAAATATGATATGAGGGAGCATTCCTAAAAGACAAGACATGGTTCAACCCTTGAATTCCCAGTTCACATCAGAATAACGAGATATAAAACCACTATGTGGCCATATACATACTGTATATATAATTAATTAAAGATTGACTTTTTTGTTCTATTACTAAGCCAACTTAGCGGAGTTATATAGGGCTATAAAGCCCTCTCTTACACTCAACTAGGTAAGCCCGGGACTACCTGCTTTACATGCCCTCCGAAGCATGGCCAGAAAATGTAGCAAGTGTGGGACTCGAACCAACAACCACTCGGGTGAAAGTCGGAGTCTTTACCACTACTCTACAAGTCTCACCGCAGCAAAAAATAATATGTAACAATTGGAAAGTGTCAGATGAAGCCAATAGTACACATTTATTGTATATGTACGGTAATTTGCATTGGCAAATGACAATCGCCAAAATTCTTCTTCAAATCCAGTGGTTGAAGACTATAAGTATCCTATACCCTCGTAACCCGAAATTTGGTTTTTTAATTATGCTAAAATGCCGTGCCCCAGCCATAAACGTCCCGAAAAGCCCAAGTCGCTCCTTCAGACAGAGCCTATACTGAATGGTTCTACTTAGTACATGAGTACCCGCATCCAAAGTAATCAAAAATTCCGCCGTGCCCAACCCAGTCTCGGTTTCCAAAAATCAATACAGCAGCTCAACAGCCCCTACAATGCTTAGCCGAAAAAAATTAAATCTTTTTTCTCTCTGAAACTACCAGCGACAGTAAGTGCCAAAAAATTTAGGGCTACGACCAAACGTTTATCTGCAGTTTACTATAAATTCCAAGTCACTGTGTCGATTAGTCATTAAATAAAAAAATAGGCACTTTTCAGACAGTAAAGAAAATTTTTACCAGTTTTAGAAGGAGAAAAACCTTCAAATTGGCAAATTACTACATAAGAGAAGTATCGGAATCCAGTTTCAACGGAAATTGAGGCTAGTAAGAGTTCCGTTTATCTCCACTATGGCGCTGTTTTCAACGAACTGAAATGGTCCGTTGTCTTCGCTTAGAGACAGAAGTTAACGAAATCTCAAAAAGTTGTCAGAGTATGGCAATAATTATTTTTTTATAAAATGGCAAAACTTATTGCAAAATTATGGCATACATTTTATATCATTTTTCTACCTAGTTTCTGAGAAAAATAATAGACCCATCTAGTGAGTGTCGGTTAAGCCGTTATGCATGCGAATTTGGAAGAGCATAACTGGTAAATTTAACAATTTGCGGTTCATACAGTAAAAAATTGTTTATTACCATACATTAGGCCCATATTGTGACTTGAGAAAATGTATAGCATAATTAATTTATGGTTTACACTTCACAGTTTTCATTGTAATACTTTTATTTTTATTGTTAACATCTATCTAATTTACAATAAATTATAAACCTTTCAAGCAACATATAAAAATAATTTGCTGATTTATTATTTTCATACAAATTCATATATACACTGTAGATATGTTTAATACAATACAATAGGTCCACCATGGCTGGATGGCATAATTCATGTTACTCATGGTAAGCACTAGCACTTTAAAATTAGGCTTTAGCTCCGTTAAGTTACTATTTAGGAACGAATTGTTTTATTATTAAATTAAGCCTTAAACAATAATAACTACCCATCAAAATTATCTGAAATCATTATTCATTAGGAAAAAAAAGGAGGGAGATTACAATATCTTATTTGAATTACAATATTTCTGAAATGGGAAAAGGTAGCAAAACGGACCTCAGTCTGAATTTGAAAGCTTTATTTAGAACAGATCACTGCCTGATTTCTTTGAAAATCAAATTTAAAACAGCAAGTATTTAATATAATTTAAATGAAGACAATCACGTCAGACGTTTTGTCTTATTGCCACCGTAACATTATGGGCTAGTATCTAATACAATAAAATACAATAATACTGTACAAGGCATACATATAATGCTATTTATTTCCCCACAAAATCATCAAGTCTCCTCCCTATGGGCTATAAATTAAGTCCACCCCTCAATGCGCCCTTTCTGCGGAAAAGACAAGGTCAACCACTCGGCATTCTGTTCTCCTGGTAGCTCGTGTTGAATAGTGCGGCGGGAGCGGGTGAGATGGCCGGCAAGTGACGCGTCACTTCCCGGGCCCGCTGCAGCTACTGGACCGTACACGTACCTAAAACCACAACTATTTATTTACTTCTGCAGAGACGGTAGAGATCAAGGCCGTAGCCAGTCGGGGGGGGGGGGGGGGGGGTTCAGAAATTTCATTGGATATTACATAGTGGTTTTTATTTTTCCTCTCAAAATCCGATTCTATGTAGTATCAAGCCATTTGGGGGGGGGGGGGGGGGGTTTGAACCCCACCTTGGCTACGGCCTTGGTAAATATAGATGCGATAAGCTGAGAAGAAAAGGGAGTTGTCAGAGACCACCCTGGATAAGACTTGGTTAATGGTTGGTGGCTGGAGCAAACATACACAGACAACCTCTGAAGATTTCTTTTGTGTGGTCGGCATCCCGCTAGTTTCCGAAATCGTCAAGAAATCGATAAGAAATCTTGTGATAAGCCCGATTTTAATAATAAGAGCTATTTATTTGATTTTGAAGTTTTTCACATTAGAGGGGTGGGGGTAAGAATATGTGTTTATGTAGATTGAATATCTAGATCTTTTATAAGATTATTAGTTTTATTGATTTCTTTTGTTATTGGGCTGTACAATGGAAACGACGGCATCATTGCTTCTAGTTAGGCGGCTGGCTATTCCACTTGTTAATATTCCGTCATTTAATGCATCAATAATAAGTCTGTACCATATTATAACTTAATTTATAATAGATTTTATAATTATTATATATATAGATAAGTTAAGTATCTACATAATAGTCTCCTTAAAACCAAAATCTCATCAATTATTGATGCACAAATGACGGAATATTGACAAGGGGAATAACCGCCTTAGTATAATAAAATAAATAGTATCAGTTCAGTGGTAAACGTAAATCTGATTCAACGAACGAACAATACGAACGAACGAAAAGTACTGGATGACTGCACTTTTCGCTTTATTTTTTATTTTTTATTTATTCGTAGTTCATAATTTAAAAAACATAAGAACAAAAGGAATGACCCGTTAGTTGTTTTTTTTGGGTTCAGTGGGTTCGTTCGTTCAGCAGCCCGATAATGGCGATTTGGGATTATTATAATACCGCGCAGGCACGTAGCCAGGGAGGGGGCTTTGGATTGGGGCTGAAGCCCCTCCCGAAATGTAAGAAAAGGGAAAACAATGATTTTTTAGTTTATTTATATTTGTTCTCGTTCGATCCAGTGTACATAGGCCTACAGTAGATTCGATAGTGCAAGATACTTCCGCAGGTTACGGAAGTCTTGACCCGCAATTTTACTGGGGGTATTCCATACCCCCCCCCCCCAACCAGGGCCGGTTTCAAAAAAAGTTTTCGGGGGGGGGGGGGCGGTGACCTGAAAAATATCGCGTTTCCCTTACTTGAGTAACAATTTCTCTTCATTTCCTTCAAAAGTCTATTCTATCTAGTATAAAGCTATTTTTCTCGGGGGGGGGGGGGGGGCGACTGCCCCCAACCCCCTGGTAGTTAGCCCCTCCCGAAATAAAATCCTGGCTACGTGCTTGATACCGCGCATTAGTAAGATCGAAGATGTCACAACTCACATGACGGTGTTAAAATGTGCACGGGAAATTCAAATTAATAAACATTAAAAAAAGTACAGGTAGAATTTTCAAATACAGTAAGAATTAAAATTAAGAGAGAGAAAATTGAGAAATCACCAAAAATATCAAATTATTAATTTGAATTTCCCGCGCGCATTTTGCACTAATTTCTTTAAAACAATTGGATAAACCCCGATATTATTCTTCTCGAGTTGCAATCTAGGGATTGGTTTGCAGCGAATGTTGTTTTGTTGGGGGGTTTCAGAAATTTCATTGGATACATAGTGGTTTTTATTTTTCCTCTCAAAATCCGATTCTATCTAGTATTAAGCCATTTCATGTCGGGGGGGGGGGGGGTAAGGAAGTTTGACTGAACCCCCCCCCCCCCCTTGGCTACGGCCTTGGGCTGCAGGGATAAATTATAATTCCCATATATTAATTAATCAAATGAATCTCCCTCCCTCTCATCATTCATTCCATTCATCTGACTCATCCCATCTAATTAATTAAATAATCTGCGTGTGCTCAAAGCCCGTGGTGGATAGACGGTTAACAATATCAAACTAACATAAAAGTAGTAGGAGGTATTTATATGTGAGAGAACGTGAATTCACCTGTTGATGCCGAAAGTCCTGAAGAAGGCGCCCGAGTATTAGGAGCTCCGGAGCATAAGAGGTCTATGGGTGGAGCGGCTATGAGGAGGGGCCAATTAAGCGAGTGTACTCTCCAACCAGACCTTTTTCCGCGGAGCTGCGGAAGATTCTATTTTCATTCAGTGCATTTACGTGCAAATCATATTTCTTTAGTTGGATTTACTACTTTTTAGGGCACTTACAAGTTTAATTTAGTTAAGTATTCAGGCACGAATATTGTAAGATAGCTAAAGACGCACAGTAAGTCAGTCAGTAACCCATTTCCAATTTAAGAGGCCCATGCTACGTAGAAAATGAGCACCCCAAAATTTGTTGTTTTTATTGACTTTTTATTTTTTATTTAATTAACAAGGCAAGTTATTAATGATTTGGCTCATGTAAGTTGTAGAAGACTACTTCATGCATCATATAATAGGAAATATTAAATTTTTGGTACCTTAGTTCTTTCATAAAAACCAGTGGGGACTAAAATTTCGTTAAATTTGGGATTTTTGGGAAAACTACAGAACCGAAAATTAAATTACCCGAATTTATGATGCACGAAGTAGCCTTCTAGAACTTAAATGACCCAAATTTTTAATAACTTAGCTGAGTTATGAAATAAAAAATGAGAAGCATTTAATTTTGGGATGCCAATTTTCTACGTAACATATGTTAATTGAAATTGCGACAAAGCTCCAGCGGACCTACTATACCGTTTAGTATTAACTTATTCTATGCGTTAAAAATGTAAACAAAAAAATGTTCAATAGCGCATTCCTTTCAAAAATTAACTAGTATATACGGTATACATTTCTAATTCCAGTTTAAGATTAAAAAATAATCGCCAATCACAGGGCCGAAAGGCACCCCGTGGGATCATTTTCTTAGGTTTTATTTATGTAGATTGGTTTTGCAAACAAAAATACATTCAAACTTCATGTTCCACGTCGATAACGTCTAAAAATCCATATTGCATTTTTTGTACTGCAAAATTCTGCCGTCAAATCAAAAAACCATAACAAAAATGATGAAATATAGCATTAAAGAATAGGTTACCGTTGCCTAATCAATATATCTTGAACATTGGCCATTAATGAAAGACATGCCACGAAAGGGGGTGACAAGTTTTAACTTACCTCATAACTCTTTGACCGGGTACATTTCATGTATTTATTTTATTTTTGAAATTTTGAAAGTGTAGCCCGTATACTGTAGGTGCAAAGTAATCCCTAAATTGGTCAATTTAATGTAAATTAAAATATTCAGAGAAAATTTGTTGTTATTTTTTGTTGTATAGCAATTTTATGATTTATGTAACATGGAAAATCTAAATAATTTACACATTATGAACCCTAATATTTCTTAAAAATGTAATATTTTGTTTATTATTTATTTGAGGAGGCTGTTTACAAACATGGCCAACTCCAAGTTGTAGAATTTTTGAGGAGAGTGGATGTTCTGTTGAAAATTGCATTTGAGAATTGCATTTTATAGCTAACCCTAGACTTCTCAGCGCTTCTGTGCGCAATCTGGCTGCTTTTGTCACTGTATTTTACAACGTGCAGGTGGACATTAAAATTTTCAGCAAGGTCGGATCGAAACCCCATTTTGTAAAAAAATGGAGTTGGCCACGTTTGTAACCAAGCTCCTCGTTTGATTATTAACACTCGCTGAGCTACGGGCATTCGCTCTCCACAGCCGTCGAGAGCACCCTATATGTACGTAGAATTTGACAGTTAATCTGCCTTGTACGCCTGTAGTATAAGGGGCAGGTCAAATGTTTACAATGGTCTGATGGGTGAAGAATGACATATAAAATTGGTACGCACAGGTATATAGGCAACCAAGAAATCACAAATTGATCAAATCCAAAGATATACTTTAGCCTAAAATTAGGAAATCCGTTATATTAATGAATTTAAGAGTCGCATCTTACTATGTCAATAAAGTTTCCAACAATGCAATAAACAAAAAAAAGTGGGACAATGTACGGGTACATGAATGCTGCTAACGGTTAAGAAACGGAAACTATATCATACTTCGGTCATGTGATGTAATAATCCAAGGGAAGATGGGACAGAGGGCTCCCAGCAGAAGACTATTCTGCTTGAAAAACCTGAGGCAGTGGCTTGGCAAGAGAATCACGACTTCCTTTTTTAGAGCAGCAGTCTCCAAGGTACATTAAAAAATATTCGCATACAAACAATTTAATGAATGTATCCGAGTAACCTCTTCAGTCGCCTCTTTAGGTAATACCTGTGTTGAGTTACGGCAGTCGCATGATGTGTAGAGACTCGCACAAGTACGAATAAGCTACCACTATGCCATCCAAGACCTTAACTTAAATTGCCATGATGATCGCCAATCTTCGATAGAAGAGGCATTGATAGAAGAAGAAGCTCATTGGGCCACCAGGATCGTCTTAAAACCTTGACGCCCTGAAAGGTATTTCAAGGCTAAAAACCAGGTAGATTTAAGGGTTGGTAATCTGCAGTGTAATATTGTTAAGAACCCTGGAAGCAGGAGAGACGGGTGGGTCGACCGAGGAAGGGTGGGCAAATCAATACTGCTCCCTCGCTGACTCATACAGCTCTACATCAATGCAATGGAGGGCTTCTCAAATTGCTTACGGCTTTCCCACTAACGGCCTACCATTTTATCTTTCCACATCCCCACACATCAGTGCCGTATATGATTATGATTCAGTGACGAGCTGTATACAATAAGTGTCATCAACACATATATTTTCGATATCGTGAGGTTTACTTTTAATTGTAATATATTACAAATATATATATTATAGCATATATTATATATATATATATATACATTATATTATATTATGGTTTATTGATCCCCCCCGTATACATTTTATCCTTCTTTTCTTTCACTATACCTCTCTTTTTTTTCTTCTCCATTTAATTTTAATTAATCTATAATAAGTTACAATGTTTTAGTTTTTAAGGTTAGCATGAAAACAAGACTTTATAGTCTTATTGTTCGCCTTTTGTTTTATTTGCAATAAAGTCGTGTTTCATTTTTCATGTCATTTTTCATATATATATATATATTATAGCTAAAATTTGATTTCCAACAGCCCGATCATGGTGATTTTGGATTATTATAATACCGGTTTTTTTTTAATAGTTTTCACAAATGAGCGCAAAATGCGCGGCAAATTCAAATTGATATATTAATATTTGTGGTGAGTTAACTGAGTTTTAAGTTTTTTCTCCGTTAGATGTAGACACATGAATTAAAATTGTTTTTATATTTGAAATGTATACCTGTACATTTTAATGTTTATTAGTATTTCCTTAAATTATAAAACAATGTGACCATTCTCTTGTAAATTCCAACAATTTATTAATTTGAATTTTCCTCGCATATTTTAACACCGTCACGTGACAACTTACTGATGTGGTATTAAAAAATAAACCCCGGTATTATAATAAAATAATCCCAAATCGCCGTAAATGGTTAAAATATGGTTAAAATCTCCAGTTCATGATCAAAATAATATGCACAGAATAAAAAAAGATAAATAATAGGATTAAGAGTGTACAGCCCGTAGGAAATTGGCAACCCGAAATTTATTCCATATTATTTTTTATTTAATTAACTAAGCATGTTATTAAAGATTTGGCTCATCAAAGTTGTAGAAGACTACTTCATGCATCATATTATAAGATATTTTTAATCTTCGAAATTGTATTTTTTTTCATAAACATGCAGATATTTTATAAACAATAAATTTTCACGTAAAAGCGATTTTATAAAAAAACTACAATTTCAAAAACTAAAAATACCTTATTATATGATGCATGAAGTAGGCTTCTATAACTTTGATGAGCCAAATATTTAATAACATGCTTTGTTAATTAAATAAAAAATAAAAAGGAATAAATTTCGGGTTGCCAATTTCCTACGGGCTGTACACTCTTAACAGTTATATAATATGTAATTTGCAATTACAGGGTGGATTTTTTTTTCATAAAACGGTGGGAGGGAGTGCTACCCCACTGAACCAGAACATGATGGTACAATTTAAATAGCCTATACGGTTTAGTAAAAAAAAAAACTATGAACAAAAAAACGAAGAAATATAAAATTTGGTACATTTCAGGTAGGTTCCGGTCAGGGACGGATCCAGCCCATTTGGGGGGGGGGGGGGGAGGGTAGTTGTGGGCCAAAATAGGAAAAACACATGTAGTATCAGAGCTTGATATTGATAAATAATTAACTTACAATAGATTTATGGTTCAGGCGCGATGTTGCTAGTGTTGTTATTGATTATTAGATTAATTTATGATTATTGATTATATTGTTATTATATTGATTAATGATTATTAGATTAATTTAAAAAAAAAATGAAATATGAAAGGTGTTATTGTAATAGGAACTTCTTTAAAATATGGTTCCGTTTCGTTCTTTGTCCTGACCAGAATTGATCAGTTAAACTAAATCAGTTACTTAAATCAAGTACCGTATTGTTTTTAGCCTCAGTTTATACCTGAGCAAGGCCGTACCGTAGCCAGAGTTTTTTTTTGTAGGGGTCCATCTGACGTCACCAGAGTTGAGGTAACCTTAATATATATATAACTCCATTCTATCTAGTTCTATTCTCCATTCTATCTACACTGCAAATATTTCGGGAAGGGTCCGGACCCCATGGACCCCCCCCCCCTCTCTCTGGCTATGGCCTTGTACCTGAGGCGGTATTTTGAGGTATGGCCCTCGTCAAAATAAAAATCTGCGTCCGCCACTGGAACTGACCTTGCCCCCCAAAAAATATTTTATATAACTTATACGCCACTGCAGTATACCATCATTATAATGTATACCGTTGCTTATTAGGGTGATAAGGACTTCCGGTAGGCAGCAGACCAACGGCAACAACAGGCCTCAATCTCATATAAAAGTATAGAGACTCGATAAGGGGATCTTGCTGCCATCTTTTAGTAGAGTTAGGAAACTAGTGCGAGCAAAGCAGCTCAACTGGAGGTGAAGTCCTCGCATTTACCAATAGATGGAGGCAACGTGTAACTCTGTAAGTTATATCATATTTTACATACTGTAGTCAAGGCCGTAGCCAAGGGGGGGGGGGTGTTCATGGGGTTCCACCCCCCCCCCCCCCTCGAAATGAAATGGCTTGATACTAGATAGAATCGTTTTGTGAGGGAAAAATAAAAACTACTATGTGATATCCAATGAAATTTCTGAAACCCCCCCCCCCCCCCCCCCCCGAGCAAAAAATCCTGGTTACGGCCTTCACTTTAGTTATCTCCAAACTTCATACTTGCGTCACTTTGCGTCACTTGGTCTATTCCCGCTAAGATACCTTTACCTATACAAGACTTTGAAAATATTTTATTCCATCAGTGGCCATATGGTACAGAGACCGAGGCCAGTGAATACCAGACAAATTGAGCACTTCACAGTACCTAGAGCATATACAACAATTTTTACAAAGGCCTACCAATGCCTAGCGCCAAAGACATTTAATCAACTAAAATTACGGCCTGGATCTCTGACCACAAATAAATTTTCAAAATTGGACGGGAAGAGGTGGAATCTTTGTTTCAAATTATGGATTAAAAAGAATTTTTTCTGTGGACCTGTTATTAGCACGTACGTTAATGTTAGTCGTTTTTTTCAAGGGTTTAAAATTTTGTTGTTAAATTATTTATTTATTTATTTTTTAGTCTGTTATGGGCCATGTGGCCCTACAGTATTGTGTATTTGTATTTTTCTAATACACCTTTTGATTTGATTGATTGATTGATTGAACTTCTCCAACTCAAAATGTAGAAGTGAGGACAAATTGCCTTTCAATACAAATCATTATTATTATTCCCCAAAGCATTGGAATACTTCAATTAATACTCCCCATTTAATAACAGGGAGGAGGAGGTCTGGAGGAGGGGGGAAGGAAGGCTATTAGCCGCCCCCAGGCACCCGCCCAGTATTTTCAGGGAAATAAAAAAATATTAAACTAACTTAATTTCCGTTCCAGACCCACTATACTCTATTAATAGGTCCTGTGTTGTTTTTCTCCCTTTTACTGCCCTATCTGCAGCCTGATCGAGGCGATTATAATACCGGCATTTATTTAATCCCCTGGCATTAAAAATGTAAACAAGATAATTTTATAATGGAAAGTGCTATTCAAATTTGTTTGTTTACAGTTATAATCCTAGGTCAGGCTGCTGATGGCCTATAATTTTGACCCTTAGGCAAGAGATTTTGCCATATGTGTGCCATACAGTGTTAGGTATATGGTTCACTTTGTGCGCTCCCCGGTCATGCGCTAGTCGCAAAGGCGGAGCAACGGAGGGAGGGGTCAGGGGGGTCACGACCCCCCTTAAATGAGTAAGTTCATAAGGTACCTAGTAAAAAAAATGAATAAAACTCAACTTTAAAAAAAAAAAAAAAAAAAAAACCATTTTAAACTTACAAGCAACTTGTGACCCCCCCCCCTAAATTTTACGCTGGATCCGCCCTTGGCTATCCGCCCCCTGTCCTAGCTACACTTTTGTCTAGAGTCTGGTCAGGTTCAAATAAACCGAAAAGAGGTCGTCTTAACTGGTATGTAATCCAAAAAACATATTTACTTATAACGCACAATACGATGTGATAATAACGCAGAGACAAACATGAAACAACTACTATCTACTGTATATATGAAGAATGATGCGTTAGATTGATATACTATGAGTATGACACAGTGGCGGATCAGATGGGGCGGGGGGGGGGGGTCGCAAAACCCTGCATGAATACAGGCCTGTAACAAGGATTTTATTTCGGTTAGGGCTAAGATCCTGTAGTATATGGAATGAAATGTCGCTTGGTTGGAAAGTTCAATACTATGTAGTGTAAAGTCATGACCCCCCCCCCCCCTAAATGAGTAAATTCATCAGATTATTTAAAAAAAAAAATAAATAAATAAAATAAAACTCAAATTTTCAACCAACAAATTTTACTTTTTAAACTTACGTACAACTTGTGACCTCCCGCCCCTAAATTTTCCGCTGGATCACCCTTGCTTTTAACCTTATCCTTGTACCATAAGCCTTTCAAATTTTCCCCCCGTGGACGACCGCAAATATTACAAAAATACTATACAGACCTATGGGACTAGATTTAAATAAGCTACCTAACAAATACAAAATATAATGAATGATAGCTGGTTCTGATAGGGTTTCTCCTTAAAAAGAAAGGATAACAAGTGGATTACGGGAAATACTGTGACTCATCTTAACCTGCCCTGTGATTCATCAGCTCGTCGTCAAGTCTGCTTACGATACAGTTTGTGAAACAGTTTTCGAAGTTTGATTTTAAGCGGTTACATTTGAAATGTATTGTACTATACAATTTATCATTGGCGTGAATTCCCAAAATTTCTGGGGGGGGGGGGCTTTAGGACCCCAAGACCATGTTCCCCCGGAGAAAAAAAAGTCGATAAATGGGCCGAAATTAGTGAGGTTTTACGCATATATACCCTGGAGAAAGGGGAGCCCGGGGGTCACCCCTGGAGAAATAAAAGTGATAATTAGCCCGAAATTAGTGAGGTTTTACGAATATTCTATCCCGGAGAAAGGAGGGCCCGGGGGTCTCCCCCGGAGAAAAATTGATGAATATGCCCAAATCAGGGAGATTTTACGCACTTTGGCGCCCATTCCACATACGTACAACGTCAATGAAAATTATGAAATTGAAGCACATTTCAAATTCTCATTGATGGGGGCCATTCCATATGTTTTTTTCAAAAATTGACAATTTTTAATTGTAGCGTATGCGCCAAATTTTTGAAATTTGTTTGCATTTGTTTCTTGAAATTGTATTTGTTTTCTTCGTCGCCTTATTATTTAAACCTTATTATAATTTTTATACAGAAATGCTTTCTTTTTAGAGAAATCAATTAAAATAGTTGTATTTGTCATATCCCATGACGCCATTTCTTAATTTTAGATTGTTTGTTTCATTGTTTGTGATCTTACTCTATGATCAATTGATCATTGATCAATTTTAACAATGGCATAGAGTAAAATTGAAATGTCCTTCAATTTCATAATTTTCATTGACGTTGTACGTATGTGGAATGGGCGCCTTAGCAAGCAGTACAGTTGCGATTTTATAGACGAATAAACCTACCACTGAGGGGGGGGGGGGGGGTCTCCCTCGAAGAAATTTTTTGAAAAAATTGGTCTGAAATATTGGGGTTATAGGCATTTTGTGAAAGTACTTGGTCAACATGTTGATTTTTTTCATGATGTCTTTCATGTGAAATACGCATAGGCCTACCAAGAATTAATTTCCCTTTCGTTATTGTGGATACTATGACTTTCGCCTCCATAATGTCTTTGTCACCAGAAATCCTGGGGGGGGGCTACGGGTGCTTCTGGGGGGGGGGGCAGGCCCCCCTATTTAAGCCAACGTTTGCAAGCAGTACAATTTAGATATTATAACGACGAATAAACCTACCATTGAGGGGGGGGGCCGGGGGTCTCCCCCGGAGAAAAATTTGGAAAAAATAGCTCTAAAGTATTGAGGTTTTAAGCATTTTGAGTAATACATTTTTTGTGAACGTACTTGGTCAATATGGTGACTTTTTTTTAATGTAAAATAAGCATACTAAGAATTAATTTCCTTTTCATTATTGTGCTGGATACTATGCCTTTAGCCTCCATAGCGTCTTTGTCACCAGAAATCCTGGGTGCGGGGGGCTACGGGTGGACCAGCCGGCCAGCGAACTGGACATTTAGGGAGTTGCTGCCAACCAATCGTTCAGATTGTGACATCAGAAAGAAGATTGCACTGTCACTTATGTAGATCTTTAGTTATAAGACTTACGTGCATGTGCATGGTGCTTATCATATCATATCGTTCATTTTCTTATACCTATTAAGCTTATTTTATTTTTAGTAGGTATCATGGTAGACTACTTTAGGTGTAGCTATGCAAACCAATACAACCAATAAGTTTAAACTTTGGTAAAAACACATTTCTTTTGGAATTTCTCGGGTTTTTTACTTTTAGAATTATTATAATTAAATTTGAATGATATTTTATATTAATTTATACACTTTTTATGATAACAGCCTGCCAATTTGGCGCCCCTGGCAGAACTGCGCCCAGGGCACATGCCCTACTTGCCCCACCTCAGTTACGCCACTGACTAGAAGCAAGGGCGGATTTCGCCTCCAATTTAGGGGGGGGGGATCAGCAGGCAGATTCAGTGGATTATAACATTAAAAAACATCATTAATTCCCACTGTAAACCCATATTATCTAGTGTAAGTTCATTTAATTTTGGGGGGGTCCAGACCCCCTGACCCCCCTAAAATCCACCCTTGACTAGAAGCCCTGTACTTCCACAAGCTATGCCGACGGTTCAGCAGCCCCTAGGTGCGGTACTGAGTGACTTGGCGGTACAGGAACGCTTTGCTATTACCACATGCTGATAGGACGGACAAACGCTATCAGAAGCGTGAGTGTATCGGTCTCCTCGGCTTGTGGTCCCTTGTCTGTTTACGTTTGTTCGCGTAATTTGTGATAAATATTTTTAAATATTTGACGGTTTCCAATTATCAAGGTTAGTTCGCTATTACATAATTGTTATTACAATATTATTGATCCATTGACCCAGGAATTTATCGCGTTATCCGCAGGTCTACTATATATTACTATTTACGGCATTAATATTGTGACAGTTCACACAGGAGTGCTGTGCAAGAAAGCAACAACTAAGTTCATTTATTAACATGTCTTGGCAATTTTGTGTTTTAGAACAGATACATATACGATACTTGCCTACTAACAAAAGAGAGTGTGCCCCATGGGTCTAAAAAGCACATGTGGAGTACATATAATTAATTTTGTCAACTTGAGTTGGTAGGTACCCCGCACACCTTCAGGTTAAGGGGGCCTACATATATACAGTATATAACCAAAATTAGAGGATATAGAAAAAAATGGACTTGGTGGGATTTGAACCCACGATCTACGCATTTACGTAAGATTATCATTCATTCGAATCCAGCCAAGTCTATTTTTTCTATACCCTCTAATTTTGGTGATAACGAGCCAACGAGGAGATTACCTCTTCAATCCAAGTTAGTTTAAGTCAGTGTTACATACCATATACTAGTAATACTATAATCTATCCATAAAATACCTAAGTTTTGCATAGCCTACAAACTATGGTTCATGGTTCAGCAGATCTCTGTTCTTTGCGCTATGGCCCTACGGCCTACAGGTACTACAGGTAGGTTAAAGGTTAAATCTCCCGGAAGGAACAATTTGTTAGTCTGGCTTGCCATCCTCTGTTGCGGTCATCGTCATGTAATTAAGATAGTGTTATCACTTCTATACAGGATGGTATGGGAGTACTGACCTCACGAGTTCTGAATCTTCTTTGCTCACGAAATTCAATTTGTGTTTGATTGAGGCTTGAACTCAGGGTCGGACGCCCTAAATGAGTAAATTCATATGATAGTAATTTTTTTCAAATTTTCAACAAAAAAATTACCTTTTAACCTTACATACAACTGGTGACCCCCTCCCCCCTAAATTTTCCACTGGATCCGCACTTAGTAGTAGTAGTGTTCGTCGGGTTAATAACGACTTAGGCCTCATATTTGGGCCCACTCCGACTTGACTGTCCTATACCAGCCCATAGGACAGTAGACCTCCTGATTATAGTGGATTCCGAACCACTTGGGAAACACAGTGAAGTCACACGATTAGTTCGCAGGTGACCAGGACAAGTCCTACCATGTTTCCCTACCGGCACTGTGCACACTACCAAGTTATCTGCAGCTTTGAACCTGCTCTGGTCCGCTGGATTCAACTTGGTATGGCGGCCGGTTTGGATCATAGACATAGTAAAACTATAGACTCATCGTAAACATCCGGATTGAAGCCGCTTGAATTTGGCTATTTCCGTAGTATAGGAGCTGATGGAGCCTTTTGCCATTTGATACCAGGGTAACATTTTATTTTTTGTTACATTATTTAAAGATTATTTAGAACGGGAAATCATGCCACGAAACCAATAATATTTTTATGCAGAGCTTGCAGTACTTTTAATATATATCTTAATCAATATTTTAAGCGAAGTTTTCCCTACTTTTCGATAATAATAAATTTTTTTAATGCAGAACTTGCACTACTTTTAATTTAAAGTTTAAACAATATCTGTAATAAATTTAAATAATAAATATAATAATGTATTAAACAACAAAGAAAACAATAGAGAAAACCTTTAATAAAACTATTAAATTTGAATTTCCCCCCAAAATGCCCCTATAAGTAGGCGTGGTCATGGCTTCAGTCTTACAGCACAGCCGAAATATAACATGGTAACTCAATAGTTTTATTAGCTCCCTGGTTTGGATCCGCTCTTCCATAAATAAATAAATAAATAAAAACCATTGCACAGATTTGGATGGAAAAGAGCAACCAGTGTATATACGTATAGGAGGCGGAGGCACAAAGCCATGAATTTGTGGTATGCGATGGATGCTGTAAATGTAAAGGCATTCCCACACGTACGGGACGTACCCCATCATTAGGGGTGGCAACTACCGATTCAAGGGTGGGCAACATTATTATTACTATTAGACCTTCCTTCGTCAGTAGTCATTTTCAATAATCCTGGCCTTTCGGGTGGTTTGTTATGAGTTGCTATAGTACATTCACGTATTTAACGGTCACATGGTGGCCCCTTGTTGCACACGCCACAACCACATTGTTAGTTGACCTCTCACTACTTGGACTCACTACCCATACGATCTTTCTATGATGAGAAGATGTCCGTGCAGTTGTAACTACGTACGTAAGGCGCGGTTTCCACCGACCAGCTAGTGCTAAATACAAATACGGTGACTGTGTCGCTGCTGAGCCTCCGAGATACAATCTTAGAAGTCTACGCAGTTCCACTAAAGATGTCGACCGCAGATGTTGACGAAACGTTTGGAAGTTCACTTTCAGTTCGACCACGGCCCATCAGCCCGGATTCTACTGGTTCCTCATTCGACTCCGGCCGTGAAAGCCTTTGCAGTTATATTGTTTGTTTACAGTTATAATCCTAGGGTATTTATTTAACCCCGGTATTATAAACGCCTCGATCAGACTGCCTGGTCGGTGGAAACCGCGCCTAAGGAAAACCAAATCTTGGTTGCTGCCATCTGGCAGAGTTCAGTTGGGTTAGTTTGAGTTGGGCTGAATAGAAGAAAGTATACAGCAACCAAGGCCGTAGCCAGGTTTTTTTCTTGGGGGGGGGGGGGATATTACATAGTGGTTTTTATTTTTCCTCTCAAAATCCGATTCTACCTAGTAGGTATCAAGCCGTTTCATTTCGGGGGGGGGGGGGGTTGAACCCCAATGAACACCCCCTTGGCTACGGCCTTGATAGCAACCAGATTGAAAACTTGTATATGACCGTGCTGTTGACGCTGTTGTTTCAGATGCCGATGGACAACGAGCTGAGTGACATTCTCAACAGAAGACAGGCTATAAACACTGCTTTAGACGAAGGGGAAGAGGTCAAACCGTATTACAAAGTCCACAATGTTTACACGGAGTTCCACGAGTTTTCCCGAAGACAAATTAAAAACTACGAGCTCACATTTAAACAGTAAGTTTTTATCAATGTTCACAATAATCACTGTTTCAATACAATACAATAATTTATTTATTTCCTTCAATACAATACATTTTTACATTATTACATTTTTTAATGGTACAAGAAGGACCTTTGGGAAGTATTCGCACAAACATCCTGCGTACACGCCTAGTTCAGGTTCAGTACTTTATAAGGACCTAGACTTACTTATAGTTGGCCATTGGTCCAATGCCAACGAGTCCATGGATTTTGGATTGTATTGTTTCAGTATGAATTTTTGGCCATTGGCCTACATCTACCTACACTGGCTTCAAGCGATAATGGACAAGCTCCTCCCAAATTGTTAGTTAATTTAATCGATACTACATTTTATACTTTTTTCTATTTTGACCCACAACTACCCCCCCCCCTCCCCCCAAATGGACTGGATCCATCTCTGCCCGTTACCCGTAATTCCTCTTTATTCTCAATGAAAGTGACAATGAGCCGACAATAAAAATCAACCGACATGACATGATATTGCACGTACATCATCTGCTCTATTATACAAGCCTATGCTCCTAGTAAGGAAACAACTCTAAGGAGATCCATGACAAGGTATTCAAAAGTGAAACCTACACTATGCGACAGGATATATTAGAACAATGAAGTAATTATCGCCTTGATTCCTTTGTGTAAACTATAGAAATGCCAATCATTTGAGTACTACATTGCATAAATATATATATAACAATGAAGAATCCTAATTAATTAAAGTAATTAATCTATTTTAGTAGTTTATTTTAAGCTATTTTAGTCTTTAATGATCGTAACATACACCATGTCTAATTAGTCAGTTTTCACATTTTTTTCCATGTATTTAGGTGTGGGGGATTCGTCTAAAAAAAAACTAATAATCGGCGTTCACATAATGACTAACCGTGTTCCAACATTTTGGCCAATACTGTAGGTACATGTAACACGTTATAAATGTAATCACAAAAGCGTCCACAGGAGGTATGGGCAACATGTTATGAGCAACATGCCGCAGTCAGGCGACAAAGAACAAAATAACAAAAAAAAAAAAAAAAAACGTAAAACGCCACCGAAATTAACCGAAATTAGCAGACACTACTAATCGTGGTCCAGCAATGGCGTAGGTTCGAATCCCTCCAAGCCCAGTTTTTTCAAAATCCTCTAATTTCGGTTATTAACTAGTGGTTACCTCTTCAACCGAAGTTAGTTTAATGTCAGTGATATAATCAGACGATATAATATACTACAATATATTGCCTAAATGGCCAGTTAAACATGTTTTAAAAAATGGGAGAATTATAGAATTATTATTAAACCCAAAAAAAAAATCACGGTACTTTGTCAACAACTTTACGCTACGTTTAAGTGAAGGCCTAGATGAGTTGACCGCTTGACCGCTTCAGACCTCATGCTGGTCCAACGTTGTGTATCAAGAAACCCACTATTTTGCACCGACGAGATGCATTAAAAAAATGTCCCCCGGGGGAAGCCCCCTGAACCCCCGGTTTGGTTAATTTAATATAGTTGGTCTGTAAAATTTGCATAGCAACCTAAGAGGTTTTTTTATGGGGGGGGGGGATAAAAAAAATCGCCTCTCCTTGCCCACCCCTCTCTTGAAAGTTGCGGACGCCCTTGTGTATTCATAGCTAAATGGAACTATCATCATGTGGGTACCTGGTCAGTACTTTATTCAGGCAGGTACCCGATAACAAGTTACTCAGCCGATTGTCTCTAGGTATTGACTGATTGTACCTATACCAGCCAGTCGATAACATCAAATACCCAATAGCATTCAACATTCCAACACATACTGTTCCGTATTCTTTCGTGGGTGAAAGTATATTTATGCAGCGTAGTATACCTATAAGCTTTTGGAGGCCGCTGTCGAGGTCGCTGTGGCATTTGGTACGAACATATACCTATATAACCTACAAGGCTGTAAAAGTTCATTGCATCTACATAGAAGTAGGGTTCCAACGATACTACTGATATAATACTATTATCGATACTTTTCTTTCGATACCACTGGTATTGATACCCGATACTTTTCATTCAATACTTGCAGGTATCGATACCTATTTGCTGGTATTGAATCAAATAATACCTACCACACAACTAAACTTTTTCCCGCTATTTTTTTTTAATTTTTAATTTTCAAAATAGTCACCAACCTGCTGTGTGAGTGTTCTTTCGTAAGCTAAGTATAGACGTTGGTCTAGGTTAATTTTGCGGGCCTGATTGTTTAGCAATTTTAATTTGCAATTCCCCAGTTTTTTTTAAATATTGAATTTA
The DNA here is from genome assembly GCA_963971405.1 of Psococerastis gibbosa. Lineage (NCBI taxonomy): Eukaryota > Metazoa > Arthropoda > Insecta > Psocodea > Psocidae > Psococerastis > Psococerastis gibbosa. The sequence goes on along the minus strand of OZ020490.1, from coordinate 23,542,511 downwards.
AGTTATTTTTGGTCATTTATTTATTTATTTAAAGAAGTTACCAGAATTTTTCAAAGGCCCTGGGTCCATGGATGCACCCCTCGAGCAGGCATCCCATTCGATACCAATACCTCATGGTATCGATACTTTTCTTTCAATACAATACCAGTATCAATACCTGCCATTCAATACCGGTATCGATACAAGAATCGATATATTTGTAAAAATTTGGATCCCTACATAGAAGTTATTCTGCAGAACAGAATTGGCTAACGGGCTAAGATCTCTGAGTAACTGATAAGCTAACCATGTGTCGATCCAACAATGGATGGGGCACCTGACTAGACATGAAGGGCTTCTTAATACCATAATAGAGGGCCCCATTGAGGGCACCAATGCCAGGGGCCGACCACGGAAGTCGTTCGCAGAAGACTCAAGCAATAAACAAAAAATAACAAAAACTTAGAGTTCTAGAAAAACTTGTTATAACAACCCGAATTAGTAAAACCCAAATAATCGTTAAGAAATTAACTTTGTCTAAGAAACCCACTTGTGTTAGTATAAAATTATACTAACACAAAGTTTTTGTTATTTTTTGTTTATTAAAATGAAATACCACGAAGTCATGAGTAATCTAATTATTTATGACTCAAGCAAGTTGTATGAGTTTCGGAACCTACCTACCAATATTCAGATTGGTATATACCAATAATTTTAAGAATAACCACCTCATATTTTAGTGTATTTTGATAAATAAATTCACTATTTTACATTGCACTTACTTAGAACAAATCTTATAATTATTTTTTGAAAATTAAAAATTAAAGGAAATGAAATCGTCAAGTCCAATATTTAAATAGAAATTGGCGGGAGCGCTGAAGATTTATTGAAATGATAGCTACATAGTTAGGCCATATATTTATTGGGGGAGGGGGGGGGGCGGCAAATTGACTCCTTCCCCCCGAAAAAAAAAAAGATTTCCTCGGGCAATGTTGGGCCATACCAATAATTTTCACAACTCGGCGCCCATGGTTCGGGCCCATCGATTTCTGTTGTTTTCAATGTAGCCTATTTGCCTGACAGCTAGTATCTATTTATCTATGCCAGTACCCTAGTTCACGCAGGTGGGGGTTGAAGGGGATTCAGGCAATAATATCCAAAGTATGCATTGGGGTCGGGTAAAACGTGCTGGCAGCTGACAAATTCAAGAAGTCGATCCGAGTCGCGCTAAGCACTAAGCAGTAGCTTCTTCTTCAGCCAACGCCCCTCCTTGGCTGCTAGGCCATTTGCCACCATCGCGAAACAGTAGCTTCTTCTTCAGCCAACGCCCGTCCTTGGCTGGTAGGGCATTTGACGCCATCGCTAAACAGTAGCTTCTTCTTCTTCTACAGCCAACGCCCGTCCTTGGCCGGCAGGCCATTTGCCCCCACCGCTGAACAGTAGCTTCTTCTTCTACAGCCAACGCCCGTCCTTGGCCGGTAGGCCATTTGCCACCATCGCTAAACAGTAGCTTCTTCTTCTACTTCTTCAACAAACGCCCGTCCTTGGCTGGTAGGGCATTTGACGCCAACGCCAAGCAGTAGCCGTAAATACTGAGAAGTTTTACACGAGTTGTCACGAGCTACTTCCATTTTAGGTTAGGTTCAGTTTAGCATTACATCAGCATTGCAATGGATGGCCCTTCATAGAAAGTGATTTTAGTAGAGGCCTCTCCGTGGCCATGTTTATATTTTAATCAATCTTCATTATTGCTATTTTATTACATCAGGGGCGTCATTTGGGTCCCAGGGGGGGGGGGGGGAATTCGACACTGACCCCGAGAAAATCGCTACAATAATAATTAAGTAATAGATATGTTAAGTATCTACATAATAGTTTCTTTAAAACAAAAATCTCATCATTTCATGTACAAATGAAGAAAAAATGACAAGTGGAATAACCGCCTAATGCCAATTCATATTGTAATTAACAACGGGGGACAGGGGTATATAAAATATATAGTGTATAATTTATAGCTACATTTTAATGTAAAAGGCAAAGCATGCATGCTATTTATTACTGCTCAGACCTTCACTACCACCAAGGTCGTTGAAGTAAGTTATATCATGTTTAAACAACGATAAAGATAGGAAAGTTAATCGATATCACCATTGATTGATTGATTGACTGAAGAACCTGATGTTTAGGTCACACTCACCATGTAATTATTATTCCTATTAGCAGCACCGTAACGAGTAGCTGCAGTTTTAGTTTTGCCAACGCCCATACCAAGTTGAATCCACCAGAATAGAGCCTGTTCCAAACTGCAGCAAACTTGGTAGTGTGCACAGCGTTGGCAGGGGAACATGGTGGGACATGATAACGTGCTTAGACCATACCAGTCAGTCGACGTGCGTGTCGAGTCCTGGTCACCTCCGAATTAATCGTGTGACTTTACTGTGTTCCCCAAGTGGTTCGGAATCTACTATAATCAGGAGGTCTACCCTGCCAGTCAACTCCCCTTCTCCCCGATGTGAAGGAGTCTGCCCCTAGGGTGCTTTAAGTTAATAAACAGACTCACTCCCCCCGGCAGGCGGACAGGGTTGCTTAAAGCAGAAATGCTAAAAGCAGGCGTTGGTAAACAAAACAAAAAGTTTTGTGAAGGAAGAATACTCTTTATCCCAATATAAAATAATATAATAAAATATTTTGTAGTAACGAAGAGTCACCAGATGTTGGAGCAGCCGGCCTAGCACCAATGGAAACGAATAATTTACTGGGGGGATTCTTTAAATACCTTTAACATGGTATTAAAATCAATCCCCAATAAGTTTGTAAATAAAGCAGAAGATATTCCATTGTTGCTTTCCAATTTATACGTAGTATAAGGAAAGCTTTGTGATGGTCCAAATGTTCGATTCCGAGTTTTTAATGGACTTACACGTTTTGAGGTCCCAGGAACCCAAAAAGTGGTTTTTACGAAATGTCTGTCTGTCTGTCGCTCTGTCGCTCTGTCTGTCTGTCTGCCTGTCTGTTCATCAATTTCCGGGCAAACTACTCGGTCGATCTTGATGAAATTTGGCACGTAGGTTCACAAAAATCATACCTTTTTATTTTGAGTTAACTCAATTTGGGGGGTTTTATTCTCAAAAAACTCCAAAAAAACTTCTAAAAAAATTATTTCTCAAAAACGGCTCCAACGATTTCTTTTAAATTCACATATATTGCAGTCGTTACTAATGTTAAAAAAAATGCGGGGGGGGGTCGATTGCCCCTTGATAGTTTGCTTCTGAGGGTAAAAAAATAAAAATAACTAAATTTTAATGAAAAATGACTAAAAAATCATTTTTCTGCGAAACCTTTCTATCGATGATTTCTACCTTCAGGCATGTTTTAGGTGTTAAATTGAGTAATGAAACCGGACAGGTTGCTTTCCCAAAAAACTATTTTGTTTTGTGAAAAAAAAATGCTTTTTTGAAAACATGATAGAAAATTCAAGCTTAAATGCATTGCGTGCTCTGCCATTATTGCTGTGTGGAATGTGTTGGTCTGACCACCTATCTAGAATTTACCCCACCTCCAGTGACGTTAGTTGGACAACCCCCTCCCCCCCCCCCCCGAGATATCGGAAATTTAACAATAGGAAAATTATTTGCCATGAAATTACTCATTTCCTCTATCTACTAATTGATAAATTGGAAAGCATGTTCGAGTAAACTTGGACCGGTTCTTTTGTCATGGGGGAAATTTTTCTACATGATGTACGTATATAGCATATGCATCAATGAACAGTTGACAGACAGCGTGTAATATAATTTTTATCAGCCGTAATATAAACATAAGCCAATGACAATTTATACCTGTACATTCATTAATTTCGGGTTTTGAAACTGAAACTTCGGCCATGTGATGAGGAACGAAAAGTATTGCCAAATAGTTTTTTTTTTTAAACTTGAAAGTAAAGTTATTTTCATTCACGAAAACAGCGTAAAGGTAGCCGCCCGCTGGCACTCAAGTTTCTCCCTCCAGAGCGCACTACACTTATTATATATATAGAGAAGGTGTTCTGTTGTTTCCTCTTCAAGTCCATAGCGGCGACATTCCCCCATTCTATAACTAAAATTAACACAGTGCATACAGTGGTTTACCATGCCTTCCAAGGGACCTTTGTTGCCGGAGACGAACAGCCGCGTACTTACATGCAATTATTTCAGACTAGAATACGAACTTCGGTTATGAAGGGCTCACGCCTGTTGATGTGTCAATGGTAGGCATGTCTCAGCTCGTCCATTGCCGCTTATAGCCGGCGTAGGTTGACTACATGACGTACTAGTTCGTCATATACCAAAATTCACGTATATACAATACCAAAGTTCAATGGGCAGCAAACAGTCACACATCCATAAAAAGCCATTAAAAATCATTATGACATGGTGTAATGAGGTTCTGTAAGGTCAGTTTTGGTCACTAGGTTCGCTGACGACAAACCGATACCCATATTATTCAAAATGGCCGCCGTTTGCATGTGAAAACTAAGCTCTTAGCATCTAATTAATTAATTTAATATTTTTTATAATATTTTTACTATGCCTGGACCTTATTTCGCTGCATATAATTTAATATATATATTCTCCATGCTTTATAGAAAAATATCACTTTAATATAATACATAAATAAAATAGTTTTAAAATAGTATTGAGGCTTATGGAAAAATCAACGTTTTGATATCGGTGCAACTGGTGCTGCCGTCTACAAAATGACGTCACAAATGAACCCATGGAGCTAATAAAACTAGTTTTACTATGTCTATGAATGAACCTCATTATACGACTGCTGGGACTGCACGTAGAAAATGTAACCCAAGCTTCAAAATTTATCTATTTGACGAGTAGTCTGTCAGTTGCCGAAGTGTGAATGAGTGAATGAATGCCTGGATTGTGCGGTCAGACAGTGGTACTGGAATGTTTCGGTTATATATTGTATTGCGGTCACTGGAGTGGACTAGCACTGCGGTGCGTAATTGGTTGCGCAGCGACGACCACCACACGAGTATTGTAACCACAAATGATTTCCTTCCGGCTATAGTACGACGCAGTCAATAGGTGTAGAGTCCCGCCAAAATAAATAATTAATGCACAAACAGACAACAAAAACAACAGATAGGAGTACAGTAATATGCTTATGAATGACTATAATATATGAAATCGTCTCCATTTTAACTAGGTATGTAATATTTTGAGTGCATTCCATATCAAAATTAAATCTACCAGCTTGCTTGATGGTGTCAAACTCATGACGTATAGCAACAAATCCGAAAAGGGCGATTGTTATACAGGATATTTGACAAATTTACCAATTCACCAAAAAAATAACCAATATTTGGTTGAAGGTTAAAAAAAAAACACGTTGCCGCGCAGTTTGTAATGTACAAAGTTGTACGACCTACCGCGTTAAAGGATCAGCAAGTCAATTATTTCTGAACTTTGCACACTTGAATGCTTGATGGATGACTTAGCATGCTTTGTCCAGGTTTTCATTACTTTTTCTTACCATGTTCTCAAACTGTATCATATTCAGTTCCTTTCTTTATTCCACAAACCCGTTCAATTGCGATTCTTCACACTTCAGTGCCTTATCCACTCTTTCCGTAAATCCTGTTCTGTCGACTTTCATTAAATATAATATTTCATATCGTGACTACAATATGCAATATTATTGAAGATAATGCCTCGTCACGCTCCATTTCGTCTATAATACCTGTTAATAAATAATCTCATATGAAAAAGAAAAAAATTTCTTCCTTATGACAGTAGTTGTAGGTGTAGTACACAGCAGCACCGTACGCGCATATAGTAGCTAAGTAGCTACATTTTCTATTAATTTTGCACGGAGTTGACGTGAGTCAGTCAGGTGGTGAATCACAGGCTTTTGTAAAGGGAAAAGACCCGCCTCAGGGCGCGGATATGGCGCCCCTACTATGCGGGGTATTGATTACCGACCTCCTACACTACGTGGACATAAAGCGGGGTGCACTGACAATTAATTTTGCACTGAAGAGTTAAGGGTCGCTTTCAAATATACTCCGCTAACTTGTTTGGCATGGTAAGTATAATTAGGCGGGGGTCTTTGTAGTGGCGTAAATAACACCCCCGCGCTACGGAGGCGGGGGGGGGGGATGCAGCTTTGCTAGGGGCGCACTTTGGCTCCCAAAAATAATATAAAAAAATTGAAATCTATACGTAATTAATAAAAATATTCAATTTAAATATGGTAACCATGTTGACTACAATTCCACGGTTGACTATCATAATAATAATGAGACATGGTAGGGCACACAAAAGGTCTTGGGGAGGGTGGGGGGCGCAGCAGAAGTTATTTACGCCACTGGGCCTTTGCAGGCCCGGGCCTAGTTGGTGGCCACCAGCGCAGCCCCAAAGGGCGCAAAATTCACCCCTGGAAACATTTCATTTTCATATGAGTATGAAGTGCTCTCCAAAAAAAAATTTTAAGAGTAAAGAAAACTGGAAATAATGGACTTATTTAAATCGGAAATGAAACGAACTAAAAGAAACTTTGAAAAAGCGCCAAAATTTGCTTGTGACATGACTTTTTTGGCCGTACAACTTGAATTTTTGGCTCTGGTCATGACCCCCCCCCCCCTAAATGAGTAAATTCATTGTAAATTCATACCTAGTAAAAAAAATGAATAAAACTCGACTTTTAAACAAAAAAATTACTTTTTAAACTTACAAAAAACTTGAGACCCCCCCCCCCTTTAAATTTTCGGCTGGATCCGCCCATGCCTGGCAAGAGGCATTAAAAGAGGAAGAATATATTCGAGGGCGCAAATTCTTCACCTTGCCACCAGCGCTAAAGTACCTCGGCCCGCCACTGGGCCTTTGCCATAGTTTCTTTATATAGTTTATTTATTAGTATTTTTATATTAGTTTCCTTCATCTTTTGTCTACGCTACGTGGATATACAAAAAAGTTTTAAAAATCCGGATGGGGCAAGGCTGGTCAAAATATTAAGTTACATAAGTGACACTACTGTGAAAATACCAGCGATCACCATTATGCTTGTTTTAAATCCACTTGACGTGGGCACAGACACCAGACCAGGGTAAAGAGGCACTGCTGTGCAGATACAATCGTTTGTAATGTTTTTGCAAGTTTGGCTCGATAAACCAATTTTCATGGTTTTATTTAATATTCAAAATAATTACAACTGCTCGTTATAAAATATGCTGATAAATATTTTCCGGGTGAGATAATGCCCCCCGCCCCTTACCCAAACTTGACCTTGGCTATGACTGACTAAATTGGATAACTGCGTGGACTCATTATCATAATAATTTCGTAGGCCACCTTATTTAAAAGCAGGAACAAGTTTAATCATCTACAGACACCTTTTCAGCCGTTTTCATGTCATTGACATCACAACACATTAGTGCGAGGGTATATTTATTGCAAACAATAACTTGTTTCTCCCACCATTCTACAACACACCGCACTTTGATGTCAAACTGTAAATTAGGAAAGAATACGTTCTCATAATATAATTAATATGGTCCCTTGGCCGCAAGGGCGGATTTTGCCTCCAATTTAGGGGGGGGGGGTCAGCGGTCAGGGTCAGGGGATTATAACAATAAAGAACATTATTATTTTAATTCCCACTGTAAACCCATTGTTATCTAGTGTAAGTTAATTAATTTTTTTATTAATCTGCCCCGGCCCTTCTGTGGTAACTGATAATAGATTTGCTCCGGGAACCAGTGCCGGATTAACCCCTGTAACAGACCAGAAAAATGGTGTGGGCATTTTAACAACATTGCAGAAAAAAAAAACGCTTAACTTCCCACCAATTTCAAAACTTTGTTTGAAATTTTTTTTCAACTTTCAAATTTTTTTATTAAAAAAAAAGTAGCGTTTGTGTGGGCCGGAATTTTAGGTATTTTTGGGGGCCGTGGGCCTGTGCTCCAAGTGCCCATGGATTAATCCGGCACTGCTGGGAACGGCTCCTGTAAAAGGAGCAGTGTGCGAATACCCGTTGGCCTCAACACCATTGCATACGATAACCTATTTAAAGCGCCATTATAACACTTTATCTAACGATGACCGGCCCCTTATCCGGCCATTAGCTTTATTATCTCTTAGATGGGGTGGTGTAATCCGCAGGACTTCCCCCTTCCTTATGATAAGTTTCCCTACACCCTGTACCACTGAACGGTCTCCCCCCCCTCCCAAGGCCGTAGCTATATATTGGTCGGTTATTTTTTTTTAATTAAGTAGAAATATAGAAAGAACAGAACCAATGTATATGATTTAATTGAAGCGCTTCCTCTTCGAAGCCAGCTGGCTTACTACTGTTTGTTTATATTGAATTTTGTTAATATTTGTAGTTTTTTTTATTATTTAGGGGGGGGGGGGGAGGTCATCACGCCTCAGGCATTAACTGAGCATAAAGACAATACGGTATTTAATTTAAGTAACTGATTTAGTTTTTCTGAACAGAACAATTCCGGTTGGTAAAATAGAACGAAACGAAATCATTTAAAGAAAGTATTAATGTTACAATAACACTTTTCATATTTCACGTTAAAAAAATTACAGGTATGTTGTTGTCATTTTTAAAATTGGGGGATCAAGATTCCCGTGACCGGTGACCCCCCCCCCCCCTGTGTCCACCACGGCTCCCCCCTCCCCTCCCCGTGCCCCACTCCACCATAATATTTTAATAAGTAAATCTAAAGAAAAATGTTTAGAGGGGTAAAATATATTTCGGGTGGCTGAAAATGGGGCTTCTTGGGGGGGGGGGGGGGGGTCATAGATGGAATAGATGGAATCTCGGATTTTTCAAACCTATACCAAGTTACGTATCAAATGAAAGAAGCTCTTTTTGGCACCTTCAATTTGGTATGCCACTTATGAACCTAAACGTACAGGTACAGTCAGCACAACCGTCGTAATTAAGGCTGTGTCTTTTCATTGGATACTCTTAATTAAATTATGACTTGCGCTAGACCTACGGTAAATTAGGAATTTTTTCATGAAGTTTTCGTGACTCTGACTTGTAAGGTACGCGTGCAAGGTATAATCTGATTTTCCAAATTTGTAAAATGTTGTCCAAGCCCACGAAATGGACTGCCACTTGACGTAATAATAATTATAATCTGCGCCTTAAGGTTTTGAAATGAAATGAATGAAATGAAATGAAAAACGTCTTTATATTAGGCGAGCTTTAGCCCCGAAGGGCTACTCTACCAGCTAACCTTTGACCGTTTGACAGTATTAAGGTGAGATGGGTGCCTAATGTTCTGTTTGAAGCTTCAAAGACTTGCTTCCTACCCCATACAAGAAAAAAAACTTAATCCAAATCCAAATTAATACCCTATAATGTATGACTCCCCCCCCCCAAATATGAGGCTAGGCTAGGTAATCTGTTATAACCCCATTCTTTTTTTTTTTTTTTTTTTTTTTACAAATCAAGTTCCATTTTATAGCACATCGGCGACACTCTGTATTTCGAAATTTAAATGAACATTCCTTCTTTCTACTAATATAATTCCTCAATGATAGCTTTACTATCGATATCTCCTATGGCGCAAAGTCCACCGACCTCGATAGTGATAGTGATAGTAATATTGACGTGGGACAGACATTAAAGACAGTCTAAAAATGTCTGCCACCATGTCAATATCACTATCACTATCACTATCGAGGTCGGTGGACTTTGCGCCTATGCAATTTGATTTTGTATACTTCTCAGGTTTTTCCTCTCCGCGGGTGTCCCTTACAAAAGTTGTTGTTTCTAACGCCTGCCTACTTTTAAGCAACCCTGTCAGCCTGGCGGGTGGAGTGAGTCTGTTTGTTAACTTGAGGCACCCTAAGGGTAGACTGTTTCACCTCGGGGAAAGGGGAGTTGACTAATAGGGTGGACCTCCTGATTATAGTGGATTCCGAACCACTCCCTTACAAAAGTTGAAAATCAGAATATGAAAAGAATGAAATAAAGCAGTGACACGGAATATGCCCCAATTCCAATCCTTCTGTTCCATCAATGAACAACCCAATGCGAAATCCAATTTAACGTCTCTTTGACGAGTGACAACCATACACGCCTCATCGGTCTGAAGTTAAACTCCAACTCATAACATGATATTACCTTGTTCACGACTGACTGATCTCTCATAAGATATGAACTGAGTATCAATGTTTTGGGACATTTCAATATTTTCCTGAACTTCTTTATCAATTATTTTACCAATACCTGTATCTGTACTCTCGATTTCAGCAACTTTCTGAAGGACACGTCGTTCTCAAGACAGTCGTACCTTGAATTGAACGCATGGCGTGACCTGGCATCGTACTTGGCTGATAATGAGTCTGTTTGAATAGACATTAGCATTGTGACAACCGCGCCATTTATTATTCATGTGACAACACTATAAACTGTATTGTAGGTATAAGCTAGAGTTCATTGTGATTTCTGACGTCGGTTACCTTTTAGGAGGGACATTTAAACTCAGTGAGGAAGAAAAGATTCAACGGATTTAGGCCCAGTCCCACCAACTTCTGGAAAGTTTTCATAAGGAATATAAGACGGCACCCCTTTGTTCTAATGCATATCCGTATTCGGTATCCTCTAGTAGTCCTTATGAAACCTTACAAAATTTACATTAAAAATTAAATGCATTGAAAATTGTGTGGTCATTGCGTTAAGGCCAAACCGGAGGGGGCCACGTGACTTTGCAGGGGGTTACTAATACACGTTTTAAACCGCAGGGGCATAGTAATAATCGATAGGAGGGACAAGTATACGCGTAGACATGCTTAAGCTATCCAGCCAAACTAAAATTACTATTACTATAGGTCTCAAATTCGTGCATGAAGCATTTAAAAACATACCTCTTAGAACATTTTTACGTGCCCCACAGGGAAGAAAAACCTCCAACTTTCGTAATTAAATGCATATGCCTGGAAATATGAACACATAATTTGACTGTAAAACGCCAGCAATATGTAAAACTGCAATTATTTGAAATAATACAGGTGAAATACGGAACAGGTACGCGTCGCGGGGCTTTGTTTATAAAATGGATATTCAACCATCCCGTGGCTAGAGACCGTTATCAATATGGCTGCTAGTGTAGCCTGCACAAGATAAGTACGCAATTCGGCGGGGAAATAGCCTGCACAAGCTAACTACTAAACTACCGAGTTTTTGACCGGGTCCAGGTATCCGCTTTGCTATGCTGCAATGTGTAAAACTTCGATATTTTTTTGCGTTGGTACTTATCTCTGATAGTTGGCCCCCGCGGCTCCAGTTCTATTACATTTCTATGTATTCATCACTCAACGCTCAAGGTCACAACTCTCCGGCTTGGCCTTAATAAGTTATGCTTGGTACAACTTATTGTGAAAGTTAGCATATGCTTACAGTATCATAGGCAGCGCACGTGAATGTGTCTGATTTCTGAAAAAAAAGTGAAAAACGTCCCCAAAGCAAACCACGAGTTCATTTTCACCAAACTGTTGGTTTTTTACAGCAAAAAGGGACAGTTTTGAATTCATTGCAGCCCTTCTATGGTCAGTAAACAAAAAAAAAGTTTTTTTTAAAGCAAATTGGAGAACTACGTGTTTTTTGTATAAAGTAGATTTTCACAGGGACTATCGCTTGTAGATCCGCCAAAAATATTCCTAAATTAGCAGAAATGCTCATCTACAAATTTTATATATGACATGTGGCCTTCACTTAGGCGGGTATTCCAATCCGTCAATCGTCAATGAAAAATTGAAAAATGACGTTTTAGCAGACATTAAAGACATACTAAAAATTCTGCTACCACGTCAATTTACGTCATTGTTACGTGATTTTTCAATTTTTCATTGACGATTGACACCAATTGGCCACAGTTCTTGAATTCCTTCCGCGGGACTACCTCACTACCACACCAATCGTTGTTTGTACCGATAACTTCATTTATCCAATTAGTGTGAGCAAAACGGGTATACTTCATATATCAGAAATACTCAGAATGATTCCTTTTGTTTGTCCTGATATTATTGACAACTCTGCGACTGATATAATATGCCTGTAATACTATATATTAATTTTACAGCATTACATCAGGTCAACAGCATACTACATTAATTGGAATAGGATTAACGAGTGCTGGGCCCCCCTATTAATTTAAAACAGTTTAGAATGTTAGAATAATATGATACGTAAAAATGCAAAAATTCCCTTTCGGCTCTGGCCGATCAGGTGTAGGGAGATAATGTGCAAGCGCCGGCTTTTCCTCTATGCTACGCTATCTATGTACAATATGTACGTTAAAAAAAAAACTTCATTCTTTTCCCGACCACAACATCAACACACAAAACACTCTTGTGTTCCAAATTTCGAGCCACAATGACGACTATGAACATTTACTTAGGCGCCCATTTCACATACGTACAACGTCAATGAAAATTATGAAATTGAAGGACATTTCAATTTCTCATTGATGGGGGCCATTCCATATGTTTTTCAAAAATTGACAATTTTCAATTGAAGCGTATGCGCCAAATTTTTGAAATTGTATTTGTTTTCTTCGTCGCCTTATTATTTAATCCTTATTATAATTTTTACACAGAAATGCTTTCTTTTTAGAGAAATCAATTAAAATAGTTGTACTTGTCATATCACATGACGCCATTTTTTAATTTTAGATTGTTTGTTTCATTGTTTGTGATTTTACTCTATTATCAATTGATCATTGATCAATTTTAACAATGGCATAGAGTAAAATTGAAATGCCCTTCAATTTCATAATTTTCATTGACGTTGTACGTATATGTGGAATGGGCACCTTATTAAATTATTTTCAATTTGACTGGACGCCAACTTGAAACCGTTGATTAGTCGTAAAAAGTGTTGATTACTATTATTATAGATAATAATACGGGCTATCAGTCAGATTTTATTTCATTCCTCTGTGACCAATATTAACTGAGATATGAATTAAATAAGGTTTTAATCGTCCGCGCCATCTTGGAACTAAATAGTGGATATAGCTGGTTAACGAACTCGATCTAGACATTTGTATGATCAATTTTTGTGCCAAGTTTCACCAAAATCAGATAATATTTACGGAAGTTAGAGTGTTTCCTAAAATCGATATACATACATACATATAACCTTTTGAACGGAGGGTGGTTTCATGCTTAGGAGGTCATGAAATGAAAAGTTGTGAAGAAATTTTCCGGAAGTTGAAAATTGGTCGCCGTCTCAATAGGTAGATGAATCTCCCTAAAAAAGAAAAAACCCACCATAAACATGAGAAAAAAAGAAGAAGAAAAAAAAACACAATACCACAATACAGAACGATATAACTTGTAGGTAGGTACAGTGTATGGTATATGTCATGAGATATTTTTTTTTTTTTTTACACATATAAGGTTTTTTCCTCTCCGATTGCCTTTTAATCTTCAGACGGCAAGAGAATACATTTTGTTTGTAAAGGGCGCGCGAGTGAATGATGTCATCTACAGTACAATGTTTACGTGAAAATGTCTAAACAGAGACGATAAAGGCCAAGCCTTCCCGGAATGAGTCTCTCTGCTCAGTGTTGGTGTCAAACTCTACTCCTTCTCCCCATTACCAAGAAGCGATTTTGGGTAATGTTTAATGGCTAAAATAGGCAAAAATAACCTTTTTCACCGTCAGACCCTTTAGATAAAAACTGAGAAAGTAAGGCCTATTATAATCTATTAATTATCGGTGTACTGGTGTAGGGCCCACAAAATTAAAAGAGAACCGGTCCGAGTTTACTCGAACATGCTTTCCAATTTATCAAAATTAGTAGATAGAGAAAATTAGTAATTTCATGGTAAATAATTTTCCTAATGGTTAAATTTCCGATATCTCGGGGGGGGGGGGGGGGGGGGGGGGTCCACCTGACGTCACTGGAGGTGAGGTAAATTCTAGATAGGTCAGACCAACACATTACCACACAGCAATACTGGCAGGCACGCAATGCATTTGAGGGTGAATTTTCTATCATTTTTTCAAAAAGACATTTTTTTTTTCAAAACCAAATACTTTTCTGGGAAAGCAACCTGTCCGGTTTCGATACTTAATTTAATACCTAAAACATACCTGAAGGTAGAAATCATCGATAGAAAGGTTACGCAGAAAAATTATTTTTTAGTCATTTTTCATTAAAATGTAATTATTTTTATTTTTTTACCCCCAGAAGCAACCTATCAAGGGGCAAGCGACCCCCCGCATTTCGTTAACATTAATAACGACTTCAATATATGTGAATTTAAAAGAAATAGTTGTAGCCGTTTTTGAGAAATAATTTTTTTAGACGTTTTTTTTAGAGTTTTTTGAGAATAAAACCCCCCAAATTAAGTTAGCCAAAAAAAAAAAAAAAAAAAAAAAAAAAAACTGTTCTGAGGTATGATTTTTGTGAACCTACATGCCCAATTTCATCAAAATCGACCGAGTAGTTTGCCCGGAAATCGACGCACAGACAGACAGACAGACAGAACGACAGACAGACAGACAGACATTTCGTAAAAACCACTTTTTTGTGTTCCTGGGACCTTAAAACGTGTAAATCCGTTGAAATCTCGGAATCGAAAATTTCGACCGTCACAAAGCTTTCCTTATACTATAATTTTGAGTTACTAAAACGGTCACTACGCAGCGGATCTGGATGCCGTTAATGTCAACATTGTGTTGTGTAGTACAGTAGTTGTCAATATTGTCATAGAGATTATAGGTAAAGTAAATTATAGAGTTCATCGAGCGTGTGATTGTCGCTGCCTAGAGGCGGCCGAAATCATGGATCATGCACTTGCGTATATTGGATTGTATCAGCCTTTCGTATTTTATTTTTCTTGCTCTTTACTTAACCCTCCCCCCCTCTACAGGGGGGGTCTAACTCCCTGTCAGAGACCAGCGTTGTGACTGTTGGTTCTGGTAGAGTAAAGCAAGTCCAGTTTTCACAGTTTAATTCTACATATCGCTACTTCGGAAGAAATAGGGCACAACTCTAAATCTATCAATCAATTTACAGAAATTGAAGTGAATATTTTTCTTCATAACGAATTAGGCTGGCTGAAAGTTCCCGCCAATAGAAAACGACACAACTGCCCTCGCGCGGAAAATATACATTACCTCAAAATATATATTTTTTAAAAATACTTTAGCGTTATTAAGTCAAAATCAACAATTTGTGAGTTGTGTCTTTTTTCTTTCGAAGTAGCGATATGTACATATGTATGCACAATACGCAAAAATCAGATAAAAAATTGGAAAGCAATAAAATTGTACACTGTCCCCCGGCTACGCCACACGTGCAGTACCAATAAAGCTACATGTTTATTATTTGGGGCTTAACCCGTTGCATGGATTTAAATGGGTGTGGCCACGTGGGTCTCCAAGCAATCGGAGCAAGGGCGATGGCACACTAGCGTCCCACATACTTATAATAAAACGACACGATGAATGCTATTGCAGTCCAATTTATTTGGCTGATTAACACTACGGATTTACTAGTATTTACAATGCAGGCTGCGCTTCCATATAGGTGCGGCTGGTATTGTATAAATAGGTATTTGTAATTGGACAATGAGAAATCCCATAGGGGAAGGAGTGTCGGTGACTATGTAGTAAGATATAAATGCAATCTTTAACCTACGCAAGGAACCGGTATAGTCCTGTGGTAAATAACTGGGCTATGAACCGGAAGGCTGATGTTCGAGACTTTTCAAAATAGGCATTTTTTTTGTGGGTTTGGAGCCCACCCACGCTAACGGGTATTTCATACCTTGACCTGCAGCCTGATCGAGGCGATTATAATACCGGTATTTATTTAATCCCCTGGTATTAAAAATGTAAACAATATAATTTTATAATGGAAAGTGCTATTCAAAGTCAGGACATTTAGACTAGTGGTACGGACTCTGACTTTCACCCGAACGGTTGTTGGTTCGAGTCTCACACTACCTACATTTTCTGGCCATGCTTCGGAGGGCATGTAAAGCAGGCGGTCCCGGGTCTTCCTAGTTGAGTGTAAGAGAGGGCTTATAGGTTTGCTTAGTAATTGAACAAAAAAGTCCTTATTTATTTATTTATTTATTTAAAATTTGTTTGTTTACAGTTATAATCCTAGGGTATTTATTTTTTAAACCCGGTATTATAATCGCCTCGATCAGGCTGCAGTAGGTGGAATATTGCTGCCCCAACATCTCAAATAGAGCCGAAATCAATAATGAGGATCCCCTAATCAGTGGCGTAGTTAGAATTTTTTTTGGGGGGGGGGGGGTGGTTATACAACTGTTTGCCCACTTACCAGTACTACAACCGACACATTTTTTAAAAATCGAATTGCTAAAATGACAAAACTCGTCCGTGACTCTCGCGTGCCACGTGTATATCGGCCTAATAGTGTTCTGTAATTTTGCGCTACGGCCGAGTTTAACACGTGAAATCTTATATATATTTTCAAAATCCAAAATACAACTTAATAAAATTACTATTAAATGTGTCATTTGAATGATAGGCTTACATACATAGTACGATCTCTTAAATCATATACACAGTATATATACACACTGTGTTTCACTTTGGGTAAACTCTAGGCAGGAAATATAAACCCAAAATACACATATTCTGATTATTAAATGTCGAAATCATTCGTTATGTTGATTGCTGGAATTTCCGGGAGACATGCTGTGTTTACACGGGCTATAATTTATCATGTAGCCTCCCTCCAGCCATTCCCTGTTTATCAACATGACACGCGTGACGCGTCTCCAAAACAATGGCAAACACATCAATGAGCAGTCTACTGCTTGCTTTCATTGTTAACTTAGGGTAGCTCCAACCATCTACTTGTCTTCGTAAATCGATGTCCAAAGATAATTTATTATCTGCTGCCAACATTCAGCTTATCCTAAAACATTGGACCGTTCTAATAGCCATAAGGCCATTTATCTTTCGATTGTCGAAGAACCCAGCAAAGAGGGCGTTTGAATAAAGTCCGACAAATCATCTAGTAAACAAGTATTAGCCAAGTTGAATCGATAAGATCAGAGCCTGTTCCAAACTGCAGTAAACTTGGTAGTGTGCACAGCTTCGGCAGGGGAACACGGTGGGACATGATAAATCTCTGAGACTAGCAGTCAATTTAAGTGAGTGTCGAGTCCTGGCTCCTGGTCACCTCCGAATTAATCGTGTGACTTTAATATGTTCCCAAAGTGGTTCGGAATCCACTATAATCAGGAGGTCCACCCTAACAGCCAATTCCCCTCTCCCTGACGTGAAGGAGTCTGCCCTTGGGGGGGCCTCAAGTTAAGACTTAAGAAACAGACCAGTGGCCAAGAATTAATGCGGAATAATGTCCGAAAACACATGGGGTCGTTGGCATCGGGCAAGGCTCAATGGGTCACTCAATACAAGTAGGCTTACGTCTACTTTCAGAAAGACCACGACCTATTTTTAAAATTGCTCGACATAAAACTAGCCAATATGGCGAAGCTTTTCTCGTCCAAACTACAAGGGAGTGGAATAAACTCCCCTGTAGCATAAGGTCCCAGCCATCCCTTGCCACTTTCAAAAGAACCGGTCTGCGTTTACTCGAACATGCTGTCCAATTTATAAATTAGCAGATATAGACAAGTGTAATTTCATAGGAAATAATTTCCAGTTCCATCGGGGGGGGGGGGGGGGCACCTCAATATATTAAAAACCCCTTAAAACTTAATGGCATATTCTGGAACGAACAGACCAATACATTGTAACAGCAGTAACAATGACACATGGCACGTAATGTATTGGAGCGTGAATTTTCCATAATTTCTCAAAAAATATTTTTTTGGGAACACAACCTGTCCGTTTTTGTTACCCTATTGAACACCTAAAACATACCTGAAGGTAGAAATCATCGATAGAAAGGTTCCGCAGAAAAAATATTTTTTACGCATTTTTCATTAAAATTGAGTTATTTTTATTTTTTTACCCCCAGAAGAAAACTATCAAGGAGCAAGCGACCCCCCGCATTTTGTTAAAATTGATGACTAAAATATATGCGAATTTAAAAGAAATCGTTGGAGTCGTTTTTGAGAAATAATGTTTTTAGACCTTTTCTTTGGAGTTTTTTGAAAATAACCCCCCCCCCCCAAATTGAGTTTGCCCAAAATAAAAAAAGTGATCTCGAGGTATGATTTTTGTGAACCTACATGCAAAATTTCATCATAATCGGCCGGGTAGTTTGCCTGGAAATGGACGAACAGACAGACAGACAGACAGAGCAACAGAGCGACAGAGCGACAGAGCGACAGACAGAGCAGAGCGACAGACAGACATTTCGTAAAAACCACTTTTTTGGGTTCCTGGGACCTGAAAACGTGTAAATCCGTTGAAATCTCGGAATCGAAAATTTCGACCATCACAAAGCTTTTCTTATACTACGCGTATAAATTGGAAAACAAAAAGTCTCAGGTCTCACCTGCTAGCCCGGCAAAGGTCCCAGCATTAGGCCTTCGCACAGTCCATGCTGTTTTGAGTTCTTCTTATTCTTATTGTTGTTTTTCTCGTTGCTTTCCAATTTATACGTAGTATAAGGAAAGCTTTGTGATGGTCGAAATTTTCGATTCCGAGATTTCAACGGATTTACACGTTTTCAGGTCCCAGGGACCCAAAAAAGTGGTTTTTACGAAATGTCTGTCTGTCTGTGCATCGATTTCCGGGCAAACTACTCGGTCGATTTTGATGAAATTCGGCATGTAGGTTCACAAAAATCATACATCGAGAACATTTTTTTTATTTGGGGCTAACTCAATTTGGGGGGGTTTCATTCTCAAAAAACTCCAAAAAACGTCAAAAAAATTTATTTCTCAAAAACGGCTCCAACGATTTCTTTTAAATTCACATATATTCTAGTCGTTCTTAATGTTGATAAAATGCGGGGGGTCGCTTACCCCTTGATAGTTTGCTTTTGGGGGTAAAAAAATAAAAATAACTTAATTTTAATGAAAAATGACTAAAAAATAATATTTCTGCGAAACTTTTCTATCGATGATTTCTACCTTCAGGCATGTTTTAGGTGTTAAGTTGAGTAACGAAACCGGACAGTTGGCTTTCCCAAAAACCTATTAGCTTTTGCGCAAAAATGGTTTTTTTAAAAAATGATAGAAACATCACGCTGAAATGCATTGCCTGCCCTGCCATTATTACTGTGTTGTAATGTGTTTTAAATATATTGAGGTTACCTCACCTCCAGTGACGTCAGGTGGACACCCCCCCCCTCCCCCCGAGATATCCGAAATTTAACCGTAGGAAAATTATTTACCATGAAATTATTCATTTTCTCTCCCTACTAATTGATAAATTGGAAAGCATGTTCGAGTAAACTCGGACCGGTTCTTTTCATTTTTGTTCTGTTTTCGTTTGTGTTTTTATTGAATTAGGGAAACTTTAGGGCAATACTAACAACACTAGTCTTAAAAATCTTGATTATTGTAATACTAACCATTCCTTGCCTTGCCTGGGTTACCCCATAGAAGACTTTTTAGTCTTATGGTTCGCCCAGGTAAAAATAAAGTCGTTATTTATTTATTATGATCACACCGGATTCTACTGCTTCGTCACAATAGCAGTTGTTGGGTGTCTCATTACAGAAATTGTCACTTAGCTAACAGGAAGATTTTGCAAAACCCTTAAAGTAACTTCTATTTGTTTCAGATATGACATTGGCAAAGATAATTTTCTGGATCTTGAAGAACTTAAGCGTATGATGGAGAAAATTGGGGCACCTCAAACACATCTGGGCTTGAAAGCAATGATCAAAGAAGTCGATGAAGACGATGATGGTAATTTAAATTGTTTCTTGCTGTCTTACTATGATATTATTAAGAGATATCGAGTGTCAAGCTCACAGAGACACAAACAACAGGTTTTTGTTGCTTTCTAGAGCAGAGGAGAATGTTCCGGAAAATTAGCAACAGCAAAAGGCCTCCTGTAAAAAGGAAAAAAAGGTGTAACAGATCAAATGAATTTGAAAAGGGGGCTGCAACGATGCCTTTCTCTAGATTTCTCAATGGTAGAGATGGGACACTGGCTCCCACCAAAAATGTCTGGGCAACCTGGCGAACCTGCCATATCCTACCAAAGGCTGGTCATAGGAGCCGTGGCAGGTAGCCCCTGAATTAAAAAATAAATTTTTGCAGGGAAATTCCATCTTTCCTATAAATAACTCTAATAACTCTTCGCTTAGGTTCTCTTTTGCTTTTTCTGCTTTACTCCCTTTTCTGGTCTAGTCCTGGCAGTCTGGCACTATAATATATCTCACGTATATCTTATGTCTTAATAATTTGTTTCATTATTGGTATAGTCGTTGAAGTAGCACCAAAGTAGCCTATATCAAGACTATATCTAAAACAATTTTTCCAACTTCAGAGTATTGCTAATCAACAGCGTTTATAATTAATTATACATACTATAAAATTATTTTACTGCTTATAGGCAAAATAAGTTTTCGGGAGTTCCTGCTAATATACAGAAAAGCTGCCGCGGGTGAACTGATTGAAGAAAGTGGACTGAGCCAGCTGGCGAAGCTGACAGAAATTAATGTTGATGAAGTTGGAGTGGGGGGAGCAAAGAACTTCTTCGAAGCCAAGGTACATATAACCGAAAGGGAGAAACCGTATGGTGCCAACCATGTTGAATCCATGAGAGCAGAGCATATTTCAAACTGCAGCAAACTTGGTAGTGTGCACAGCGTTGGCAGGGGAACATGGTGGGACATTATAACGCGCTGAGACTATACCAGTTAGGCTACGTGCGTGTCGAGTCCTGGTCACCTCCGATTTAATCGTGTGACTTTGCTATGTTCCCCAAGTGGATCGGAATCCACTATAATCAGAAGGTCCACCCTGTCAGTCAACTTCCGTTCCCCCGAGGTGAAAGAGTCTGCCCTTAGGGTGCCTCAAGTTACAAAACAGACTCACTCCCCCCGCCAGGCTGACAGGGTTGCTTAAAGCCGAAATGCTGAAAGCAGGCGTTGGAAACAACAACAACAAATTCGAATTTGAAACGGAAAATCCTCTGTATGCTGACCTCATAACAAATCTTCATATCTTTTGGAGGTAGAATGCTCTTTTGAAAGCTCCCATGGAAAGTGGAATTCGAAGGTGGCCACCATGTATTGGGATAGGGAAAACAAGGCAGCTTCCATCGGGCTATTTACTGTACTTTTTGACCATGATCTTCCTCTTCTTCTTCTTCTGGCTCTACAACCCTTTATGAGCTTGTGCCTGCTCGACAACAATCCCCCAATCATCTTGCTCTTGTATAACGCACCATCATCTACGGACTCCCAACTCGCGAAGGTCAGTTTCAACTCATCCTTCCAGTGTTTTCGAGGACGTGTTTGACCAGTATTGGTCATAATTACTAGCTTCCACACCTTGCAATATGGTGAGCTGTTTTAAGCGATACCTTCTTCTTCCTCTTCCCCTTAGTGCCGCGTGCACTGAACTCGCCCTGGTCAGACGGTAACGCCTTGAGCTTGGCCTGTTTTAAGCGATACCACGCTTATTAATTATTATTGTATATTTATATGTATTACGGTATAGTAAAAAATTCAAGTGTGACGTGTCTTTAAACTACGTATTTTTAGAGGATTTTGCTCATGCTTTTAAGTCTGGGATGGAAGCGTAGAAGTTTAGTGACTCACTCTTCGCTAATGGCATGTGAGCAAATGACAAACTCTGTTTGATTTTGCAGATAGAAGAAGTGAGGAAATGCAACAAGTTTGAGGAGGAGATCAGAGCAGAGCAAGGAGAAAGGCGGAGAGAAGAGGAAGAAAGGACACAAAGGAGGATGATGTTTAAAGAGAAATCTGCCAGATTCCAGCAGGCTTCTTAATTGAAGGTACGCAGGAGGTCTGACAGTTAATTTAATTTTGAAATATGCCATAATAAGTTTATTTTTCAAAATATTTTACCTCACGCAGAAAATCTTACTGCTGGTCCGAGCTGGGTTATCACGAACTTATCATCATTCTGTTTATCAGTTAGTTATATCGTAGTTGGTTCTTCTTTAAGGCGCCCATTCCACATACGTCAATCGTCAATGAAAAATTGAAAAATGACGTTTTAGCAGACACTGAAGACATACTAAAAATTCTGCTACCACGTCAATTTACGTCATTTTGACGTCATTTTTCAATTTTTCATTGACGATTGACGTATGTGGAATGGGCGCCTAAAGGCCTCTTCTAGAGTCGTATGATTCCTCAGATTCAGATGACAGAATGGAGTTTAAATATATTGAGGTTACCTCACCTCCGGTGGCGTCAGATGGACCCCCCGAAAAATAATTTCTGGCTACGGCCCTGCCGGCCACCAACAGCTACAGTATCGTCTTACTCATTAATAGATTTTATTCGAACGGACCCTAAGCAAACCCAAGTTCTGATGGAAACCCGATTACTCAATTAATTAGTGGGCGACGGGAATGGAGAGAAACATAGTGAAGAAGATGGGCAAGGGGCAGACGAAATGGGGGAGGGGGGAGTGACTGAAAGGTTGTATAAACTTTATCAGCTAGTAATGACCTTTTCAACTTAGGAAAACACGTCCCGAAAAATCGCCCAGTCTGACGAAATGCCGCGTTTTACGGTTCATTTTAACAAGCAGTTAGAGCAGCTTTCTGATTTACTGACCCATTCATTGATGGTCGATAGTCGAGTAATTGCAGGACCTTTCCCCAGTTGCTACTATAAGCTTTTCATGGCTTACTATAATATTTGTAATTCGATATTTCATAGGTGAGGTTTAAATACAAATTTTAATGATGTACTATAGTTTTCAAACTTTTAATTAAAGGAAATCTACACTATACAGCAACGTCATTTCAATTCTCATCAGGCGAGCTTTTTAACTATATGTAGCAATATAGCATATATAGCCTATTGCTCCCTTCAGAATACACTCACTGACTCACGTTTTGTTTCATTCAAATGCGTGGGGGGGGGGGGGTGTCTAACTCAGGAGCGTAAATTATGGCCTTGATACTGTCTGATAAACGTTTAAGCAGGCTAACTGGTGGATTGGTAGATAGTCTACTGGGTTCATAGGCCTATGAAATGCCCAAAGGATTTCAAGAGCTTTAAGCATAATTTATTATTTATATTGTTTTTATGAGTAGCCTACCTCTCTGTAAATAAATAAACTTTTTGTTCTAATACTAAGCCAACCTAGCGGAGTTACGGCTATAAAGCCCTATTTTGTACTTAACTAGGAAGACCCATGATTTGCATGCCCTCCGAAAATTCAGGAAGTGTGGGACTCGAGCCAACGATCATTCGGATGAAAGTCAGAGTCCGTACCACTACTCTACATGTCTTGTAGTATGGCCCATTAAACTTTGATCAGCCAACGACCCCTTCGTGTTTCGGTTATTATTGGAAATGTTTCCGAATAAATTTCTAGTCATTGGCATACTAGTTCACTCGTCGATGTCAACGACGAGAGAAAAGTGAAAAATCCCATGAGAAAAATTTCTGATTAACTAATTACCGTTAATAACCGTTTTCAATAAATAAACATACAAAAAAATAGTGTTTATAAAAATTGTTATAATAACTAGAGTAAACATTTTCAAAGTGAGGCTCAACTACGTCAAAGTGACTTTTAGTGAAATTTGATTTTTTGCATCTCAGGTTGTTTGCAGAAAAAAATAAAAAATAAAAAATAATATCACCCATAAAAAAATTGTCATGCACCACCAGTGGCAAAGAATTCCATTTCCATGCTAAAAGAATAAAAATAAAGACATCCGGAATTTTCCCCAGCTTTTTACGTTTCCTGAATTAATTCTGGAGAAATATTTTTCCTTTTTCTTGGATGTCTTAACAAAGCTAATTAAAATTAGGGAAAGCGAAAGTGGTTTTGTTGATTATCTTGCTCCTGCATCTCACTTCCTTCTTGTCCTCTTGCCTGTCATCTCTGTCATATTTCTCGCTTGGCTGCTGCTGGGACATATTTTTGCTGCGGCTCAGGAGATGGTTTAATTGCTAACACTATTGTTTTCATTTATTTGGAGACAGTCTCTCAGTTAGTGATGGTGCGTCTTTGGAACTTGAAGAACATGTTGGGAGGTTGGTTGATACTACCTATTTTATTGTATTTTTTTACAGTTTAATTAACTGCATTTTATTTTTATAAAGGCTATACTGTGACAGTACGGTATACAGGATTTGACAGCATAAACAAACAATTGTACGTTATTCCAGGGGTTTAAGGATGGACCCCGGCTTGTTATTTATTTTACTCTGTGGTCCCTCAAAAAACAATGCAATCGCAAATATTTCAACTAACTTTTGTTTCTCCCAACGTTTATTAGGTATATGATTTTTACAGATATTGTGATAACATGTTATTAACTGAAAGCCACCGAGGTATTAGCTTATTCTTGGGGTTATAATATAAACAAAACAAATTTGAATGGCACTTTCCATTATAAATGTATTTTGTTTACAATTTTAATAGCAGATTAAGAGCGTACGTCCCTTAGGAAATTAGTATCCTAATTTTTAATTTAAGTAACTAAGCAAGTTATTAAAAATAAATTGGTTCATTTTAGTTGTAAGAGACCAATTTATGAATCATATAATAGGGTATTATTAATTTTAGTTTTTTTTAGTTTCATTGTATCAATTTTACGTGAAATTTTAGCCTTTAATAATTTTTATGGAAAAGCTACGGTGCCAAATATTAAATATACCCTATTTTATGAGGCATGAAGTAGTCTTCTACTATTTAAATGAGCCAATTTTTAATATCTTGCTTTTAAATAAAAAGTATAAGAAGTCTGTAAAAACAACGGATTTTGGGGTAGGCTACCTATTTCCTACGCGACGTACAATCTTAACTTCAGTTCATTTTATTTGGATATACATGTTTTTTTGTTGTTGTTGTTTTTTTTTTGGAATTGTGGGCTCACATACAGCCATGGTGGGTAGGTGGGATTAAAATTCTACGTGGACCTCCCTTAGAAAGTCATATATAGCCTGGTAGGAGTCACTTTTAGAGATCATGTGGGCATAATTAAAAGGGAGGACTGTCATTAAGGGGAAGATGCGGTCTAGTAATTTGTTTCTAGCTATGGTGAATTCATGCTATAAATATTGAAGGGGCAGCATATAAACAAAAATATGGTACGATATTCTTGGGGTTGAAGGGCGGACCCCGTCCGCCATGGTATTTTTCTGTGGCCCTATAAAACCAATGCAACCTCAAATATCACATTTCCCTCAGCAGCAACTCAAAATTTCCCTCTTTTCCCTCGCTCACCCAATTCGCTAATATTCCTCTATTTTCGAAATTTCCAAAATTTCCAAAATTTCGGGGGGGGGGGGGAAGTCTGCCTAGCAAATTATAAGACTTTTTTATTATTTAATTTTTTTTTTAATGAGTATGAAATACGTTAGATACTTTAAACTATTCAAGTTCAGTAAAACAAAAACAAAATAAAAAGCATACTTTTGTTTCTGGACGCCCAGCGACTTAGTCGTCTCATTCTACCATATACATATATATGCATGACGGCCAAATTGCTGAACCTGTTTTGAATGGTGGTACCAGACGCGGATTTTGGTATTTTTCTCGGAGGATGCGGGAGAATTTTGCCTAAAATTGGAACCTATACATTCATCTTTCAAGTACCGGTATAAGTGACCAGTACACATGTTATACCCTGGAGGCAGGGGGCCCGGGGGTCTCCTCCGGAGAAAAAATTGATAAATGGTCCCAAATCAGTGAGGTTTTTGCGCATGTTATACCCAGGAGAAAGGGGGGTCTCCCTCGGAGGAAAAAAATTTATAAATAGGCCCAAATTCGTGAGGTTTTACGCATTTTGCAAGCAGTACAGTTGAGATTTTACCGGCAAATAAACCTATCACTGCGGGGGGCCCAGGGGTCTCCCCGGAGAAAAAGTTAGAAAAAATAAGTCTGAAGTATTGGGGTTTTAAGCTTTTTGAGTAATATTTTTTTTTTTTGTGTACTGGGTACTTGGTCAATATGTTAATTTTTATTTTTGTTACGTCTTTCATGTGAAATAAGCATACCATGAATTAATTTCCCTTTCGTTATTGTGGATACTACGCCTTTAGCCTCCGTTGTCACCAGAAATCCTGGGGAGGGCCCCCCTATTTACGCCAATGATTTTCCCTAGCTCTTTCAACGAGTTTTCCTAAAATTGGTGTAACCTCAAAACAGTAGAATCAGTTTATTAAGACTCCGTCTATATTGAACATTGACCAACCGCCTATTATGACGAATTACGAAGAAAGTTTGGTTTTCATTACATATACCTAGGTATATTGTATACTATACGCCTTGTATGACATCCATGTCTGTCAATTCCCTTCGATGTCATTATAACCGGATTCAACTGTATATTTAAAACTCCATTCTATCTAGTGTACTCTGCAAATATTTCGGGGGGAGGACCCAAAACACGTGCCTGTGCCTTTACCTCGTGTTGTCGTGTAGTTGTGCTGCTGCAACTAGTCAAATCATCATATCATAAGCAAAGCAGTGATGTACTCCTGTTTTTAAAATCCCCACCAAGCCATCAGTCGTGGCATCTGAATTGAGAATTCATAACATTCGCGCTAAAATTTGAAGCCATTATTTATTCATAATTATCAAATTTTATGTGTTTTTATTATATATCGTAACTTTTTCCATTTTCGGCTAGTTTATTTTAATCATTGACTTTTCCACCTGTTTCCCTCAAATTTCCCTCAATATCTCTCTTATTTCTTCAAATTTCCCTCAAAATTCCCTTTTCCCTCCAATTTCCCTTTAGTGCAGTGAATAAACCCGGATTTTCCCTAAAAAGGGAAATTTCCCTCAAAGTGGAAACGCTGCATGGCCGATTTGTTTACCAAATTCAAATTAATTCGAGACAAAAAGCAATATGCCTTTTAAGTTTCAATTGCTGTGTATTTGGGTGCTCAGCAAATACTAAAAAGAATCCTACTGTTCTATATTAAATATATAAATATTTAAGTTAAATAAGTTTTTTTAATGTATTTTTACTAACACATTTAGAGTAAGATTGCTTAAGTTAAGCCTATTTTGTTTGGTTGACTATGTATTTGAGAAATTGTATAGTTTTTGCTTTCCAATTTATACGTAGTATAAGGAAAGCTTTGTGATGGTCGAAATTTTCGATTCCGAGATTTCAACGGATTTACACGTTTTGAGGTCCCAGGAACCCAAAAAAGTGGTTTTTACAAAATGTCTGTCTGTCGGTCGGTCTGTCGGTCTGTCTGTTCGTCGATTTCCGGGCAAACTACTCGGTCGATTTTGATGAAATTCGGCATGTAGGTTTACAAAAATCATACCTCGGGACCATTTTTTTTTGGGGGCTAACTCAATTTGGGGGGGTTTTATTTTCAAAAAACTCCAAAAAAAACGTCTAAAAAAATTATTTCTCAAAAACGGCTCCAACGATTTCTTTTAAATTCTCGTAGATTGTAGTCGTTATTAATGTTGACAAAATGCGGGGGGTCGGTTGCCCCTTGATAGTTTGCTTCTGGGGGTAAAAAAATAAAAATAACTAAACTTTAATGAAAAAATGACTAAAAAATGCGAAACCATTCTATCGATGATTTCTACCTTCAAGCATGTTTTAGGTGTTAAATTGAGTAACGAAACCGGATAGGTTGCTTTCCCAAAAAAATATTTGGTTTTGCCCAAAAAATTATTTTTTGAAAAAAATGATAGAAAATTCGCGCTCAAATGCATTGCATGCCCTGCCATTATTGCTGTGTGGTAATTAATGTGTTTGTTTGACCTATCGAGAATTTACCTCACTTCCAGTGACGTCAGGTGGACAACCGCCCCCCCCCCCCCCCCCGAGATATCGGAAATTTAACCACAGGAAAAATATTTGCCATAAAATTACTAATTTTCTCTATCTAATAATTTTGATAAATTGGAAAGCATGTTCGAGTGAACTCGGACCGGTTCTTTGGACGTGGGTTAGACAGTAAAAGACTTTCTAGTCTTATATAAATACAAGCGGTTCCCGGCGCAGTCTTCGGCTGCTGCCTCCACCACTTGCGCCTGCCGCGGGCGGCAGCTCGGCCTTCGGCCTCGCAGTCACTGCTCATGTAATTTAATTGTGGTCACACACAACACACACGCAGCACCAACTGTCGGGATAAACGAAAATTAATGGTAGCGCAGTCTGCCGCTAGATGTCAGTTGGCGATGGTAGCGCCAACTGTCGGGATAAACGAAAATTAAAGGTAGCGCAGTCTGCCGCTAGATGTCGGTTGATGTCGGCAGTGCCAGCAGCCATGTACACGCACCAATGTAAAATATTCCAAAATCAAATTATAAAAACATTCTCCAGTGGACGAAAGTGTTAATCTAAACCATCCTCGAATCTCCTTGAACACACACAACAATATTCATCATAATCCAGTCCAGTCGTTTGAGAGGAGTTCGGATTCATACACACGGACAGTCGAAATATATATAAATTAAGATTGACTGCTTTTGTTCTATTACTATTTACTAAGCCAGCCTAGCGGAGTTAGTCTTAAGTCTCGCCCCGTAAATATTATTTATTATTATATTGTTCCTAGTAACTAGCTAGAGAACCTAAGCATAAGGCCCTCTCTTAAGCCTCAACTACACTGGGCTAGTTAACGAGCTAAAAACCAGCAAGGTGGCGATTGGCAAAGGCCTATAAAGAATAGTCCATATACTGACAATCCCTTAATGCTTAAATCTTGGGAATCGCCCGGCACTTCTGGCCTTTTGCCTCAATCAAAATAATAATTTTCAATGTTTGTCTCATTAATCAGCTTCGACACGAATTATACCTGATTGGCTGATTAGGCCCTACATTCTACAATAATCAAACTATTTAATAACCCAAGAAATATTATAATAAAAATTATTCGAGTCGGTAGCATTGAAAATAACACAAGAGCAATTATTTACACCTTAATCTACTTTGCTTGCCAAACGGGCAATGCTTATCTATGAAAAGGCCACAAACAAAGTAGCACATCACAATTCATAAGCTTCTGGTACTAGTTGCGGGCAAAATCTTCATGTTCCTTTCCCCACCTAGGCATTGGCGTAAATTCCCAAAATTTCTGGGGGGGGGGGGCTTTAGGACCCCAAGACTTTGATCCCCCGGAGAAAAAAATTGAAAAATGGGCTGAAATTAGAGAGGTTTTACGAATATTCAATACTGGAGAAAGGGGGGCCCGGGGGTCTCCCCCGGAGAACAAAACTTGAGGAATAGGCCCAAATTTGGGAGGTTTTACGAATATTCTACCCTGGATAAAGGGGGGCCCGGCGGTCTCCCCCGGAGAACAAAAATTGATGAATAGGCCCAAATTAGGGAGGTTTTACGCACTTTGCAAGCAGCACAGTTGAGATTTTACCTATTAAACCTACCACTGAAGGGGGCTCGCCGGGGGCCTCCCCCAAAGAAAAATTTTGAAAAAATAGGTCTGGAATATTGGAGTTTTAATCATTTTGAGTAATATATTTTTGTGAAAGGACTTATATCGGATAGGACAATTTTTTTCATGATGTCTATCATGTGAAATAAGCATACCAAGAATTCATTTCCCTTTCGTTATTGTGAATACTATGCGATTCGCCTTCATAACGTCTTTATCACCAGAAATCCTGGGGGCACGGGTGCTTCGGGGGGGGGGGGCTTAGCCCAGGACCCCCTATTTACGCCAATGTTTGCAAGCAGTACAAAATTGAGATATTACAACGGCGAATAAACTTACCATTGAGGGAGGCCCGGAGAAAAATTTGGAAAAAAATAGCTTTGAAGTATTGGGGTTTTAAGCATTTTTAGTAATATATTTTTTGTGAAAGTACTTGGTCAATATGTTGATTTCTTTCATGTAAAATAAGCATACTAAGAATTAATTTCCCTTTCATTATTGTGGATACTATGCCTTTAGCCTCCATAACGTCTTCGTCACAAAAATCCTGCGGGGGGGGGGGGGGCTACGGGTGGACCTGGGACCCCAGGACCCCCCTATTTACGCCAATGCACCTAGGTCCTAGTGACCTAGTCGCAACTGGAAACGCTGGAATTTGTGGTTGGGTGAGGCAAGATGGCTACAGCCATCACTAGCGACCTCCCTAAATTTGTGGCTTTGCTGCACAAATTCAACCTGCAAATAAAATAGAAATATTGAATATTGATTAGGAATCAACGCATGATAGGAAGTAGGGCTTAACTATATATTATATAATTAATAAACAGTAAAATAATTGGTTTTGTAAATGCAACTCTAACAGCTGATTTTGAACCATTGAATGGTTGGTTTCCAATGCATTAAATAGCACAAAAATACTATATACTATGTAATATACAATGAAATTTCTAAACACCCCCCCCCCCCCCCCCCGAAAAAAATCCTGGCTACGACCTTGAGTATATGCCTAAAAAAGTTGTACCAAATTAGCCCTGAAAATTTCAGAAGCGCAGTGTAATAAGTTACAAGTCAAATACGTGAGTTCCTTACCAAAAGTAATAACGTGGAAGTGAGGGAGAGCGCGGGACCTCTGACACGGTGCATAAGCCTGTTAGTTACACCATGACACGTACCTACCTCAATTTATAATTTACTCTCTTGTAGCAACCGCAGTTTTATGCCTAACTTATGTAATGTTGCACGACGTGATTTACTTTTACAAGGCAATGTACTACCAGTTGAGAACTAACTTTTCTTCGTGGTGGATGAGCACCTGTATAGTAGATCCAGTGAGGAAGTGGAGAGAAAATGGGTCTAGCCGGGGCGTCGTCTTAACCGCTGGACCACAAGCCCCACAAGTTCATTGTCTGCTAAATTCTCTTCTTGTATGCTCGAAAGGTTGTTGGTTCGAGTCCCACACTTGCTACATTTTCTGGCCATGCTTCGGTGGGCATGTAAAACAGGCGGTTCCGAGTTTTCCTAGTTGAGTGTAAGAGAGGGCTTTACAGCCCTAACTCCGCTAGGTTGGCTTAGTAATAGAACAAAAAAGTCAATATACTATTTATTTATTTTTTGTTTATCTCTAGGCTCAGCTATATAACTATGCATTTATTCAATATATTGCAGTATTATAAGGTATAACAGGTTTTTTTATCGGGGGGGGGGGGGGGGGGTTAGAAATTTCATTGGATATTACAATACATAGTGGTTTTTATTTTTCCTCTCAAAATCCGATTCTATCTATAGTATCAAGCCATTTCATTGCGGGGGGGGGGGGGGGGTTTGAACCCCCATGAACCCCTCCCCCTTGGCTACGGCCTTTTATAACACTACAATATATTGAGAAAATGGGCTGACGTGGTATGTACAATAAATATCAAATTATGGGAACCCCCCCCCCCGCGCTGTTTTTCAAAGTTAAAAGTGTAGTAATACAGGTGCAAAGTCGTGTGATATGGTACTGCAGGTGCGGTATTAAGCATAACACAGGGAATATTTAAAATAAGTTACCAGTATTGTAAACGTCGATTATTTATAAGATCTGATGGTCCAGTGAGTAAAGGTAATAATACATGAGAAATGCCCAAAAAAACCGAGTATTTCGCATATTTATTTTCAAATTTTTCCTAGGGGTAAATCCTCCCTGTAATTTCTTTAATATATAGCAAGCCTAGCTCGGGGAGGAACCATCCCCCCCCCCCCCTTGGCTAAATCTAAACCCTGGATACTGCCACGGGACTGTCACCCCGTAGAAATTCCTTAAAATAAACTCTGGGCCATTCCATGTGTATTTTTGAGCCCCAGGGAGAACGGAACGCTTGCGCCTTGCTCCCCCTTCTGAATCCCCTACTGATGGGTTAGGGCGCAAAGCAATTTTTTTAGGGGCTTGAAGTCGTTGGTAGGAGTAACTTATAGCACTACGCTATGCTTTGGCACTTTTCGCAGTTTATAGTAGTAGTAGTAGTGTTCATTGGGTTAATAACGACTTAGGCCTCAAATTTGGGCCCATAGAGCGACCCCGACTTGACTGTCCTACGCCAGCCCATAGGACAGTGGACCTCCTGATTATAGTGGATTCCGAACCACTTGGGAAACACAGTCACACGATTTGTGTCAGTCACACGATTTGTTCGGAGGTGACCAGGACAAGTCCTACCATGTTTCTCTACCGGCACTGTGTACACGACCAAGTTATTTGCAGCTTTGAACCTGCTCTGGTCCGCTGGATTCAACTTGGTACGGCGGCCGGTGCAGTTTATAGTAAATTGCACGATAGTGTCAGCAGTCCTATTATGGCGATTTGGGGATAAAATAATAAAGGGGTTTATTTCTTAATACCGCATTAGCAAGGTGTCACGTGACACGTGAATTCAAATTAATAATTATTAGAATACAAGGGAATGGTTGTATTATTTGATAATTGAAGGGAATAAGCCTTAAAATGTATAGTAGATACATGTAGAATATTGAAATGTAATAAGAATTTTAATTAATATCTACATCTAAGGGAGAAAAAATTGATTACCCACCAAAAATATAGCCGAGGGTTAATTTATGAGTTTGAATATCCCGCGCATTTTGCACTCCTTTGTTTACAACAGTTGAATATACCGCGGTATTATGTTAATCCAAAATCGCCAAAATTGGGCTGCTGCAGCCTGATCGAGCCGATTATAATACCGGTATTCATTTAATCACCTGGTAGTAAAAATGTAAACAAGATAATTTTGTAATGGAAAGTGCTATTCAAAATTTGTTTGTTTACAGTTATAATCCTAGGGTATTTATTTAACCCCGGTATTATATTCGCCTCGATCAGGCTGCAGCTAGAGACAAAAAACTATCCATGTGTATTTTCCAATCGTTGATTTTCGGATCATTGCCACTTACTCTGCCCCAGCTATGTAACTCCAGTAAACCAGTAAAGCTTGGCAACCATCCCAAAAAACAACAGTTTAGATAGAAATATATAACCCGATATTAGCCAGAGTCTAATAAACAGCCGGAAGCATGTTCATACCCCATCCGAGAGTTATTTCAAGCTCCTATTTTAATTTATTACATTCCATACAAAAAGTTTCACGGTATATTGGACAAAAGTCTCTCTACCATTGACTCTCAATTTTGAAATTATTTCGTTGTATACACGCGGTTCTCTAACACTGAATGTACTGTATTCATATAGCCAGGTTTTGATTGGGGGGGGGGGGGGGATGGTTCCAAATTTTTTAAACGTAATTTATTAATAAAGGTACATACTATCCAGTGTTGAACACAAATAAATTTATTCCAATTCTTCAAACAATGCAAACAAGGGGGCCCGGGGCTACGGTTGCCTTCCCTGGGAACATTTTGAAAAAAAGTGAGGTTTTACGTATTTTGAAGCATCTTATCCTTATTTTAAGTTACCGTTGAAGATTCATACACAAGGGCGTCCAAGGTTCGTCGGCGGAAATTTTTATTTATTGAAAAGGCGCGAAACAGTGGGGTTTTATGCATTTCGACAGTAGTAAGGTTAAGTTTATCAGACGAAGATTCAACTGCGGCCGGGGAGGGGGGGGGTTTACTGGAGTGTTACACAGAGAGAGTTACACAGTCTTAAACTCTACAAGACTTATTCACCCCCCCCCCCCCGGGAAACATTGTTTTAAAATACAAAATGGTGGGTGTTGACGCATTTTAACAGAAAAATATTTTTCTAGTTCTGTCCCCAACCTTAATACGGCTAGGTTTTTAGCAAAAAATGGAATTTACTATCCCAAAAAATTTGGCAATTGCTCTGTACCATTGATTTCCCAAAAATGGCTAACGAAGTGAATACCATCACTAACAATTCTCTTAAATTTTTATTTTCAGAATTCTGGTACCTGCCACTGTTAGTCTTTGCCGCAACTAAGAGCCAGCCCGAATCAGAATCATGGACTTCGTCTCCACCATGGTTCAAGGACAGAGCAGCAGTAAGAACCCCATCATTCGCAGAAAGTAACGTGCTCACTACCCAGGAGAAGAATTCAATACCGCAAGACGATGACAACATGTTTACAAACTTTAATCCATGGTCAACAGCGTTATCGTCTGCTGCGGGTGACTCATCTAAGCAGTCAACAGTCATACCATCTTCAAGATACGAATTGCCAGAATTGACGAGTTATGACAACGAAATTTTGCCGGGTCCCGCACCATCATTAACTCATACACCATTCCTTCCCACAAAACTGCCTACTCCATTCGACAATGATTTATCTTTACCAAATAACTATTCACATCAAATGCACCCGACTATGCCAACCCTGGTAGACAGATACCCTACTTCATACCAAAACAGCAATCTGTGGACGTCTAACACGCCACAGCCCAGCAATTACCCTTTCATCGTTTCACCATATCAAAACCAAGGAGCTCCTTCCAATTATTACATCGTTGCAGTTCCTAAACCAACGGATTTTCCTTCGAACTCTTCAATACCATCAATACAATTTACTACACCTAAGCCTACTAGCAGTACAGTGGAAATAGTTAAATCTATTGAGGTGCCGTATGGTAGCAGACCTACAGGGTATGAAGCTGTTAGCAGACCTGCAGCGTATGACGCTGGTAGTAGACCTGCAACGTATGGCCCTGGTAGTAGACCTGCAGCGTATGACGCTGCTAGCAGGCCCGCAGCGTATGAAGCTGATAGTAGACCTGCAGCGTATGGCGCCGCTAGCAGGCCCGTAGCGTATGAAGCTGGTAGTAGACCTACAGCATATGGCGCCGCTAGCAGGCCTGCAGCGTATGACGCTACCAGTAGACCTGTAGTGTATGAATCTGTGAAACCTACGTCAACACCTAAACCAGCTGTCAGTAGAGAACCCGTGAAAAGTGATATTGAGAAGGAGAATAAGAAAACTAAACGCTCTGATATTGACCAAGCTGCTAGTACCTCACTTAGCACATCGCTGTTTAGACCGGAAACAATCAATGGGTTTCGCGCCCTTTTCAAAAACGTTGAACCCATTATGACTGAAAAGAATATTACGATTGTTGATAATGAGGAAATGGTTTTGGATAAAAATTTGACGGGGCCCGTATTTTACACAAAAAACGCTATCAACATTTTCGTCCAAGACCCAGGCCTTGTAAATGTGATGCAAGCAAAGTTTTCGACCACTTCTCCACCCGAGACAGCTGTCAATGGTTATCAATATCCCTATCCAACAATTGGAAATAGTGGGTTTACCAAACGAGTGTGGGGGAATTTAAATTAATAATAAAATTGGCAATATTTCTCTCGGAAACAGTAATGAAATAACACATTCCGCGCTTTTTGATTGAATTCTGCATACGCTTCTCTCATACCTACGGTATGCGCTTGCCTCTTTCAAAGACACAGCGGTATCGGAATATTAAAATAAATGTGGCATACAACGAAATACTTAGGAAATCGGGTATTAAACTATTAGAATCAATTCCTGCGCTATTAAGTCAGTATCAATTCAATTCATCAATCAATTCATAGGAACTGTATGGGTTTAACGGAACTATTTTATAGTCATTTATTTTATGTATCCGGTACAATATTAACGTATGAAGGGCCGATATCGTCTTTTTTATAGTGCCCATTTGTTTTCATTCTCCGTGAATGACCTATGAGCCGACTAATTTGAATTTCCATTGAGGTAAACACTTAAGAATGTACAGCTCTTAGGAAATTTGCAGCCCGAAATTTAATACTTTTTAATTTTCATTTAATTAACTAAGCATGTTAATAAAGATTTGGCTCATCAAAGTTGTAAAAGACTACTTCATGCTTCATATATTAAGGTATTTTTAGTTTTCGAAATTGTAGTTTTTTTATAAATTCGATTATACGTGAAAAGTTATTGTTTATAAAATATTTGCATGTTTCTGAAAAAACTACAATTTCGAAAATTAAAAAATATCTTATAATATAATAATCTTAATAATATGATGCATGAAGTAGTCCTCTACAACTTTGATGAGCCAAATCTTTAATAACACACTTAAGTTAGTTAATTAATTAAATAAAAAAATAAAAAGTATTAAATTTTGGGCTGCCAATTTCCTACGGGCTGTACACTCTTAAAGCAGCAATTAGTTTCTTTACTGTGGCTTAATCGTTAGTAAAGCTATGAAATCTGAAGGAACCCACAATGTTTTTTTTTTCATTTCAATGCTTCCACTTTCCGCAGCTTTACCTAATAAGATTGTGAGAATCACCCTTAGTCCAACCAAATAGGATGGCTAGTTTTCTCGCGTCTAGTTTATACGTGTATTATATTGCTTGATTGTTGTATTTATTGGTAAATGCCTACAGCATTTTAACACATTGCATAAGGGATAAGACTTTTATGGTTTACAATACATTACTAGCCCATTTACTATAGGTAAGCTATGATACGTTGAGCAAGAGAAAATCACGATAAATTGACTGGTGACGGTATGCTGTGCAAGTGTTACACCAGTTATCTTACAAATGATATACTCGATGCGAGCTTCCGTATATGCAATATCATTTGTATGATGACAGTTGGTCGCGTGGTACTTGCACAGTATGTCTCAGTCAACCTACCGTAATTTTTTCTACTGTGACGTATGTGTGCCTCAACTCAGCGTAGTTTGATAATAGTGTGGGCAAAGTAACACGATGTGAAGTTTAAAATTGATATATTTTTTAAGATCTCATTATATACGTAAAGGGCAAGAAATAAATCAATTGGTGCAGTTCGGTTCCCCTTGCACCCGTCTAATAGCCCTAGTAAGTTATGTAAAACAATATTAATAACAAGTTGTCATGAGTGACACAATAATTGGCTTGAATTAGAAAGAAGAAAGAAAATTGAATTTATTTTCCGTGTGGACGAATTTTAGGCCTTTCAGCAGTGTTTAACTTAACAGTGCTACTAGCAGTAGCCTATTTAATTTTTTAATTTTTAGGCCTATAAGATTAACAGATCTTTATTTTTAACTAAAATTTTATTGCTTAACAGGCAAAATTCTCCTGAAGTCGTGGCCTTATGTTGCCTCTAGTAAAATGCCTTGTTATTGTAATTATTTGAACTGGGTGACTCATTTTATTGCAGTTACCAAATAATAATTTACCCTTATGGTAATATATCGAGTGTTTTTAATGCAATTTCTTAGTTTAGTGAGTGTGTTTAATGTTTTAATTTTATAGCATAATAGATTGTATACTTTTATATTGATTAATTTAAATAAAATTGCAATAATAAAATAACGATTTAAATAATACTAGAATAAATTATATTTAATAAACTTTTTTTTCTATATATAGTGAAAGGTTTACCTGAGGGCTGTGTACTAAAGTGATTTGCACATTAGAAGGAAGGGTCGGAGCAAGCACGTATCCAAGGGGGGGGGGGACATCCCCTGTGCCCCCCCCCCCCAAAATTGTCAGATTTACTGTTCTCCAAGTCCTGACGACGTGCTGGACCGAATGGCCAACAAGGGTAGCAGGAAAATAATTAGGAAAATAATTAGGAAAATAATTTTGTAAACGCTATGATCACCCATTTATTAATAGTAGGCTAATTAATTGTTAACGTATATACTGTTTACATCTTTTATTCACGGTAGAAAGCGTTTAAAAAAATTATTTTTGTCCCCCCCCCCCAACGAAATGCTTGACACATGCTTGGGTCAGAGGGATGGGAGTTTTTGGCATTTGTCACTGTCAATACAAACACGGGCCTAAATTCCTTCGATACTCATCAATACATAATACATAAGAAACGTCTGGCGAGACAAGCCAATGAGCGTCTCGGATAGGGGACGACAACGTGAGGCTCGCGAGCCGCATGTGGCTCTTTCTCTTTGGCTCATAGGGTGCGGCTCTTCCCGGTATTACCGGTTCTATGTACACAAAAATTAAAACAATATATAAAATAATACCGACTGGCCACAAATATTGAGCTTGATTAGTAAAAGAAAGGATAGTGAAGGTTTCTGGAGGAAGGAGTTCAAAAACTGTGGCCAATTAGTGTCATCATTGACACATATCATATATCAAAATCTAGAGAAAGAAATGAATTGTCTCTATTTCCAGATGGGGCGAATAGAGGGTAGAGGTATTTATTTCTTGACATTTATGACACAGTCGATGCTCGGTATTTCCTATGATTTTTTTTATTTTTTAATTACGCTATAGCTTTGGGCTTCCGCTATCAGCTTTCTTGCAGCCCAATACAACACATAATTTGGTGAATGCTCTGCCTTGGACTGTTGGCGAAGGTGTATAGGTAGATCGTTCACTCACAACTCACAGTAACCAGATAAGATTTCTCTTCACGCAATGTCTGCGTCATGAAATTAAGATTTTGTTAAAAAAACGGCTATTCGGGTATTCTTTATTTGCTCTTAGGCCAAAGCATTTCTTTAGATTTTTCTTTCAAATCATCCTCTTTGTATCTTTGAGCTATCCTCGTTACCTAGCAGCCAGCCTGGACAGAGGTACATTTATATAATCTGTCTGCAACAGTTTTCAATGCATAAATAATAGACAGTCCATGCATGTGAGTGTCAGAGACCCGCGCATGCGCCTTGCAGCGGAACTGAAGGGTTCAGTTGGAGAAGCTGAGGTGAAATTCGTTCCAGTACCCAGCTTCCGCTTGTCTCCAGCAGGAGTGAGATGTATGGCAAACTACGGAATAAGACCGCGAGTTTACGGAAAAATTAACACAACAAAGGTTAGTCGTTTATTTGTTCTTCTATAAGAATTAGGACATTGCCCATAGACCTGGTCACCCCTAATACTGGCGTTATTAATTTAAGAGGATATGCAACCGTAAAAATCCGGCATTTCAAAATCTGACATTTTTTTTGTAATTTACTACGCAATTTACCTGACCCCTGGATCACTCAAAATTAGGTGATTTAATTTTTTTTAAAGTTATTACTTGGGCCTATAAATTTTAAAGATTTGGTCCTTTCATTTGCTATAGAGCCAGAGGACTACTTCATAAACCATCATAATTCGGTATTTTTCAATTATTATTGTTTTGTTGCTGACCCTTGGATCACTCAAAATTAGGTGATTTAATTTTTTTTAAAGTTATTACTTGGGCCTGTAAATTTCAAAGATTTGGTCCTTTCATTTGCTATAGAGCCAGAGGACTATTTCACAAACCATCATAATTCGGTATTTTTCATTATTATTGTTTTGTTGCTAATGTTGCCAATTGTTGTCAATATCACGGCCAGCTTCCTAATAAAGCATTAGTCTATTAAAGGTGCAGACAGATAATCTATATAACATATCATTATTTTCATTGCTCGGTGTTGTTATTGTTCACTGGGGACTAAAAATTTTAAGCTTACTTACTTTACTTTATCCAACACCCACTCTTGGCGGTACCGCCATCTGGTGCCGCGCCTGCCATTAAAGTGATGAGATGTCTTTGTTAGGGCTCTGGATTGCTAGGCATGTTAGAAGGTGGGCAGCATCCATACGTCCGCTGAGGCAAAGTGGGCATTGTTCTGAGGTAGCCAGGCCTATGCGAAACAGGTGGGCCTGCAGGTACTCGTGGGCAGTTATGCAGCGAAAACGGGCGACAGAAGTGGCTCTTGGTAGGTCATGTGGTAAAGGATTTTTTACCAAAGTTTCCCATAGCTGTCCTGTTGCGCTGGTTGATAGAGCGTTCTTATATCTTCTAGTTATTGCGCTGTTAATAACCTGCGTCGCACTATTTAGTGTTAGATGGACTGCCGCATTCGCTGCACTTGTGGTTATCTTAGCTAGCAGGTATGCCTTTTCGTTTCCGGCTATCCCCACGTGGCTCGGTATCCATTGGCAATCCATTTTAAGCAATGCAAAATTCATGAAAAAAATTACAACACAGGCACGGACGATTCCCACAGTTACGATTTGCCAATGTATTTCCATTGTAGGGATGGTACAAAACCACAGAGTCTAATTGAGCAGATTTCTATGATCTGGCTTGTCTCGGCGAAAACCGTGCACTTTCGAGGGGTCGACTTCACGCCAGTTTCCAAAATCGTCAAGAACTCGTTTGCTGTAGTCCATTAGCTGCAATGGAAAAGACGCCAGCAAATCGCGACTGAGAGAATAGTCCGCCTGTACAGAACCTAAAAATACCATTTGCATTAACAATTATTGTACGTACAGTATGAATTGTACGCATGAAACATATTGTATGTATGAATTACTCGTATATTCTCCAATTTGCATATTAATTTTAAAGAAATTACATATTTTGTGGTGATTTTTTTTTTTAAGATTAATCGCATACTAACAATTGAATGAATGTATCCGATTGACTTCTTCAGTCGCCTCTGTAGGTTAGTACCCATGTTGAGTTACGACAGGTCTCCGATCGCATGGCGTGTAATGAAACGCACAAGTGCAAGCACGTTACCACCTGGCCATCGAAGTCGATAAATCTATAAATAACCTGCGTTCCATATCCGGTTATTGTTTTTCTCAAAATAAAAAACTCATCAAAGCAGCTGCTTTTTTATGTGATTTTTTTTCCATAAATGAGAAAATACAGGAATTTGCCATTGGCAATTGGCATTAATAACCTTTCTGTCTTATTGTTATAGTCTTCTTTATATTGCAGTATTATATGGAATACATGGCACTGACATTAAATTAACATTGGTTGAAGAGATAACTTCCTCGTTATAACCACCCCGGCTAAAGGCGTAGATCGTGGGTTCGAATCCCCTCAAGTTCAGATTTTTCATATCCTCTAATTTCGGTTATATTCTTCTTATTGTCTACTGCAATTTTGTATTTGACAGACCTGCTACCAAGCCAGCAATTTTAAAGAACAAAACACCGGGTTTATTAATGTATACTTACAGAATTAATATGGAATAAGCAAAAAATTCCTTTGCTTGTCTGTTTCGTACTGATTTCGTAAAAATAAAGAAATAAACTATTCAGGGCTAAAGGCAATTAAAGACTGAAGGAAATGCTTGAAGAAAAAATTTAATACCAGTGGGTTTCTTACACTAGGTTAATTTTTTTAACGATTATTTGGGTTTTACTAATTCTAGTTATTGCGGGCATAAAAAGTTTTAGTAACACTAAGTTTTTGTTTTTGTTTGATAATTGATATGGTTCAAGAGGGACGCAAGAGCGGATCCAGTCCAGCGGAAAATTTAGGGGGGGGGGGGGGTCACAAGTTGTATGTAAGTTGAAAAGGTAATATATTCGTTGAAAATTTGAGTTTTATTCAATTTAAAAAAAACTTTTTTACTATCATTCATTGGAATTTACTCATTTATCGGATCCGCCATTGGGGTGACGTATAATCAAGAGTACGGTCAGTATCACTCATGTTAAAGTTGCTGGCATATGATTGACGGCGATATTTTATTAATTTTAATCATGCATCTAATACATTTTCAGACTGGGTCGCCTATGGTAGGGCTATTATGTATATTATTTAGTGCGGTATAGGCTATGTCAAATCAGGCAGTCGATCTAAATAATTAATTGTTAAAAATAGTCTGCTTCTATGCTTATTACTTACACGCCATCAGGACAATAAACTAAACGC
This sequence comes from Psococerastis gibbosa, assembly GCA_963971405.1. NCBI lineage: Eukaryota > Metazoa > Arthropoda > Insecta > Psocodea > Psocidae > Psococerastis > Psococerastis gibbosa. Next base: position 23,500,967 of record OZ020490.1, on the reverse strand, counting down.
TAACACATTTTAACGGGTAGAACATTGTTGGAGAGATTTTACTTCCATTAGTGCCCCAGCGGACAGCCATTATAAATTTTTATGCGACGAAGGCAAATGTCAATAAAGGATAAATGCTTTTGATTATTAAACAAAAATAAATAAATTATAATTAACAACAATAGGCAAACATGTAACAATCAAGCCTTTGATAAATCCAAAACCATATAGTCAGGGCGGGTTGAAGCGCATTCACCTGAGTAATGGAGTAAAATGACCCTTCGCTATCCATTCGCTTTCAGACAAAATTAATCCAGCAATAAAGAGGGGAGGGCGAGCAGCGAAAACTTCGTCTTAAGCTACTGCCCAAGGTTTTCCCGTAACCACAGAAACTTTACTGTGTCATGAAGTCAGTGTTTCGGTTAAACTTCATTGGCTAGGCCACCACAAGTTAGCTCTGGAACATTCTTAGTTGCATACTGTGAAGATAGGGATGACAATTGGGGATACAGTTGCAATGGAAGAGCGCTATTCACATTCTGAGCATTTAAAACACTTCCAAAATTTGACAAGCCTTTATTTGAGTCAGGAGTTACGAGACCTTGAGCAGCATGTTCATTAGCAGAGGCGCTCTGCGAAGCTTCAGCAGATGTTCCTGTAAAAATCGTTTGAAGTTGCTTAACGTCTGGATTTTGAATGTACTGATTTGGTGATGAATTTGCATAAAACATTGGAACAGATTGCGCGCCAGTTTGCTCTTCTGGTATGAATTTATTAATAATAACAGGCTTGTTGATATCAGTAGATGGCGCTGCAGGTACTGGAATCTTTATTATTGTTGGTAACGTCCTTTCTGAAGCCTTTGAAGGTGCAACTGGAGCATAATTGCTCGGGAATGAAAGTTGATGTCTCAAATACTCATGCGCGCTTGAATCATGGGATGAAACTGAAGGTGTAGCGCTTCCAGATGAATCGCTTGTAGGGTATCCTGTAGCATGATTAATTCCCTTAACACCAGGCAAATCCATCATGGAATACCTATATTTATTTGGTGAAACAGATAGGAATGATAATAGAGATTCCATTGCGTGATTGTCAGTAGTGGGGCCATTTTGCTGGGTATTAGAATTTACTACGGCAGACATTGGTGAAATTAATAGAGCTTTTGAATTTGGAACAGTCATGGGGGCAACATTAAATGATTTTCCACTTAAATTATTCAAAAGTCCGGGGCTCGTATTGTCATTATTTGTGTTAGGATAAGAAATATCTAATGAAGATTCACGCTCTTTGGCCAATGCATCTTTTGATTCGGTGGCTATGAATTGATTGGGTGCAGTTTGGAGACCAAGGTTGAGACTAATTGTGTTGGAAGTGGTGTCACTTAAATTGGGTACTGAAGTTTCCGGTGCCTCCTGGACTTCTGGTGAAGCTGCTGCAAAGGGTTGGGCTAAGTGTCCATGAAAGGTAATATTTGAATTTAATTCACGGCTGTTTGCAAGACCCGAAATAAAATATTCCTCAGAATTGGCAACTGTTTGGTTGCTAGCAACGCTTGGCATATCAGAAACACCCTGCGTTGGAGTGGGTTTTTGTTCTCGCTCTGCACTGTCCACAATGGACGTGTGTGAGACCTCTTTGGAGTCAGTTCCGACTATATCTCCAGCATTGTAATTTTCCTCATACTTCGGCACATTATCAGGAGTTGATGATGCATTAGACACCATAACCGGGCTAACGGGATCGGCTGCCTGTTTTTCCAAGTTTTCGTCAGTATTATCTTTAGTATGTTGAGTTGCTTTATTTTTCAAATTGTCTTCCGGTATTTTCTGCATTTCTGGCATCATAGGGGATAACGATAATTCATTGCTCCTTTCACTTGCTGATAAAATGTACACAGGAAGTCCAGCGCGTGCAGGTGGGCTCACCTTCTGTGAAAATAAATCATTTGAGTCTAAGATCTTGTTACCTTCTTCACTTTTAGCGATCATTATTGAATGTTTTGGCGGATTTCGAAAATCTTCTACTTCATATACACTATTGGTGAAATCAAGAGGTCTTTCTTTGCTCGAAATTTTATCGGAATTCACTTTTTCACCAGCCTTAACATTGAATAATGTGACCTTATTGTTGAGTTTGGCATTTGATGAAGACATTTTATGCATCTTTTTTTCAGCGAAATATGGCTGGAAATTAGAAGTAGCTCCAATGTGGTCTTTAGACAAGTCGGATAATTTTTTTGTCTGAGGAGCAGTCATGTGAGTTACAGGTCCACGAGAAAGCTTTATTGGTGTAACTACAGATTTCGGGATCAAATAGCTTGTAGAATCATGGTCGTTTTCAAGGGGTAAATCTGTCTTTGAATTAGTATGAAATGTTACGGTGTCGGCTGATGTCAGTTCAAAATTCGGACGAGACAAGTCGGGGTTAAGAGCAAGTACTCTTTCTGTAGTTGGATATTGTGGGAGGTCAGTCGTGGACGTTAAGCTGTTTTCGTTACAGTCATCGACTACGTTGTCACTTAGTAATTCAGACTTCTCATTAGAAAATATGCTTGTAATATTTTCAAATTCTTTTGTATCTACATTGTCATACTTCACATCGTTTTCTTCGACTATATTCGCCATGTGTTCTACACCATTTTCGTACTCTTCTGGATGTGCAACTAAGTTGCTGGAGTTTAGGTTCGAAACATTCTCGCCAGTGTTCAATATCGGTTGTTGTGAATTTTTATTAGGTATAATTTTAGAAGCAAAATCAGGGTCTTTTTCTGTTAGATAGTTTAAGATGATTTCAATAATAGACTCTTTTTGTGGAATTCTTTCATCGTTATTGCCCGAGTCAGGGCTAGATAAATTTTGGGCCTCTAACACATTCGAAGGAACCGTTCTAGACGTGTGTTGGTTGTCGGTGTATTCAGAGCTCAATTGATGAGTTTCGCTTTCTTCAGTTATCGGAGCATCTAAATCTAGTTTCTCATTAGTGGGTTGTTCAATTTGCAGGTCAAGCCCTTCCAAATTTAGGGAAGGAGTTGCTGCTTTTCTTGGTGCCGAAAGACTCACTTGAAGGAACAAGCCTAACAAGAGTATATTCAAAAGTGTGCCCCTGCATGTCATTTTTTCATCTGAAAAAAATTAAATGATTTAAAAATAAATAAATATACAACAGCAAAAATAAAAAAATCCTTAATACTCATATAATGCTAAATATTTGACACATTGAGTAATAAATAACTAAATAAACAAAAAAAAACGGACAAATTCAGGTGTGAACCTGGAGTGACAAATGTCTTTAGGCAGCATCCAGTTATAAACAGTTAGGTATTGCTATACATCATTCTTATAACGCAAGTTCCCATGAAAAATTATCATATTATTAAAATACAGTAGTAAGAGATGACTCGACTCGCATCTGTACTTGGTTAAGTCATGCTTTCGCCCGTTTTATTGCGACAATGCTAAGCTTGCCTCAGCTTGTCTACTAACACCTGTAGCAGGTGTAGGTTGACATCGAGTACTAGTTTGCCAATGGCCAAAAATGTATGCGAAAACAATACAAATAATATCCGAAATTCATGGCGTCGTTGGCGTCGGACATGGAACTAATGGGCCACTATAAGTAGGCAGCCTAGGTCCATAAAAGGCCTTCAGAACATTATTGAGGGATGACTCGTTTCCATACTTGGTTAAGTCGAACTACCACCTGTTACAATGCCAATGGTACATTTGCACATTGGCACTTGTAGTCGGTGAGGGTTGACATCGAGGTTTGCCAATGGCTAGAAATTCATTCGAAAACAATACCAAGAATAACCGGCAACGTTCAACGAGGTTGCTACTAGTAGGTCTACGTCTATAAAAAAGCATATCACCATAATAAAGGGATGATTGTTCACTTTTAAAAATTTTGGCAAGCCACCATCTTGCAGCAACGAATAAACTTTCGAACTGTTGAAGAGTTATACATGTCATTATTCGAAGGAAAATTTATGTGCCAAGTTTTCTTTTAAATTGC
>OZ020490.1:23338853-23496774 GCA_963971405.1 Psococerastis gibbosa | reverse complement strand
ACATTCCGCGCTTTTTGATTGAATTCTGCATACGCTTCTCTCATACCTACGGTATGCGCTTGCCTCTTTCAAAGACACAGCGGTATCGGAATATTAAAATAAATGTGGCATACAACGAAATACTTAGGAAATCGGGTATTAAACTATTAGAATCAATTCCTGCGCTATTAAGTCAGTATCAATTCAATTCATCAATCAATTCATAGGAACTGTATGGGTTTAACGGAACTATTTTATAGTCATTTATTTTATGTATCCGGTACAATATTAACGTATGAAGGGCCGATATCGTCTTTTTTATAGTGCCCATTTGTTTTCATTCTCCGTGAATGACCTATGAGCCGACTAATTTGAATTTCCATTGAGGTAAACACTTAAGAATGTACAGCTCTTAGGAAATTTGCAGCCCGAAATTTAATACTTTTTAATTTTCATTTAATTAACTAAGCATGTTAATAAAGATTTGGCTCATCAAAGTTGTAAAAGACTACTTCATGCTTCATATATTAAGGTATTTTTAGTTTTCGAAATTGTAGTTTTTTTATAAATTCGATTATACGTGAAAAGTTATTGTTTATAAAATATTTGCATGTTTCTGAAAAAACTACAATTTCGAAAATTAAAAAATATCTTATAATATAATAATCTTAATAATATGATGCATGAAGTAGTCCTCTACAACTTTGATGAGCCAAATCTTTAATAACACACTTAAGTTAGTTAATTAATTAAATAAAAAAATAAAAAGTATTAAATTTTGGGCTGCCAATTTCCTACGGGCTGTACACTCTTAAAGCAGCAATTAGTTTCTTTACTGTGGCTTAATCGTTAGTAAAGCTATGAAATCTGAAGGAACCCACAATGTTTTTTTTTTCATTTCAATGCTTCCACTTTCCGCAGCTTTACCTAATAAGATTGTGAGAATCACCCTTAGTCCAACCAAATAGGATGGCTAGTTTTCTCGCGTCTAGTTTATACGTGTATTATATTGCTTGATTGTTGTATTTATTGGTAAATGCCTACAGCATTTTAACACATTGCATAAGGGATAAGACTTTTATGGTTTACAATACATTACTAGCCCATTTACTATAGGTAAGCTATGATACGTTGAGCAAGAGAAAATCACGATAAATTGACTGGTGACGGTATGCTGTGCAAGTGTTACACCAGTTATCTTACAAATGATATACTCGATGCGAGCTTCCGTATATGCAATATCATTTGTATGATGACAGTTGGTCGCGTGGTACTTGCACAGTATGTCTCAGTCAACCTACCGTAATTTTTTCTACTGTGACGTATGTGTGCCTCAACTCAGCGTAGTTTGATAATAGTGTGGGCAAAGTAACACGATGTGAAGTTTAAAATTGATATATTTTTTAAGATCTCATTATATACGTAAAGGGCAAGAAATAAATCAATTGGTGCAGTTCGGTTCCCCTTGCACCCGTCTAATAGCCCTAGTAAGTTATGTAAAACAATATTAATAACAAGTTGTCATGAGTGACACAATAATTGGCTTGAATTAGAAAGAAGAAAGAAAATTGAATTTATTTTCCGTGTGGACGAATTTTAGGCCTTTCAGCAGTGTTTAACTTAACAGTGCTACTAGCAGTAGCCTATTTAATTTTTTAATTTTTAGGCCTATAAGATTAACAGATCTTTATTTTTAACTAAAATTTTATTGCTTAACAGGCAAAATTCTCCTGAAGTCGTGGCCTTATGTTGCCTCTAGTAAAATGCCTTGTTATTGTAATTATTTGAACTGGGTGACTCATTTTATTGCAGTTACCAAATAATAATTTACCCTTATGGTAATATATCGAGTGTTTTTAATGCAATTTCTTAGTTTAGTGAGTGTGTTTAATGTTTTAATTTTATAGCATAATAGATTGTATACTTTTATATTGATTAATTTAAATAAAATTGCAATAATAAAATAACGATTTAAATAATACTAGAATAAATTATATTTAATAAACTTTTTTTTCTATATATAGTGAAAGGTTTACCTGAGGGCTGTGTACTAAAGTGATTTGCACATTAGAAGGAAGGGTCGGAGCAAGCACGTATCCAAGGGGGGGGGGGACATCCCCTGTGCCCCCCCCCCCCAAAATTGTCAGATTTACTGTTCTCCAAGTCCTGACGACGTGCTGGACCGAATGGCCAACAAGGGTAGCAGGAAAATAATTAGGAAAATAATTAGGAAAATAATTTTGTAAACGCTATGATCACCCATTTATTAATAGTAGGCTAATTAATTGTTAACGTATATACTGTTTACATCTTTTATTCACGGTAGAAAGCGTTTAAAAAAATTATTTTTGTCCCCCCCCCCCAACGAAATGCTTGACACATGCTTGGGTCAGAGGGATGGGAGTTTTTGGCATTTGTCACTGTCAATACAAACACGGGCCTAAATTCCTTCGATACTCATCAATACATAATACATAAGAAACGTCTGGCGAGACAAGCCAATGAGCGTCTCGGATAGGGGACGACAACGTGAGGCTCGCGAGCCGCATGTGGCTCTTTCTCTTTGGCTCATAGGGTGCGGCTCTTCCCGGTATTACCGGTTCTATGTACACAAAAATTAAAACAATATATAAAATAATACCGACTGGCCACAAATATTGAGCTTGATTAGTAAAAGAAAGGATAGTGAAGGTTTCTGGAGGAAGGAGTTCAAAAACTGTGGCCAATTAGTGTCATCATTGACACATATCATATATCAAAATCTAGAGAAAGAAATGAATTGTCTCTATTTCCAGATGGGGCGAATAGAGGGTAGAGGTATTTATTTCTTGACATTTATGACACAGTCGATGCTCGGTATTTCCTATGATTTTTTTTATTTTTTAATTACGCTATAGCTTTGGGCTTCCGCTATCAGCTTTCTTGCAGCCCAATACAACACATAATTTGGTGAATGCTCTGCCTTGGACTGTTGGCGAAGGTGTATAGGTAGATCGTTCACTCACAACTCACAGTAACCAGATAAGATTTCTCTTCACGCAATGTCTGCGTCATGAAATTAAGATTTTGTTAAAAAAACGGCTATTCGGGTATTCTTTATTTGCTCTTAGGCCAAAGCATTTCTTTAGATTTTTCTTTCAAATCATCCTCTTTGTATCTTTGAGCTATCCTCGTTACCTAGCAGCCAGCCTGGACAGAGGTACATTTATATAATCTGTCTGCAACAGTTTTCAATGCATAAATAATAGACAGTCCATGCATGTGAGTGTCAGAGACCCGCGCATGCGCCTTGCAGCGGAACTGAAGGGTTCAGTTGGAGAAGCTGAGGTGAAATTCGTTCCAGTACCCAGCTTCCGCTTGTCTCCAGCAGGAGTGAGATGTATGGCAAACTACGGAATAAGACCGCGAGTTTACGGAAAAATTAACACAACAAAGGTTAGTCGTTTATTTGTTCTTCTATAAGAATTAGGACATTGCCCATAGACCTGGTCACCCCTAATACTGGCGTTATTAATTTAAGAGGATATGCAACCGTAAAAATCCGGCATTTCAAAATCTGACATTTTTTTTGTAATTTACTACGCAATTTACCTGACCCCTGGATCACTCAAAATTAGGTGATTTAATTTTTTTTAAAGTTATTACTTGGGCCTATAAATTTTAAAGATTTGGTCCTTTCATTTGCTATAGAGCCAGAGGACTACTTCATAAACCATCATAATTCGGTATTTTTCAATTATTATTGTTTTGTTGCTGACCCTTGGATCACTCAAAATTAGGTGATTTAATTTTTTTTAAAGTTATTACTTGGGCCTGTAAATTTCAAAGATTTGGTCCTTTCATTTGCTATAGAGCCAGAGGACTATTTCACAAACCATCATAATTCGGTATTTTTCATTATTATTGTTTTGTTGCTAATGTTGCCAATTGTTGTCAATATCACGGCCAGCTTCCTAATAAAGCATTAGTCTATTAAAGGTGCAGACAGATAATCTATATAACATATCATTATTTTCATTGCTCGGTGTTGTTATTGTTCACTGGGGACTAAAAATTTTAAGCTTACTTACTTTACTTTATCCAACACCCACTCTTGGCGGTACCGCCATCTGGTGCCGCGCCTGCCATTAAAGTGATGAGATGTCTTTGTTAGGGCTCTGGATTGCTAGGCATGTTAGAAGGTGGGCAGCATCCATACGTCCGCTGAGGCAAAGTGGGCATTGTTCTGAGGTAGCCAGGCCTATGCGAAACAGGTGGGCCTGCAGGTACTCGTGGGCAGTTATGCAGCGAAAACGGGCGACAGAAGTGGCTCTTGGTAGGTCATGTGGTAAAGGATTTTTTACCAAAGTTTCCCATAGCTGTCCTGTTGCGCTGGTTGATAGAGCGTTCTTATATCTTCTAGTTATTGCGCTGTTAATAACCTGCGTCGCACTATTTAGTGTTAGATGGACTGCCGCATTCGCTGCACTTGTGGTTATCTTAGCTAGCAGGTATGCCTTTTCGTTTCCGGCTATCCCCACGTGGCTCGGTATCCATTGGCAATCCATTTTAAGCAATGCAAAATTCATGAAAAAAATTACAACACAGGCACGGACGATTCCCACAGTTACGATTTGCCAATGTATTTCCATTGTAGGGATGGTACAAAACCACAGAGTCTAATTGAGCAGATTTCTATGATCTGGCTTGTCTCGGCGAAAACCGTGCACTTTCGAGGGGTCGACTTCACGCCAGTTTCCAAAATCGTCAAGAACTCGTTTGCTGTAGTCCATTAGCTGCAATGGAAAAGACGCCAGCAAATCGCGACTGAGAGAATAGTCCGCCTGTACAGAACCTAAAAATACCATTTGCATTAACAATTATTGTACGTACAGTATGAATTGTACGCATGAAACATATTGTATGTATGAATTACTCGTATATTCTCCAATTTGCATATTAATTTTAAAGAAATTACATATTTTGTGGTGATTTTTTTTTTTAAGATTAATCGCATACTAACAATTGAATGAATGTATCCGATTGACTTCTTCAGTCGCCTCTGTAGGTTAGTACCCATGTTGAGTTACGACAGGTCTCCGATCGCATGGCGTGTAATGAAACGCACAAGTGCAAGCACGTTACCACCTGGCCATCGAAGTCGATAAATCTATAAATAACCTGCGTTCCATATCCGGTTATTGTTTTTCTCAAAATAAAAAACTCATCAAAGCAGCTGCTTTTTTATGTGATTTTTTTTCCATAAATGAGAAAATACAGGAATTTGCCATTGGCAATTGGCATTAATAACCTTTCTGTCTTATTGTTATAGTCTTCTTTATATTGCAGTATTATATGGAATACATGGCACTGACATTAAATTAACATTGGTTGAAGAGATAACTTCCTCGTTATAACCACCCCGGCTAAAGGCGTAGATCGTGGGTTCGAATCCCCTCAAGTTCAGATTTTTCATATCCTCTAATTTCGGTTATATTCTTCTTATTGTCTACTGCAATTTTGTATTTGACAGACCTGCTACCAAGCCAGCAATTTTAAAGAACAAAACACCGGGTTTATTAATGTATACTTACAGAATTAATATGGAATAAGCAAAAAATTCCTTTGCTTGTCTGTTTCGTACTGATTTCGTAAAAATAAAGAAATAAACTATTCAGGGCTAAAGGCAATTAAAGACTGAAGGAAATGCTTGAAGAAAAAATTTAATACCAGTGGGTTTCTTACACTAGGTTAATTTTTTTAACGATTATTTGGGTTTTACTAATTCTAGTTATTGCGGGCATAAAAAGTTTTAGTAACACTAAGTTTTTGTTTTTGTTTGATAATTGATATGGTTCAAGAGGGACGCAAGAGCGGATCCAGTCCAGCGGAAAATTTAGGGGGGGGGGGGGGTCACAAGTTGTATGTAAGTTGAAAAGGTAATATATTCGTTGAAAATTTGAGTTTTATTCAATTTAAAAAAAACTTTTTTACTATCATTCATTGGAATTTACTCATTTATCGGATCCGCCATTGGGGTGACGTATAATCAAGAGTACGGTCAGTATCACTCATGTTAAAGTTGCTGGCATATGATTGACGGCGATATTTTATTAATTTTAATCATGCATCTAATACATTTTCAGACTGGGTCGCCTATGGTAGGGCTATTATGTATATTATTTAGTGCGGTATAGGCTATGTCAAATCAGGCAGTCGATCTAAATAATTAATTGTTAAAAATAGTCTGCTTCTATGCTTATTACTTACACGCCATCAGGACAATAAACTAAACGCTAACACATTTTAACGGGTAGAACATTGTTGGAGAGATTTTACTTCCATTAGTGCCCCAGCGGACAGCCATTATAAATTTTTATGCGACGAAGGCAAATGTCAATAAAGGATAAATGCTTTTGATTATTAAACAAAAATAAATAAATTATAATTAACAACAATAGGCAAACATGTAACAATCAAGCCTTTGATAAATCCAAAACCATATAGTCAGGGCGGGTTGAAGCGCATTCACCTGAGTAATGGAGTAAAATGACCCTTCGCTATCCATTCGCTTTCAGACAAAATTAATCCAGCAATAAAGAGGGGAGGGCGAGCAGCGAAAACTTCGTCTTAAGCTACTGCCCAAGGTTTTCCCGTAACCACAGAAACTTTACTGTGTCATGAAGTCAGTGTTTCGGTTAAACTTCATTGGCTAGGCCACCACAAGTTAGCTCTGGAACATTCTTAGTTGCATACTGTGAAGATAGGGATGACAATTGGGGATACAGTTGCAATGGAAGAGCGCTATTCACATTCTGAGCATTTAAAACACTTCCAAAATTTGACAAGCCTTTATTTGAGTCAGGAGTTACGAGACCTTGAGCAGCATGTTCATTAGCAGAGGCGCTCTGCGAAGCTTCAGCAGATGTTCCTGTAAAAATCGTTTGAAGTTGCTTAACGTCTGGATTTTGAATGTACTGATTTGGTGATGAATTTGCATAAAACATTGGAACAGATTGCGCGCCAGTTTGCTCTTCTGGTATGAATTTATTAATAATAACAGGCTTGTTGATATCAGTAGATGGCGCTGCAGGTACTGGAATCTTTATTATTGTTGGTAACGTCCTTTCTGAAGCCTTTGAAGGTGCAACTGGAGCATAATTGCTCGGGAATGAAAGTTGATGTCTCAAATACTCATGCGCGCTTGAATCATGGGATGAAACTGAAGGTGTAGCGCTTCCAGATGAATCGCTTGTAGGGTATCCTGTAGCATGATTAATTCCCTTAACACCAGGCAAATCCATCATGGAATACCTATATTTATTTGGTGAAACAGATAGGAATGATAATAGAGATTCCATTGCGTGATTGTCAGTAGTGGGGCCATTTTGCTGGGTATTAGAATTTACTACGGCAGACATTGGTGAAATTAATAGAGCTTTTGAATTTGGAACAGTCATGGGGGCAACATTAAATGATTTTCCACTTAAATTATTCAAAAGTCCGGGGCTCGTATTGTCATTATTTGTGTTAGGATAAGAAATATCTAATGAAGATTCACGCTCTTTGGCCAATGCATCTTTTGATTCGGTGGCTATGAATTGATTGGGTGCAGTTTGGAGACCAAGGTTGAGACTAATTGTGTTGGAAGTGGTGTCACTTAAATTGGGTACTGAAGTTTCCGGTGCCTCCTGGACTTCTGGTGAAGCTGCTGCAAAGGGTTGGGCTAAGTGTCCATGAAAGGTAATATTTGAATTTAATTCACGGCTGTTTGCAAGACCCGAAATAAAATATTCCTCAGAATTGGCAACTGTTTGGTTGCTAGCAACGCTTGGCATATCAGAAACACCCTGCGTTGGAGTGGGTTTTTGTTCTCGCTCTGCACTGTCCACAATGGACGTGTGTGAGACCTCTTTGGAGTCAGTTCCGACTATATCTCCAGCATTGTAATTTTCCTCATACTTCGGCACATTATCAGGAGTTGATGATGCATTAGACACCATAACCGGGCTAACGGGATCGGCTGCCTGTTTTTCCAAGTTTTCGTCAGTATTATCTTTAGTATGTTGAGTTGCTTTATTTTTCAAATTGTCTTCCGGTATTTTCTGCATTTCTGGCATCATAGGGGATAACGATAATTCATTGCTCCTTTCACTTGCTGATAAAATGTACACAGGAAGTCCAGCGCGTGCAGGTGGGCTCACCTTCTGTGAAAATAAATCATTTGAGTCTAAGATCTTGTTACCTTCTTCACTTTTAGCGATCATTATTGAATGTTTTGGCGGATTTCGAAAATCTTCTACTTCATATACACTATTGGTGAAATCAAGAGGTCTTTCTTTGCTCGAAATTTTATCGGAATTCACTTTTTCACCAGCCTTAACATTGAATAATGTGACCTTATTGTTGAGTTTGGCATTTGATGAAGACATTTTATGCATCTTTTTTTCAGCGAAATATGGCTGGAAATTAGAAGTAGCTCCAATGTGGTCTTTAGACAAGTCGGATAATTTTTTTGTCTGAGGAGCAGTCATGTGAGTTACAGGTCCACGAGAAAGCTTTATTGGTGTAACTACAGATTTCGGGATCAAATAGCTTGTAGAATCATGGTCGTTTTCAAGGGGTAAATCTGTCTTTGAATTAGTATGAAATGTTACGGTGTCGGCTGATGTCAGTTCAAAATTCGGACGAGACAAGTCGGGGTTAAGAGCAAGTACTCTTTCTGTAGTTGGATATTGTGGGAGGTCAGTCGTGGACGTTAAGCTGTTTTCGTTACAGTCATCGACTACGTTGTCACTTAGTAATTCAGACTTCTCATTAGAAAATATGCTTGTAATATTTTCAAATTCTTTTGTATCTACATTGTCATACTTCACATCGTTTTCTTCGACTATATTCGCCATGTGTTCTACACCATTTTCGTACTCTTCTGGATGTGCAACTAAGTTGCTGGAGTTTAGGTTCGAAACATTCTCGCCAGTGTTCAATATCGGTTGTTGTGAATTTTTATTAGGTATAATTTTAGAAGCAAAATCAGGGTCTTTTTCTGTTAGATAGTTTAAGATGATTTCAATAATAGACTCTTTTTGTGGAATTCTTTCATCGTTATTGCCCGAGTCAGGGCTAGATAAATTTTGGGCCTCTAACACATTCGAAGGAACCGTTCTAGACGTGTGTTGGTTGTCGGTGTATTCAGAGCTCAATTGATGAGTTTCGCTTTCTTCAGTTATCGGAGCATCTAAATCTAGTTTCTCATTAGTGGGTTGTTCAATTTGCAGGTCAAGCCCTTCCAAATTTAGGGAAGGAGTTGCTGCTTTTCTTGGTGCCGAAAGACTCACTTGAAGGAACAAGCCTAACAAGAGTATATTCAAAAGTGTGCCCCTGCATGTCATTTTTTCATCTGAAAAAAATTAAATGATTTAAAAATAAATAAATATACAACAGCAAAAATAAAAAAATCCTTAATACTCATATAATGCTAAATATTTGACACATTGAGTAATAAATAACTAAATAAACAAAAAAAAACGGACAAATTCAGGTGTGAACCTGGAGTGACAAATGTCTTTAGGCAGCATCCAGTTATAAACAGTTAGGTATTGCTATACATCATTCTTATAACGCAAGTTCCCATGAAAAATTATCATATTATTAAAATACAGTAGTAAGAGATGACTCGACTCGCATCTGTACTTGGTTAAGTCATGCTTTCGCCCGTTTTATTGCGACAATGCTAAGCTTGCCTCAGCTTGTCTACTAACACCTGTAGCAGGTGTAGGTTGACATCGAGTACTAGTTTGCCAATGGCCAAAAATGTATGCGAAAACAATACAAATAATATCCGAAATTCATGGCGTCGTTGGCGTCGGACATGGAACTAATGGGCCACTATAAGTAGGCAGCCTAGGTCCATAAAAGGCCTTCAGAACATTATTGAGGGATGACTCGTTTCCATACTTGGTTAAGTCGAACTACCACCTGTTACAATGCCAATGGTACATTTGCACATTGGCACTTGTAGTCGGTGAGGGTTGACATCGAGGTTTGCCAATGGCTAGAAATTCATTCGAAAACAATACCAAGAATAACCGGCAACGTTCAACGAGGTTGCTACTAGTAGGTCTACGTCTATAAAAAAGCATATCACCATAATAAAGGGATGATTGTTCACTTTTAAAAATTTTGGCAAGCCACCATCTTGCAGCAACGAATAAACTTTCGAACTGTTGAAGAGTTATACATGTCATTATTCGAAGGAAAATTTATGTGCCAAGTTTTCTTTTAAATTGCAGGGGAGAGCAGTGACGTACTTCTGTACAGTAGTATAGGGCACATCAGAGTAGTTATTTTCAATAGGAAACTAGACTAGGCTTAGTAGGCTTAAGGCGCCCATTCCATCGACCGGCTAGGGCTATTTACAAAAATGGTGACGAGGTAGCAGACATTCAAGACTTAGGTGGCGTTTCCACCGACCTCGCATTGCAGAATGCAAATGACATTGACGGAAATTAGAATTTTTCTTTTTATAGAAATCTATTAAAGTGTTTGTACTTAACATATCCCACTACGCCATTTTTTAATTTTAGTTTGTTTGTGATTTTACTGTATGATCATTGATCAATTTTAACTATGGCATTGAGGAAAATAAACATTTCCGTCAATTCTGCAATGTGAGGTCGGTGGAAACGCCACCTAAGTCTTGAATGTCTGCTACCACGTCACCGTTTTTGGAAATAGCCCTAGGCGGTCAATGGAATGGGCGCCTTAACAAATAGTACTGTAAAGCAGGCCCGTAAGATTTCTTATCTAAGTATCTAAGCAACTCTATCGAGTGTAAAGTAACTGTCGTAACTCAGCACAAGTATTAATTTACTTATTGAGGTGACTGAAGAGGTCAATCGGATACGTTCATTAAATTTTTTGTAGGCTATGCGATTAATATTTAAAAGAACCGGTCCGAGTTTACTCGAACATGCTTTCCAATTTATCAAAATTAGTAGATGGAGAAAATGAGTAATTTCATGGTAAATAATTTTCCTATGGTTAAATTTCCGAAATCTCGGGGGGGGGGGGGGGTTGTCTACCTGACGTCACTGGAGGTGAGGTAAATTCTAGATAGGCCAGACCAACACATTACCACACAGCAATACTGGCAGGGCACGCAATGCATTTGAGCGTGAATTTTCTATCATTAAAAAAAAAAATCATTTTTTTTTTACAAAACCAAATACTTTTCTGGGAAAGCAATCTGACCGGTTTTGTTACTCAATTTAACACCTAAAACATGCCTGAAGGTTGAAATCATCGATAGAAAGGGTTTTTAGTCATTTTTCATTAAAATATAGTTATTTTTTATTTTTTTACCCCCAGAAGCAACCTATCAAGGGGCAAGCGACCCCACGCATTTCGTTAATATTAATAACCACTACAATATATGTGAATTTAAAAGAAATCGATGGAGCTGTTTTTGAGAAATAATTTTTTTAGACGTTTTTTGGAGTTTTTTGAGAATAAAACCCCCCCAAATTGAGTTAGCCCAAAATAAAAAAAATGCTTCCGAGGTATGATTTTTGTAAACCTACATGCCGAATTTAATCATAATCGACTGAGTAGTTTGCCCGGAAATTGACGCACAGATAGAGCGATAGACAGACGGACAGACATTTCGTAAGAACCACTTTTTTGGGTTCCTGGTACCTCAAAACGTGTAAACCCGTTGAAATCTCGGAATCGAAAATTTCGACCGTCACAAAGCTTTCCTTATACTACGTATAAATTGGAAAGCAAAAAAAAAAAAAATCGATGCAATAAAAGTATAGGCATGCTGGGCTGCGCTGTCAATACTCGTACTGTTTCTATTATGTATACACAATATGATATTACAGGTTCAAGTGCAGGCACGTACAAGTACTTACCCAATATGGATTTATGACAGTTAAAAATATCACAACAATTCTTCGTTTAACTGCCGGAACTGGTCTTAATGTGAACGCGGTTCCGAATTTAATTGCCTATTTATGCGAATTAACGTTCTTTACCTCTCTTTAGATTAACACGTCCCACTGATAGAACTCGGTCAATAAGACCGGATTGACCTTGAACTCGAAGTAATGGATCTATGGTGATTGAGGTACTGCGATAATCTATAACAATATACTATTAGAATATGATTATAAAGTTAATGACTGTGAACCTGGCTGGGAAATGAACTTTGAGAATGAGGATTCTGGAGTCCAGAATCTGGACGTACAGAAATTAGCCTTCCATAAAGCAACCCTAAACTAACCACTTCTTATTCTGTATTATTAAGAGTGTACAGCCAGTAGGAAAGTGGCAGCCCGAATTTTAATACTTTTTATTTTTTATTTAATTAACTGAGCATGTTATTAAAGATTTGGCTCATCAAAGTTGTAGAAGACTTCACTGCTACTTCATACATCATATAATAAAATATAAGGTATTTTTAGTTTTCGAAATTGTAGTTTTTTTTTATAAAATCGATTATGCGTGAAAAGATATTGTTTATAAAATATATATATTATGCTAAATCTTTAATAACATGCTTAGTTAATTAAATAAAAAATAAAAAGTATTAAATTGCGGGCTGCCGATTTTCTACGGGCTCTACACTCTTAATACGCAAGTTTTAACACGTAGTCTAAAATTTAGTTTATGCCCGGTAGACACGGACGAGTCGGCAGTCTCGATTTCCCGACGAGTTTTTCCATTTTGGCCTTAGAGCTTGGTGAATGGTCAATACAAAATTTACTTGTATTATTCATTAATTTTTTATAAGACTAATTGCATATCATTGCGGCAGAAGAATAAATTAATTTAGTCAATCTGTGTTAGAAAGCAGTGCATGATATACGTTGCACGTATACCAAAATACTTGTAAAATGTTCTTCTGTTTCCCCCTGATATTTTTGAAAGCTTTACGATTGATTTATAACAATGGCGGATCCACGGGGGGGGGGGGGGGTCGGGGGTGTTATAACCCCCCCCCCCCTAAATGAGTAAACTCATAAGATACCTAGTAAAAAAAATGAATGATACTCAACTTTTCAAAACAAAAATTACCTTTTAAACTTACAAAAAAACCTGTGACCCCCCTAAATTTTCCGCTGGATCCGCCCTTAAATTATAATGAGATATTGAATTTCTACTCTTATTAACTTGGCCTTTTCCCCTCCGATTGCCCCTTAAGAAATGACTAACGACCCAACATTAAATCTAAATTATGATTTTCGAACAAACTTAAGAAATTGAGAAGATAGTTAGAAAGTAAATTCAACGTGTTTGAAGAGGTGACAAAAACTGACAATAATTGTAAGTGAAACCGAGTGTGACTGTATTCTATCACATTTTGTATTTGCTTTCTATTGTAAAGTTTCACAGTACGCTATTGTATTAGAGAAATTTCAAGCATTTCACGGCTTCCTCGGAAAATTCCGGGAAGAGAAATTTGTCTTGAGGAAAATTGAAAACGCTCCCAAGCTTTTAAAATCTCTTTGAGCTCTAAGAGTTTCTTATAATTTCATTTTGGTTTCATATTTTCCAAGTCTTTTGAAATATTGCAAAATGTGCATTTAAGGGTGTTAGCGCATTTTCTTTCACTTTATCGTACATATTTAATTAATGCTAAATTTTTAAAATTACGTTTACATTTTAATTGCTGCACGAGTGCAAGAGATAAGTAAATAACACCTGCAGTTATAGCACTAGGTAGGTACAAGGTATCAGCGGCCCGATCATAGAGATTATATTTCAAATAATGGCTAAGATTTATTCGAACCGCCCCATGCTTGTGAGTCTGAGTCTTAGTCTTAGGGATTTCTTTTTTTTATTGACTTTAAATTATATTGCAAATTTATACTGTTTTTGTTGCTGACCCCTACTTGAGTGTAAGAGCCGCTAGGGTGGTCTCAGCTATAATAAAGTCATTATTTATTATAATACCTGCGTTAATATAATACCCTGGTATTAAAATGTAAACAAGATAATTTTACAATGGAAAGTGCTTTTCAAAATTTGTTGGTGTACAGTTTTAACCCCAGGAGTATGTTGGTACCACCAATCACCGTAATCGGCCCACAGGTTAATTTATTACAACTGTGGGCCGATTATGGCGATTGGTATTAAGAGTGTCCAGCCCGTAGGAAAGTGGCAGCCCGAAATTTAATACTTTTTATTTTTTATTTAATTAACTAAGCTTGTTATTAAAGATTTGGCTCATCAAAGTTGTAGAAGACGACGACCACTTCATCCAACATATCAATCAATCAATCAATCAATATAATATAATCATAGTACGTACATTTGAGAGACAAAAATAACAAGGGATTCTTAGTTTTCGAAATTGTAGTTTTTTTTTATAAAATCGATTAAACGTGAAAAGTTATTGTTTATAAAATATTGCATGTTTTTGAATAAACTACAATTTCGAAACTAAAAATATCTTATACGACATTGATGAGACAAATCTTTAATAACATACTTAGTTAATGAAATGAAACAAGTAAAAAATTCGGGCTGCCAATTTCATACGGGCTGTACACTCTTAACTTACTCCTGGGGTTTAAACTGTAAACAAACCAATTTTGCACAGCACTTTCCATTGTAAAATTATCTTGTTTACATTTTTAATACCAGGGTATTATATTAACCCCGGTATTATTATCGCCATGAGCCCATGAATGGGCCGCTCGGGTTTGAAACTGTAAACAAAACATTTTGAGTAAGTTATGCAATGTGCTAAATACTTCAGCAATTGTTTTCTTTTCATTTTCAACCCCGGCTATGGCGGCTATTTCACCGACGTCGTTTCTCAATGTGAATGTGCATGACGTGGTAGCAGACTTCATTAATAGGTCTCTACCATATTATAACTTAATTTATAATAGATAAGTTAAGTATCTCCATTATAGTCTCCTTAAAATATGGCAGAGACTTATTAATGATGTCTGCTACCACGTCATGCACATTCACATTGAAAAACGACGACGGTGGAATAGCCGCCTAAATAACTTTTTATAATTTTGTACTTTTATTTTTATATTTTAATGTGTAACTTAACAGTTAACGTGTAACTGGAGGAAGTTATACCATATCTAATTTTATAAAGTATTTAATGTTGTTAATAATATCCTAAGCATTTTATATTTAATCTGGAAATATACTAGGCTACACCTTATCATGCATCATTGTATATCATATACGGTATTCGTATTATTGTACAATATTATATCAAATTTAAATTAAATTCCTGCAGTAATATGATTATGCAATGGAGCGAATAAAGACACATACTAAAGCATTGCATATTATTGTATTTAAATAATATGGGAGAAGGAATGAACAGACAGTGTGTAAGATACACATCAGTCTACCTAGGTCCTAGACTTAAGGTGCGTTCGAAGTACGCAGGATAAAATGAAAGAAGTAGCACAAATTGACTAGTAGATTGCATAAGGTTGAACGTTCCATTTTTCTTTTGTTAAATTAATTAATTTATCAATCCACAGCTACAGACCTACATATCTATAAATATTGTATCTTGAAGACTTCACTAAAAATACAAATTTGCAAATATGCATAGAAGTAGATTGTTTACCCTGCGAACTGTTATTCTTAAAAATCTTTATAATTCACTTAATAGCTTTTTTTAGAGCATTCATACTGCATTTCCGGTTAGAAAATTCAAACTTAATACGAAAGGGTGTATTTTTTTTATTAAGTATTCAAAACACTATTCGAGATATTAATTAATTTTTACCAAATAACTCAGGTCAGCCTTTGCTTTGGAAAGTTGCCCATTAAGGCAGAGATTTCAAAATATGTTATATTATACAAAGGAAGTATTTTGCCTTCTTTCAGAAAGCAGACTATTTGTACGACAGATTTACAACTGGTCTATAATATCTGCATCACAAGACATGTAGAATAGTGGTACGGACTTTCACCCGAAATGTTGTTGGTTTGAGTCTTGCTACATTTTCTAGTCATGCTTCGGAGGGCATGTAAAGCAGGCGGTCCCTTCCTTCCTAGTTGAGTGTAAGAGAGGGCTTTATTGCCCTAACTCCACTAGGTTGGCTTAGTAATAGAAGCAATAAAACGTCTTTATTTATTTATTTAATGCGCTTTATCGTGTTTTTATAGAATAATAATATTTCAGGTGGTGTGAAACTGCAAAATTTACTACGAAAGCGGTTGTTTCCTTTTTCATAAGACACTTTTCATATCTTTGGAGGTTGACATCAAGGACATAGACCAGTTTGCCAACGACAATAGTTCATGCCAAAACAATGCCAATGATGTTAAAAAACCCATCGAGTCGTTGGCATTAGACATAGTTCAGTGGGCATCTACGTCCATAAAAAGCTCTTCAAATATATTAACAATAATATTAGTGAAATATCTTAACGAAACTCAAAATGTGAGACCATTTGTCGTACCTAACTATAATATAACTCAACAAGTATCGTACAAGCTGCGTTAAGGGAGTAGCGAATTTACAAGTGAAATCAACACAATTGCTTAAACAGCGCAGGAAATAGATGCCAGTTTCGTCAAGTTCGGAAAACAAAGGAGGGTAAATGAATCAAACTTTGCTTCAACAGAAGCATAGAGCTGTACTCAGTTAGCAACAATGGAATTTTCCATTAAGCTCTTGTAAAGTGATGCAAACGAAGGATTAATTAGTTGAGGAGAAAGTTTGCTACCTGCTCGTCAAACCCCATTATTTCGGAAAAGTTTAAAGTTATGAATATTATCCATCCATAGGGGTGGTATGCGCAGTCGTTCCTTCTTAACCCTTAAGTGTAAGGGCTCTTAAAAGACACCTTCAATTTTTGAGCTAATGAATTGAAATGTTTATAAAGATATAAAGTTTATAAAATTTTGCGTAAGGAATCCTATCATGAAATGATCCACTGCACAAAATCGCCTTAAAAAGCCGGTTGAGACTTTAGGGGTGGGATTGATGTATGTTTTGTGCCAAATTTCGGAGCTCCACTGATTTTATCTAAAAAAAAACACACTCTGTTTTTTAGGTATTCTTTTGTATGTAAGAGACAGTCTAGGGAGCGTCAAGCAAAAGAAACAATTTTTAGCGTCGAAAAATTGGAAAATGCTTATTTCTAAGGTCACTTAAAGAAACAAAACACTTCAAACTCTTAAATCATTCAAAAATGGGAAAAATTAAAATGGAAAGCGAAGAGCCCAATGTTTCCCGTTGGAATTGGAAAGCTTACCGTTAGCAAGTGCATGCCATTGAAGAGATCTATATTTGTGATAACTCTCATAAAAAAAAAAAACAATAAAACGCTTTCCGATGATCTCAAGGTCAAAATAAATCTTCGACTAATTAAAAAAATAGCGCATCAGAAGCTTTATATCTCATTGCATAAATAAAATGGTGCTACAATTCCTACAACCTTTATTAATAGGGCTACATTTTATTACAAAAATCTGAGTAAATTAATAAAGAGGTCAATGTTGGAATTGGTAAGGAAAAGTGGAAAACTTGCCAAAATGCATCAGAGCTCCATTGAAATAATCCTTAACGGTATCTGTGATAACTCTCCTTTAAGAAACCAATAAATCGCTTTCCAATTATCTCAAGATCAAAATAAATCTCTAACTGATTCTGAAAATTACGCTGCGGAACCATCATAGTATAGAATCTCTCTGCCTAAATGCTTAGAGAAAGACAAATCAAAAAAAGTCGATCTGAGAGAATTCCCAACTTCCCAACGTTTAATCAACATCTTCAATGAATCTGCGTAGACTTCTAAGATTGCATCTTGGACAAGGGCGGATTTTAGGGGGGGGGGGGGTCAGAGGGACCGGACCCCTCCAAAATAAATTAACTTACACTAGATAACAATGCAATGGGTTTACAGTGGGAATTAAAATTTAAAATGTTTTTTAATGTTATAATCCACTGAACCTGACCGCTGACCCCCCCCCCCTCATTAGAGGCAAAATCCTTCTTTGATCTTGGAGCCGTTGGAGGCTCCACTGCAACTGCGGCAATACAATCTTAGAAGATCGACCACGGCCTATCAGCTAGGATTCTATGGCCTAACAACATTTCAGAACCGCTCTGTTGTTTTATGATGACATACGTTATTCAAGTGGAGCTATTACAATGAGGGTTGAAAATGCTATTTGCCAAAAATTAAATTGTACTGTATGCATTCAGTGGGAATGGTTGAAATAAAATAGAAAGTTATATCAGAATTCCGAATGAAAATGATTTGATTTTCTAATAACCGTTAGTTGATTAAAACTATATAGTCATAAAGTTAGTTACGATATTTATTATAGAGACGTCTGACGAAATATTTAATCATATAATTGAGCCACTTAAATTAAAAGTAAATTAGCTCAGCGCAATGAGAGTAGTTGAAATACAATGTGACAATCTGACATAACTTAAAGATACTGTGTGCATGGCTGACAGTGAAAATGGTTGAAATAAAATAGAATGTTATGTCTGAATGTCAAATGAAAACGATTTGATTGTCTAATAACCGTTAGTTGATTAAAACTAGTCATAAAGTTAGTTACGATATTTATAGAGACGTCTGACGAAATATTTAATCATATAATTGAGCCACTTCTCCGTAAATTAGCTCAGCGCAATGAGAAAAGTTGAAATGCAATGTGACAATCTGACATAACTTAAATATACTGTGTGCATGGCTGACTGTGAAAATGGTTGAAATAAAATAGAATGTTATGTCTGAATGTCAAATGAAAACGATTTGATTGTCTAATAACCGTTAACTGATTAAAACTAGTCATAAAGTTAGTTACGATATTTACAGAGACGTCTGACGAAATATTTAATCATATAATTGAGGCGCTTCGCCGTAAATTAGCTTGTCCACCCTATCGTAAGTCAAGCTCCAGCAACCTCACAATTTTAGTAAATTAGCCAGGGGCAAACACTAGAAATCTCATCACAGACGAGATAGGATGGGTTAATTACTCCGGGTAGCTTTGCATAGTCACAAAGAGCTAGGAGTGGGGCAGAGGGGTGTGATGGAGGGATTTTAAGTGGGGTGGCGGACAAAAGAGCGCGTTGTGAAGTAGTGTAACAAGGGGAATTATCGCCAGGTTGACAAAATACCCTCTGAAATGCATGGTGATTTTATTGAAATGCTCGTTTTCATGGGTGAATATCCCGACGAGGGGTATGGTGTATTAAGAGTGTACAGCCCGTAGGAAATTGGTAGCCCAAAATCAGATCCTTCCGTGAGGCAAAAATTAAATGGGAACAATTTCCATTTTTTATCGTCTTGAAAATGTAAAATTTCTCATTGTCTACTTTCCGCCAGCTCACAATTACTCTTAAATAAATAAATAACAACTTTTTGTTGTTTCTATTACTAAGCCAACCTAGCGAAGTTAGGGCTATAAAGCCCTCTCTTATACACTCAACTAGGAAAGCCCGGGACTGCCTGCTTTACATGCTCTCCGAAGCATGGCCAGAAAATGTAGCAAGTGTGAGACACGAACCAACAGCCTTTCGGCTGAAAGTCGGAGTCTGTACCACTACTCTACATGTTCTGACAGAATTTGGACTTGTTCAAAGTTCTGGGCTGGGCTCTGAGTCTGTTGGACCCCACCATTTCCAGGACGAGGCAGTGGTCCTGTTTTCCCTCTTTTTTCTTTCTTTCTTTCTTTGAGCCAGCTCGGTGTATTTGCTAATATGGTCGAAACGTATAGAGACAAATTCTGGGTAACTAAATAGAGAATTCCATCTCAGGCCATCCCTCATTCGTTCAGGTTTGAAATTGTAGAACTCCAATTATCCGAACTCAAACCAGCCGAAATAATGAAAATCGATGAGCAACCGAAAACAGATGCGGCCTTTCACAGTTTTCGTATAATGCTTCAGTCAACTTTGCTTACACACTGAGGTTGTCTAGTAGAACAAGGCCGTAGCCAGGATTTTTTTCCGGGGGGTTTCAGAAATTTCATTGGATATTACGCTACCCTTCAAATCTTCTTTTTAAGGAATTCAATGTCCTCCCATTGCCCTTGCTATATGCAAAACAACTTCTACTTTTCCGATTTAAAAGGGCAAAAACCAATCTTGGGCAAGGCGATTTCGTCCATCATATCATTAATACCAGACTTGGTACTGGACGTAACCTAAAAACTTTGAAACCGAATACGGAACACTTTATGCACTCGCATATGTATAAGTCTATTCCGTTGTACAATTCCCTACCGGACAACATAAAAGACACCGTCAGCATAACAAGTTTCAGGACTCTTATTAACTACCTAATTTCTTCCAACCCCAATAACATCACGTCCTTACTTGGCAACTAGAGTTAATGAAAATTGGGATATATACTGTAACGTGCGGATGTTCTCTCAGTGTCGATTGTGAACCAATATTTTCATTTTTATTCTTTTAGCCTACAATAATTCAGTTATTGCACAATTATTCTCTATTAACGTTTAAATTTTTTGTTTATTTATTTATTTATTACTTACTTGTACTAATTTTCACTTGTGCTAATTTTTCACTTGTACTTTTAAGGGGGGTCCAGCACGGGACTTTTCCTTTGAGCCCCTCCTCCATTTCTTTTTTAATATTGTAAATGTTGTTTGGATTTGATTTAATAATAAATTTGATTTGATTTGATTTGACATAGTACTTTTTATTTCTCCTCTCAAAATATGTAGTATCAAGTCATTTCATTTCGGGGGGGGGGGGGTGTTTGGCCCCCATGAACTCCCCCCCCCCCTTGGCTACGGCCTTGCAGTAGAAGTTTTATGATGTTCTCAGAAAGGCCTCTAGCTATAGATTTGCGACTGGGGGGCGGGGGGGGGGGTCGAAAGTCTAGACTTTAGAGTGTGGCAGGCATGGGATAGGCAAGCCTAAGGCCGGAGGCTACAATAGTAGTTTATACCGAGCTTATAAGAATTATTATATTATTGATTAAATTGAAGCGCTTCTAGTTTGTTTAGTATCAAGCAGCAAGTAATTTTTAATTTTTTACGAGGGGAGGGGGGTCCGGACCCCTGGATTCCGACTTAAATACGGCCTTGGTTCTCAGATTGCAATACTTTCAAAAACTGCTATGACTACTGTAAAATTATTAAATAACCTGATTATTAACATTATTTTTGCCTTTTCAATTAGGAGTGTACGTCCCGTCGGAAATTTAGTATTTCTTATTTTTTATATAATTAACTAAGCAAGTTATTTAAGATTTGGCTCATTTAAGTTGTAGGAGTCTACCTAATGCATCATATACTAATAATAGGGAATTTTTCCTTTTTGGTACCGTAGCTTTTCCATAAAGTTTTTAATAATTTATGAACTTTAAAAGTTCACGTTTTTATGAAAAAATTACAAAAACAAAAATTAAAAATACCCTTCTATATGATGAATGAAGTCAATGAACAAGTCTTCAACAGCTTAAATTAGCCAAACCCTTAATAACGCTTGCTTAGTTAATTAAATAAAAAAAAAGAAGTAATAAATTTTGGACTACAAATTTCCTACGGGACGTACACTCTTTTAATTTCTTCTGTAGTTGCAATCTAGCGATTGGTTTGCAGCAAATCTTTCCACCTCCTTCTCCACTCCTCCCTGTCTTGGGCCGTTCTCTTGAGTTCCAAGTAGGTTCCGCATCTCATATGTTTCTTGAGGTCTTCTGCGTACGCCTTCCTTGGTCGCCCTCTTGCATTGGTGCCTTCGATTGTGCCTTCTATTATGGTGCTTAAAAGTCCTTCCTGTCTGATCAGGTGACCCATCCATTTTGCTCTTCTCACCGAAATGGAGGTAATCAGGGATCTTTTATCGAATCGAATATGTACTGAATATACTCGAATGACTGGAGTAGGTATAACTAACTTATTTTTCGCGCTTGAAAGATTTCCTGCAAGTTTGCAGAAAATCCCCTTTAAGCGCTCAACCGGGAAATAGGGAATTATACAATTTGCCTTGTAAAATATCAATTTGAACTAATTTATGAATTACTTCTCTCACAATTTCATTGACACAAATGTGCCCCTTTCCAGCAGTCGATTCACACTTTTAATTTGTCTTATTACAGCAAGTATTTCTATTTGCAACCTTCACAACTTAATCGACTAAACCAGAACCAACTATGCCTGTCTAAAACAAATATAGCCTAGTATGCAACTCGTAATGTTAGACTATTATTACTTTCGTATTTATAAAATACTAGTGAACCCGGCGAACATCGTACCGCCTAACAGTCTATGAATGTCGTGTCAGGGATTCCGTCAATTTTCCACATTCTCCGTTGTCTGCATTACATTTTTCATTGGGCATGTAATACTTCCGCATTTTTCACCCATCCCGTCCCGCTACTGCATCAGGGTTCTTGAAAATCGCGATGTCTTTTTAAGTTTTTTCTGTGAATTTGCGATTATGCAACCATGTAATGCAGACAAATAATTTGCAATAAAATAATATTGCGACTATAAATGGAAATGTAAGCTATCCTACCTTTCAACATTCTCCGTTGTCTCCATTACATTTTTCATTGGGCATGTAATACTTCCGCATTTTCACCCATCCCGACCCGTGTACTGCTCCGCAGCAGGGTTTTTGAAAATTGCGATGTCTTTTTATGTTTTTCCTGTGAATTTGCGATTATGCAACCATGTAATGCAGACAAATAATTTGCAATAAAATAATATTGCGACTATAAATTGAAACATAAGCTAACCTATCTTTCAAGTTGGGTCGGATTGCACACGGTGTGCAAACCAAATTTAAAATCGGTTCAGTAGTTTAGGAGTCCATCGCGAGCAAACAACGTGACACGTAATTTTTATGTATAAAGATGTATGTTAGTATAAAGAAAGCCATTATAGATTTCGAGATTCCAGCGGATTGAGACGTTTTGAGGTACCATGAACCACAAAACTTATTTTTCTCTCGAAATGTCTGTCTGTCGGACCAACTTTTAACTACATTTGGGGCCGAACAGCTCTATAGAGCTTGATTAAAGTCGACATGTAGGTGCAAAACATTATTGCCCGGGGGTGATTTATCCATTTTTTTGAATAACTTCATTTTGGGAGGTTTTAGACCAAAAAAACCCTAGCTAAATTCTCATAAACAGCTCCGACAATTTCTACTAATTCACATATATTGTAGTATAGTCCACGCAAAATGAGAAAAGTATGGACATGGAATGTTTTGATCCTGTGCAACACTGTAAAAATATTCATTGCACAATTTTTGTTATGCCTTGCATCCAATGCAACAAGGTAACACAAAATGGTGCAAAGAATATTATTATAGTGTTGCACCGGGTCAAAACATTCCATGTCCATACTTTTCTCATTTTGCATGGACTATATACTGATTAATGTAATCAAACCCCACTAGGTCGTATCCATAGTTCGGTTCAGGGCGTAAAAAATAAAAAAAATGCTCAATTTTCAGGACAAAAGACTAAATTTTTTTTCTGAGGAACCATTTTATCGATGCTTTCTAACTTCAGGTATGTTTTAGGTGTTAAATAGAGTAAAAAAACAGAACAGGGTAACTACATTTCAAAGAATGGTTTTGGTTATGATGGAAACATTATGTTTTGAAGATATTATGGATATACCGACCATGAAAGTTTCAAGTACCGTGCAGACAATAATGGCTCCTAGGTTTGATGGTACCATTTGATAGTACCATCAAATGCTCAATTTACCCCTGAAGTGTAGTTACGTCATTTTTATTATCCAATCAGTGAATTCCTGTAAAGACAGGGGTCGCTCCATTGCAGTCGTTTCTTAAACCAAGGATTGAAACTGGTTTCCTCTAAGATAAAAGATAAATCAAGGACACAAATACATTTTCCTCCTAGCAATTAATCTTCCAATGATGTTCAGATACTTAGAGCCACAAGAAGCATAGAGAGCTTCGGTATAGGTCATGGCTTGTTGAATAGACCAAATAAAATTTTTGCCCATGCATTGCAATACGGTATAATAATAGTTGCGATACGTGACAGGTGACAGTCAATTTGGCAGTCAGAGGAGACAGAGGCAAATAAAATCAATTCTTTTGAAAAGATTTGCAAAGTAAAGATGGAAGAACATTCAGAGAGACAAATATAAGGCAGCGAGTCGGGAAGCGCTTCAGGGTGGTGAAACTTTGGGTTGGCAGAGGGGTCGGACAATTGAATTTCTCAGACATTCAGAGTTTCAGAGACCTTTGTTTTGCATCGCGATTTACAACCCATTGGGATTTCAAGCATTTGTGTAATCCTGCTCGGCAAAGGAGCTTTTAATAAAGAGCTTAACACAATCAGATGTTACTGAGCCATTGCGGGAAGATGCTCAGTTAATTGGAAAATGCTTCAGCTTTCAAGACTTATTGGCTTTCCTAATTGGATTCTTTTCATAGGTTTAAAGATTGGTTTCTAGGAGGTGGACAACAAGAACTAGAGTAAATACTTTTTATGGAGATTATTAAAAAACCGCGCGCATTTACGAATTTGAAAGTCTTCAGTTTTTAGTATTCTATGACTCTCAACTTTTAAAAAAAGAAGAAAGAAAAAAAAGGAAGAATTGGTTTTAAGCTACAGGCCTGGCTTACAGTTAAATAGAATTGTTATTTAATACGTTTAGTACCCAGGACCGTAGACAGGGGAGAAATTCTGGCCGACCCACAACTGATGTGGTTAGGGCCACCATAGCATATCCGTTGCTCTAAAAGAAAGTTTTTATTTAAAAATGTTAGCCCTCACAAAATTCAAATCCTGCATATTCAAAATTTTCTCCCGTGGGATACCCCCCTCCCCCTGACGGACCACTCCCCCTTTGTCCACCGCTGCTCTGTGACAGAGAAGAAAACTAAAATCCTGTTTGGTCCGTAATTCCTCTAGATCAGGGGTCCCAAACTTTTTTGTCCGTGGACCACTAGAATATTTTATGATTTTCCGTGAACCACCATAGCTACGGCAGAAATATCGTCAAATACTAGGATGATTTGTGCCTACAATTACATGTTAATATTTGATTAAATGTTCAGGCCTGGTATTGGTAGGATTTTATAGTTCAGTGTTCTTACTTGGGTCCGTGGACCACCTGATATATGTATGTGGACCACCGGTGGTCCATGGAGCACCATTTGGGAACCCCCGCTCTAGATATTCAGGCCTCTTTGGGTTTTCCCTCAATGTCCGGTTAGTATCTAACATAAATGATTAGAGTACTCGTGACTTCGTGGTATTTCATTTTAATAAACAAAAAATAACAAAAACTTTGAGTTTTAGAAAAACTTGTTATAACAACCCGAATTAGTAAAACCCAAATAATCGTTAAGAAATTAACATTGTCTAAAAAACCCACATGTGTTAGTATAAAACCCTGAGCGCTTTCGGCAAGAACTGCCATCTACAGAGGGAAACCCACTACCACAGTTACATCTTATCTGCGATTCGAGACTTGCTCAACTCGAGGAGAAGATGCAAATGTGACTAGGGAGAGGAAACCTTGGTTTATATAGGACTGGGAGGAGGGGGTGGGAGGGGGCGTGGCTGGTTACCTATTCCTAACCTACTAGCTAGATCTACTAGAGGGGATGATTGTGTGAATGTTATGTTGTTTGTTAATTTTTCCCTATTGTGTAAAGCTCTTTTGATTTCAACATTTTCAAAAAAATTTAAAGTGTAACTTTTCTTTATTTTGTGTAGGGCTGTCCAATTGTGAGGATTGAATGTGTGATTTTCCGAGTTAAGGTGTTTCGTGAATGTGCTGTTGGTGTTGGTGTCTCCTACACCTGTTATAAGTTCTTTGACCTAGTTTTAAAGCTTCTACCTGTTTGGCCTATGTAAATTGCGTTACAATCGTTACAATTTAGACGATAAACTCCATTACCTTTTTAATTAGTGGCATCACATACAAAAAAAAAGCACAATACTAAATAAAGAAAAAAAAGAACTCAGTCAAAACCAAAATAACAAATCCAACGGAATACATCACACATCACATCGCGACACGAAACATCAGATGCGCGAGACGAACGTTAATTCCCGGTCTAACCCCCTTCATCGATCGAGGCAGACTGGGGTAGGTCAAGGCCTCACGCCTTCAGCGCAGACACTCACTACACTACCCATCACAACACATAAATTCTATCCTCGTACCGTCAACTTATCTAACACGATTTTCAACACAAAAGAAATGGAACTTCTCAACATGGGCCTCAAGAATTGCCCCAATATAGGTCTAAACAAAAACACGTTAACCAACTTAATGTCAGACACTGAATTTAGCCTAAAAAAAACAATAATGAAAAACACATAGCAGGAGATATTCTGAAAAACGTCAAACTTACACACAAAAACGATAACACTAAATCTATAAAAAAGAAACTAGCCCAAGATAACCTTACACTCACCAAGGCAGATAAAGGAAATTCTATTATCATTTTACCTACCCAAGATTATGTTTCTAAAGTCTTAGACCTCATTTCTGACGAATCCACATTCGTAAAACTTAAAGTAGACCCCACAAACAAATTCCAAAAAAAACAAAAAAGCCATTAAACAAAGTTCTAATACGATGCCTCAAGATATAGCCTATAAATTTACCAACATGAACCACGTAGCTCCTTCATTTTTTGGTCTGGTTAAACTTCATAAACCCAACCAACCTATCCGCCCAGTAGTTTCGTATAACAGTGCCCCAGCCAGCAAAGTAGCTAGTTTTCCCAACCAACACATTCGAAAGCTATCAAACTTCACACCCCGCCACAGCGTCAAAAACTCATTCGAGTTGGTTTCCCGCCTTATGCACCTTTCCTTATCCAACAATGCCAAATTCGTCTCTTTCGATGTCAAAAATCTGTTTACTAATATTCCCGTACCCGAAGTACGTAAATTAGTTGCCCAGTCACTCTATCACAATAATACCTCGAACACCCTTATTTCTGAGACCCTCCTTCTGTTAGACACATGCGCTCATCAAAACTATTTCCGTTTCAAATCCGACTACTACCAACAAAAAATAGGCCTACCTATGGGTTCTTCCCTTTCTCCACTTCTTGCAGAAATTTTTATGGATAACTTCGAACACAAACTGCTGCACAATAAAAATCCCCTAGTTAAATGTATATCTTTCTGGACAAGGTATGTGGATGATATCTTCTGCATTTGGACAGGAAGTAACAGACAACTAGACAATTTCTTAAGTGTTATCAACACAATTCACCCAAAAATCCAATTTACCATGGAAGTAGAAGAAAACAACTCCCTGAACTTCTTAGACCTCACCATCACCAAAAATAATAGTACCCTAGACTTCAAGATGTTTCGTAAAGAAACCCATAGCGATAATACAATCCCTGTCGATTCTTCTCAACCATTCCAGCACAAACACGCAGCATTCCATAGTATGATTTTTCGACTCCTTAACATCCCTATGAATGAAACCAACTATAATAATAAATTAAGTAAAATAAAACAAATTGCCCAAAATAACAATTTCAATCTCAATCTAATAGACAGAATCATACGACATCACAAAATCGAACTAATTTACCCCCCAGAGAGCTTAAACCCGGAAACCAATAAATCATATTTCAGGATACAATACATAGAAAAAATCACAGAAAAAATAAGTAACCTCATTTCTGCTAGAACAGACAAAACACCAGCCCCGTACAACCGCAACAATTTAGCCAATCAACTCATGAACTGCAAAACCAAACCAGAAAAGGAAAAAAGCACTGGAATTTATCGTCTAAATTGTAACGATTGTAACGCAATTTACATAGGCCAAACAGGCAGAAGCTTTAAAACTAGGGTCAGAGAACATATAACAGGTATAGGAGACACCAACACCAACAGCACATTCGCGAAACACCTTAACTCGGAAAATCACACATTCGATCCTCACAATTGGACAGCCCTACACAAAATAAAGAAAAGTTACACTTTAAATTTTTTTTGAAAGTGTTGAAATCAAAAGAGCTTTACACAATAAGGAAAAATTAACAAACGACATAACATTCACACAATCATCCCCTCTAGTAGATCCAGCTAGTAGGTTAGGAATAAGTAACCAGCCACGCCCCCTCCCACCTCCTCCTCCTCCCGCTGCCATTCCTATTTAAACCAAGGTTTCCTCTCCCTATTCACATTTGCATCTTCTCCTCGAGTTGAGCAAGTCTCAAATCGCAGATAAGGTGTAACTGTGGTAGTGGGTTTCCCTCTGTAGATGGCAGTTCTTGCCGAAAGCGCTCAGGGTTTTATACTAACACAAGTGGGTTTCTTAGACAAAGTTAATTTCTTAACGATTATTCGGGTTTTACTAATTCGGGTTGTTATATAACAAGTTTTTCTAAAACTCTAAGTTTTTGTTATTTTTTGTTTATAGTATCTACAATGTAACTGCAAAGGCTTTCACAGCCCGAGTCGAATGAAAAACCAGTAGAATCCTGGCTGATGGGCCGTGATCGAAATGAAAGTGAACTTCCAAGACCGTGCACGGGTTTTGATTTCGGGGGGGGGGGGGGGAGTTCCATATTTGTTACGGAATTTGTTAATGATAAATATCCAGTGTTCAAACTCAGATATTTTTTTTCCAATTCTTCAAACAATACAGGTATACATAAAACAAAAATTATTTCGGGGGGGGGGGGGGGCACGGCTATGGGTCAACCAGTTGTCGTGCCACGGTGTTTTTACTATTTGACAAGAAAAGGAAAACAGAATCAGTGCATTTGAATCCTGAAGAGATCGTGTTCCTAATGCTGAGGTCCTGACTCCTGAGGCGAATGGATACAGAAGCCGAGTTACTGCTGACGGTTAAGAAACGGAAACTAACATACTTCGACCATGCGATGAGGAACGAAAAGTATCGCCTTCTGTATGTAATAATCCAAGGGAAGATAGAAGGACTCCCGGTAGAAGAAGAACATCGTGGTTGAAAAACCTGAGGCAGTGGTTTCGTAAGAGCACGACTTCCCGTTTCAGAGCAGAAGTCTCCAAGGTTCAAGTTGTCATGACGGTTGGCAATCTTCAACAGAAGAAGCATTTAAAGAGAAGGAGAAAAGGAAAATTCCAGGTTATGGCTGACCTGAACTTCACACTTACGTGACATTAAGAACGAGTACGACAAAGAATGGAATAAATGGTATTTACATAAGACATACCATAATTATACCATTTGTGATTATTAAACAATAGGGGCACTCTAAAGATATTGTATGTTACATTTAATTACCATATGCTGAAGCATTGGCTGGCGGTCGATGAAATTTTGCCTCGACGATTTTTGCGATCATATTTATGATTTTATTATTCCTTTATTTAAATTCTGCATATAATGAATGTATCCAAATAACCTTTTTTGTCGCCTTTGTAGGTAATACATTTGGTGAGTTACGACAGGTATCCGATCGCATGGTGTTTTTTTTTTAAATCGCATACAAACAATGTAATGAATGTATCCAATTGACCTCTTCCAGTCGCCTCTGTAGGTTAGTACCCGTTTTGAGTTACGACACGTCTCCGATCGCATGGCGTGTACAGACTCGCACAAGTGCAAGCACGTTACCACCCACCTGGCCATCGAAGTGTAGAGACAGAGTACGAACAATTTACAAACTATGCCAACGAAATAGATTTTATTGTCCACTAGCGCTCGCAGTTGTATTGGAAGTGTTCGAAGCTTGGTACTCTATGGGGACCATAATTGAGTACCCTACGCTATTTGAGATTTTCGCTTTCCAATTTATTCGTAGTATAAGGAAAGCTTTGTGATGGTCGAAATTTTCGATTCCGAGATTTCAACGGATTTACACGTTTTGAGGTCCCAGGAACCCAAAAAAGTGGTTTTTACGAAATGTCTGTCTGTCTGTCTGTCTGTCTGTCTGTCGCTCTGTCTGTCTGTTCATCGATTTCTGGGCGAACTACTCGGTGGATTTGTGTGGAATTTGGCATGTAGGTTCACAAAAATCATACCTCGGGACCATTTTTTTTATTTGGGGCTAACTCAATTTGGGAGGGGGGGGGGGTTTATTCTAAAAAAACTCCTAAAAAACGTATAAAAAAATTATTTCTCAAAAACGGCTCAAACTATTTCCTTTAAATTCTCATATATTGTAGTCGTTATTAATGTTGACAAAATGCGGGGGGTCGCTTGCCCCTTGATAGTTTGCTTCTGGGGGTAAAAAAATAAAAATAACTACATTTTAATGAAAAATGACTAAAAAATAATTTTTCTGCTAAACCCTTCTATCGATGATTTCTACCTTCAGGCATGTTTTAGGTGTTAAATTGAGTAAAGAAACCGGATATATTGCTTTCCCTAAAAAATATTTGGTTTTGCACAAAAAATTATTATTTGAAAAAATTATAGAGAATTCGCGCTCAAATGCATTGCATGACCTGCCATTATTGCTGTGTGGTAATTAATGTGTTTGTCTGACCTATCTAGAATTTACTTCACTTCCAGTGACGTCAGGTGGACATCCCCCCCTCCCCCCGAGATATCGGAAATTTAACCATCACTGGAAAATTATTTACCATGAAATTACTCATATTCTCTATCTACTAATGTTGATAAATTGGAAAGCATGTTCGAGTAAACTCGGACCGGTTCTTTTTCAAGTGTTAAAATGAAGTCAATTTTATACCCAATAATTTGTCCACAAAATAATAATTTACATCTACAAGTATAAGAAGCTAAAAGATTGTGAATTTTTGGAGCATCACAAACAGCTGCTGCGTGAATAAATAAATTGCAAATTTCATGCGACAGTAGTGACGTGTGTATTGGGAATAGAAGGCTAATCAAGTAAGGCAAACAATTTTTTAAAAAAAGGTGCTGAGTTTTCATCCCCGGGGGCCAACACTTCGTGTTTCTCCTGCGAGTAAAATAAGCTAACGGGTATAAAACATTTCTCAAGAGCAAAGAGCTCTTCGCGGAAAATTCCCTAAGCAATAAAATATGATTTTAAGCCATTATGACATGTTTTACGATATAAGGTCATAAAAATGGCTTATACAGGGAGCTGCTACGTAAGGTTTCACTTTGCGAGTTATAGACAGTAGACAAAGGGAATACATGTGCCGAGTGTAGGGTGATCATAATTTTGAAATTGAAAAACAGTACATCATACGAATGTCCATTCTATATAGTGTAAACTTGCTTTTCAAATACTCATTCTGTTCAGTGTAAAATTATTTTTGAATTAATTTTCCCTAATCATAAATAAAAGATACTAAGCTTACTTAACCACACATCAATCAAATTTATTATGTATTGTAATTAAATGTAATATCTTAGTCCAATTTAAAGAACAGTTTTAAGCTGCATATTTTTTTTCAGACAAAATATTGGAAAATCAGTACATTTTGTTGTTTTTGGCAAATCAAAACAGTATCAGTACAGAGACTGTACTGTACTGCCGAAAACAGTATAGATGGTCACCCTAGCCGAGTGCAGAATCAAATATTTTATTCAAAATGGTCTTATAATTTTTTATCTACAAAATAAGTTATAATAAAAATATAATAAAAGAGAATACTAGCAAATGTAGATAGATAATTCGTGTATTTATCACAAATACAATGCAATGTAATTTCAAAACCTGCGAGGGTGGTACATCTTATGTGTATCTTATCTTCCTGATTGTACACATAATAGTGCCCTTCTTCTTCCTTAAATTCCCTTCTATTGAAGATTTACAATCATCATGGCATCAGAGACTGCTCCTCTGTAAAGGGAAGTCTTGCTCTTACCAATAGCCTCAAGATTTTCAACCAAGATATTCTTCTTCTACTGGGAACCTTCCCTTGGATTTTTACAAGCAGAAGGCGATATTTTCTATTTACTCATCACATTAAAAAATAATATAATAAAGTAAATTGCTCGGTGATCCCAACGCGCCTTTTTGGCACCAGTTTGTAATGTATGATTTGTAATGTTTTTATGTAATAAATACTCGCATTTTTTATTTATTATTATTTATTACAAAGCCCAAGTATGTTAGTTTCAGGTTCTTAACCGCCGGCAGCAACTCGGCTTCTATATTCATTCGGCTCAGTACCTCAGCATTAGGGACAAAATAGTATGACTATATTAGCCCAGAAGGCAATGTGCGTGTTTTTTTTTTGGGAGCGGGGTTTCAGAAATTGCATTGGATATTACATAGTGGTTTTTATTTTTCCTCTCAAAATCCGATTCTATCTAGTATCAAGCCATTTAATTTCGGGGGAGGGGGGGGGGGTTTGAACCCCCATGAACCCCCCCCCTTGACCATAAGCCAACTATCAGAGATAAGTACGTAAAAAATATCGAAGTCTTACACATTGCAGCATAAGAGAACGGATACCTGGACCTGGTCAAAACTTTGTGTTTAGCTTGTACAGGCTATTTACCCAACAAAATTGCGTACTTACCTTGTGCAGGCTACACTAGCCGCCATATTGATGACGGTCTACAGCCACGTGATGACCTTGACCAATACGATCCAATATCTATTGCCATCGAAGAAATATTTGGAATGTTTATGTTGAAGTAGCGTACACGATTTGAATCTGAATTTAGGTATTGGCGTATTGCACTTACAATTTTTCTTAGAACCATATTTATTAGATCTAATATTGTAAGATTATTTGAGTGTGTTATAGGGGTATAGTGTAACAAATTTTAACAACTCCAATATTGAAAACACGCTAACACCCACCCATTTATCAGCGGATGAAAAGGGGTAAAATTAAGTCCGGGGTACACAATAGAATAAAACCTAATCTGGCTACATATAAGATACAAAATTAGAAAATGTCAAAAAAATAAAATTATTGCAGTCGCAAAAAGGCGAATCTTCAACAGACTACTAATGGCGCGCCATTTGTCATAAAACACAAAAAAAGGGACAAGGGAGATTTGATAGTGGAATAAAAATTCAGGGAGGGAAATAACGATGCTGCTCACACCAACAAATTCATGTAACTGGGAAAGTTTCCTCTGTTTTCCTCATATTTCCATGTTATTGTCGGGTCAATTTGATGCAAAAAAGGCTGTGGAGGTGCCGAGGTGAAGAGGAATAAAAAAAAAATTGTCATTCAAATGCTTTTACAGCATTTACAGTATAGACTAGTCAGAGCATATTTTAAGAAATTTTCACTGGGTGGCACAAATTGAAATCCTATTCTATATAGACATAGTGTAAATTTAGATTGTATCCGAGCCCCCACACCTCCATATGATTTGCTTGCGGAAGCAGGGGACCAATAGAAAAACGCCATATTTAGGCCATAAACTTTCCCGCCAAATGAAACTCAACAGTTTTCTTATGGCACCTAACCCATGATTTTTGAAACTAAAAAAAAATGTGTCTTTATTAAATATTTAGGCTGTCTAACTTCACTATTATGATAAATATGCTTTCCCAAAATAGCTGAAAATTATGTGGATTAAAAAGAAACAATAGCATCAAATAAGTTGAATCATCCAAAACAGTAACTGTACCCTATGAAATTTCAAATGTAGCAAATAGCCAAAATTAAATTATCGGCAATAATAAGGGCAACAAAAAGGAATTTTCTCTAATTTTTAAATAAAATACAGAATACCCCTGTGCTGTGAGCCCAAAAATGGCGGAAGTCAAATGATCATGCGGCACGAGCGCCAATGGTTCTTCTAGTGTATCATATAAGTTCTTTGCTAGTATCCAACCCGCCCCCCCCCCCGCCTCTTCCATTAATAAGTTACGATTAGGTCTATTATCCTTTTTACTGCTGCCACGGCTTCTTCGGTCACGTTAAAAACTAAATTGCCGCCATAAATACGACTGACATATTTTTTTCTAATTTCTAGTTCTTATTAGTCTTGGAATTAGAAAATCACCCCAATGGGGCTTCCTTAAAATATGCTCTGAGACTAGTGATGTGTAACTCAGCACATTTTGTGAACTGCCAACGGCCTTTCCATGTTGATCCCATTAGAACAGAGCATGTTCCAAACTGCGGCAAACTTGGTAGTGTGCACAGCGTTGGCAGGGGAACATGGTGGGACATGATAACGCGCTTAGGCAGTATAAGTACGTGTCGAGTCCTGGTCACCTCCGATTTAATCGTGTGACTTAATCATGTTCCCCAAGTGGTTCGGAATCCACTATAATCAGGAGGTCCACCCTGTCCGTCAACTCCCCTTTCCCCCGAGGGGAAAGAGTCTGCCGTTAGGGTGCCTCAAGTTAACAAACATACTCACTCCCCTGCTAGGCTGACAGGGTTGCTTAAAGCAGAAATGCTGAAAGCAGGCGTTGAAAAAAAACATTTTGTGAACTATATTTTAATAATAACTGATTACATCTCATTTTTCTGACTATTCTGAGAGAGTTTGAGGTAGATGTATGAATAAACATTGGTGGAAGATATAGTCATAGGCTTCTTCCATCAAATATTGGCGATCATCATGGCAATGGTAGTCATGATGATTATACTAGGGCATTGTAATGCAGTGGTTTACCGTTGCCTTCTGCATCCTTACGCTGTTGACTCTTCATTGAGTTCCTCCGGCTTCGGGGCCAGTTTCCCTACCTTAGGACAAAAGAGTGCCCTGCACAGCAAATACGTTTTTTTTTTTTGCTTAACCCGGCTCAAACTCGGTCCCCTATCTGTTCAGTCGCCATTACGCGCTCTTCTCTTCATCTTCTCTTCATCACGAGGAGATACATACTAGGCATTTTAACGTCATCGCCTCTAAGACCATAAGGCATTACTCAGAAGCCCAGCTACTTTGAAGGCATAGACTGAAAAACCTTATAAGCGGGAGTTTTTAAAATGACATAATGAGGTTCTGTAGGGGTAGTTTTGGTCACTAGGTTCGCTGACGACAAACCGATATCCATATTATTCAAAATGGCCGCCGTTTGCATGTGAAAACTAAGCTCTTAGCATCTAATTAATTCTTTTAATATTTCTTATAATATTTTTACTATGCCTGGACCTTATTTCGCTGCATATAATTTAATATATATATACTCCATAATTTATAGAAAAATATCACTTTAAAATAATGCATAAATAAAATAATTTTAAAATATTATTGAGGCTTATGGAAAAATCAACGCTTTGATATCATTGCAACTGGTGCTGCCATCTACAAAATGACGTCACAAATGAACCTCACTGCAAAAGCTTTCAGACTTTCACGGCCGGTACGTGACGAAGCAGTATAATCCAGGTTAATAGGCCATAGTCGTTCTGAAAGCGTACTTCCCAACATTTCGTCAACATCTGCGGCCGACATATTAGAAGTCTACACAGTTCCACTTAAAATGTCGACCGCAGATGTTGACAAAACGCTTGGAAGTACGCTTTCAGATCGACCACGGCCTATCATCCCAGTTTCCAAGGCCGGAATGGTCCAGGGGGTCAGGACCCGCCCTCCCGAAATATGTGCAGCGTACACTAGGTAGAATGGTGTTTTAAGTATATTAAGGTTACCTCCGGTGATGTCAGATGGACCTCTCAAAAAATATCTTGCTACGGCCCTGCAGGATTCTACTGTATCGTCACGTTTTTTTTAATGAACTGCAGGTATAAAGTAGACCTAATACAAAATCCGATTCAATTTAACTGTTGGAGAACAAACACAGCGGGACTGGAACGTTGCGGGGAGGAAGGCAAAAGAACTTGGAGAAATTCAAAAATAACAAAAGTGGAGGAACTCTCAGAAAGGTTGGCAAATGATCTGAGAAGAAGCGAGGAGAACTTGCCCTGACGAAAAAACTCATTATCTTCTTTGAAACCCCTTCTCCGCACCTCACCACTTCACTGTTCCCTCGTTTGCCTAACGAAGTGGAGGAAAAATTATCTTGAGAAGACGATAAAGCGAAATTAACTGTGCAAGTCGATAAGGAACATGAAACTTTTGCATGTGCTAAATTAAATTAAAAAGTATAACATAATCCCGCAGATGACGACAGACCTTTTTTTACTTTCACTCCAACGAAGTATAAAGACGCATTGTGATTGACCGAATTTTCAATTTCTGGATTGTTGCCTTGAGGTCCACCGAGTCCGAAAAAGGGGTTTAGATGGTGGCTTATTTGCAAATATAGGGCCTATGATCATCTATTTATTTATGTACAAGCGTGCGTATGAGTGCAAAGTCCACAAATGTCAGAAATTGAGTTTTTGAGACCGATGGATTCGTCTGGATGAAATGCTATGTTCTTATTTTACCATGTAGGACACATAATAACATATAATATATGTTATGGACACATAATATAAGTGTATTATAATAAATATACAATATATTATAATACACTTAACCTAATCGCATTCTTGAAACTGCTCTCTTACTATCTTGTCTTTGGGAGTTATTTCTTATTTGTCTGGGAACTGCGAATTGTCCTCTAAGTCGCCGTTACAAGTTTTTTATCCCTTCAGGAAGCCTACCCATCAGTAGTCTCAAATACATGTAACTAGCAATCTGATTGGCAGTAATAATCTACCCAATGAATCAATTATCAGATGATAATTCTGGTATAGTAAAACTAGTTGAAAGATTAGGTAGCTACAGTTTTCTGGCTCTGCTGAAAAATTAACTGCCGTCAACTTCTTTGCTTCTATATGTATGTAAACAGAGCTGGAGCCCAGACTACCAGACTAATTTCTTTAGGAGCTTATATAAAAATCTTCCGATGGTGTGCGTGCAAAAAAAAGGCTTAGCTTAGTCAGGAATTTAAGTCGAATTTTCTTAAAATGGTCGTATACTATTTTCTTTCAACATTCTTTAATATTATAGACCTGCAGCCTGCAGCCTGATCGAGGCGATTATAATACCGGGGTTAAATAAATACCCTAGGATTATAACTGTAAACAAACAAATTTTGAATAGCACTTTCCATTATAAAATTATCTTGATTACATTTTTAATACCAGGGGATTAAATAAATACCGCGGTAATATAATCGTCACGATCAGGCTGCAGAAGCTATTTTATAATATTGTATAGACGGTACAATATCCCTGGGAAAACTCTAAATTTTGAGTTTTCACAACTTTTGTGTTTTTCCATGTAATTGGGATAATAAGACCTAATATCAAAATTGATTACAATAGTAACTCAGCTGCGTTTTTGACTCTTGTCTGTATTTGGTTAAGTCATGCTTTTGCCTGTTACACGGAATATTTATAACACGGATATTTTAAAGTGACAACTTACTAGTGCTGTATTAAGAAATAAAACCAGGTTTTCTATAAACCCCGGTATTACCTTAATCCCAAATCGCCATAATAGGGCTGCTGAAAGCGTACTTCAAAGTTTTACTGTCTGATGACTGCAAATTTTTTTGCACTCTATAGATATAATATAAAATTATATTATAAACAAAAAAATGAAATAATTTTAACAGCCTCTTTGTGTAGTTCATAGTAATTCAGATAAAAATCCTCGTGGGAAAAATAAATTTTAATTTTGTTGTCAACAGCTATGACAAATTGGATGACATGACAAGGCTATCTCCTATTTTTATTGAAACGTCGTCGTCGTAATTTATAAAAGCAGAAATATCTAATCTGTCTGTATTTGACAGTTATTTGAATTGATTCGTAAGAAGCATCGCATCAAAGAGGATCAGCCATTGGAATTGGGACCTATATTTTTTATAGAAAGATGCTTGCATCCAACCAATTATATCAAGGACCGAACCGTGCCCAGCTAATGAAAAAATTAGGGTTTGATGCCATTTCTCAATGGATTTCTAACCGTAATGCTCATTTGCTCGAGAATAGAAGTATGAACCATGCTTCGGAGGGCATGTAAAGCAGTTTTCCTAGTTGAGTGTAAGAGAGGGCTTTATAGCCCTAACTCCGCTAGGTTGGCTTAGTAATAGAACGAAACAGTTAAATTTTTTTTCTCTAAATCACCTTTTAGAGAAAAATCGGCAAACGGTATTAGTGCGGCTACATATTGTAACCAGGTACATATTTTATCGGCTACAGTAATGTAGGCCCTATATCTGGAAGTAACAAGGTCGCAGTTGGCAATTATTAAACTATGGTATTATTTTTTAGTTTTTTGGTTACTTGAAAAGCCCCTAAATTCAGCTCTGTAAAGCTCTGAGATATTTTGGGTAAGAAGTCACTGTGCGTGCAAAGAAGTTACCTCCTCGCTCTAAGTCAATTGACTGCAGTCTACAGTGTACAGTATACAGTATATTGCACCTATACCATTTACTACTCGCACTATAATAAAAATGAACTGTGTAGAGACAGTATTGGTCTGCATACCAAAGTTAAATACCAACAATTTACAAATTACAAGGCCGTACCCAAGTTTTGATGTCGGGGGGGGGGGGGGCGGTGGTCCAAAAAAAATTTTAACGTAATTTTTTAATGAATTAATGGATGAATTCTTGAGACAATACAGGTTTACATTTTTAAAAAAATATTTCGGGGAGGGAGGGGGGGGGGGTTAGGAGCCCTTGGACTACCCCCCCCCCCCTGGGCATGGCCATGGTCCCATACAATTTATTTAGCTGAATGATACCTTGATACATCAATGAATTCTAGTATAGCACCACCGTTGACCTCGCCAAGACGAAATTGAATTTTGGAGAAGCCACGACGTACTCGATTTTTCTTGAGCCTTCCTCGGAACCCAGGGGAAATGAAAATTCACTCCGCCTTTCTCCCGAAACGGAATGGATAAGGGACAATTTGAGAACTATCACCTCAGTTTATCCCCCCCCCCCCACCCTATACAAAAAATCTGGAACGCACCTGTTGAACTCAGTTAAGGTTACAGTAGCCTTATCCCTTTCAGCACAGCACAGCCCGTATGAAAGTGGCAGCCTGAAATTTAAAAGTTACAAAATTTAACCGTTTCCAACAAAATTTAATTAGCCCAAAATAATAAAAAAGTAATCCCAACAGAAGTTTTTTGTAAACCTACATGACAAATTTCATCAAAATCCACCGAGTAGTTTGCCCATAAATCGACGAACAGACAGACAGACATTTTGTAAATACAGTACTACTTTTTTGGGTTCTTGGGACTTCAAAACGTGTTAATCCACCATTATCTTGAAATCGAAAATTTCATCACAAAGCTTTTCTTATACTTATAGCGACTACCGATACGGCTATCCATCCTGTGTGGAATGACTGACTACCTGTGTTTACGCGTATGCTCGTTTAGGGCCGTGCTGAGAGGATTACGCCGCTATGTTGCTGAAACTACAGTGGTGGCTCGTGGGGATATAAATTGGAGAGGCACAGCATACAAAAATAAAATAAAAAATGAAAATTGGCAGAGCTGTGTGTGCTAAACTCGTTTAGAGGCAGGGTCTATCGGGTGTCTCATCGGTTCATCATTGAGCTAGGTGCAACGAATGTTTTGAGTATGTATCTTCACACTGTTTGAGCTTTTTATACCTCGAATTCGTGGAGAAGCAGTTGGCAATGGTGCCTCTACATCGATATAGCTAGTTGTTGTGAATTTTTGGAGCTAGTTCAGCTCATGGTTCTTTTTCGCGGTATTTTTTTAGTTTTACTTGTCTCTTCTAGACTGACCTAGAACTGACCTTTATGAAAATAGCCGCAAACTTATTGATCCACACGTTGTATAACATCTACGGTCTACGGATGTAAATGACAGCTGTTAAGGGAGGCAACAGCGGCATTTCAATTAAGAATTCATGCTGTCTTGACCAGAGATGTCGTCAATTTAATTAAATATTTAGAGTTTAATACGAAAACCGGGCACGGGCTTACCCTTACCACAGCGCAGGTTTAAAGCAATAATATTGGCTTATAATACCTATCACCCCCAGGTATAACCTTTACCCTTAGTTGTATGTATATCCCGATTGTATTTATTTCTCAGAAGTGGCGTGAGAGTCACCCCTTCGCCACTGTATTCGTTAATGCAACATCATATTTGAATTTGAAATTTGCTTTTTTTTTGTTCTGAAAAGTCCGTAAGAGTAAATTTCGTAAGAGTGAAATTCACATGGACCTATTGATACAGTAGGTACTCAAAACCCTTACTATACAGGTATTAAATAAATAAAAATAAATAAATAAACGTTTATTTGCAAACAGACAAAGTCCAATAATATGCAAATTAACTTAACTTACTTAACTATGCTTATCATAATTTACATGTGTGATACATAACTATTGCACAATTATAATTATAAGCAGTATATCGTACATCTATTTGACAATGTGAAGATTAAATAAATAAGTTGTATACAAGTTATCTAGTTGGTAAGTAATGATAAAAATAAAAAGTAATACTATAAAGTAATACTATCTGCCAATACATATTGCCAATACATGTTGCCTACAGCAGTGGCGTATCGTGGGGATATAAATTGGTAAGGCACAGCATACAAAAATAAAAGTTTGAGGAGACCTACCAAAAACTTAATTAATTCTTAAATTTGAGGTCAATTCTTCTGTTCTTCTTAGTGTCATATTTGTCTATCAAATCCACCCGAAGGAATATTATGGGTGTAGCCAATCTAGGGATTTTATGTCTATGGTGAATTCGATGAATTGACAGAGCTGTGTGTATTTTAAACTAGTTTAGAGGCAGGGTCTAGCGCGTGTCTGTAATGTCAACAATGCTCCCAAAAGTAATGTGAACAGAGATTGAAAATGAGACAGAAAAATCAAGAGTGGCCGGAAGGTGCTGCCATCTTCAAAAATCAAGGGAACCATAGGAAGAAACAAATTAGCACAGGAGTTGGAGAGAGGAAGGAAGAAAATGGCCACATATTTTTTTTATTTTTTATATTTTATTTTTTATTTTTTTAATAAAAAGGTTAATCGCAAACAAACAATTTAATGAATGTATCCGATTGAGCTCTTCAGTCGCCTCAATGAGTAAATTAATACTTGTGCTGAGCTACGACACGTCTCGCACAAGTACAAGCACGCTACCACCTTGCCATCGAAGCCGATGAGATGTTGTTTTGATTTGCATTTTTGAAAAGAATTGACGGAAGGCTGAGAGCGGGACCAAAATGGATGAGAG
Source organism: Psococerastis gibbosa (assembly GCA_963971405.1). Classification (NCBI taxonomy): domain Eukaryota; kingdom Metazoa; phylum Arthropoda; class Insecta; order Psocodea; family Psocidae; genus Psococerastis; species Psococerastis gibbosa. The sequence goes on along the minus strand of OZ020490.1, from coordinate 23,455,794 downwards.
ATGAAGTACCCTCACACTGATGGAACAATTGGACATAGAGCGGCCCTGACCACCTGGGAAGGAATTGGCTTTGTCAGAGAGTGATTTGGATTCGCTAACCTATCATCAATTATTTATGCAACAAGGAAGGTAGGATCGATCCGCTTGTTTCAAGTTTTCAATTCAACTATATACAGTATCTACAATAGTATTTATTTCTTGAATTTTTAATTGATTAAGGTTTTTAGGGAGGGCTGTCTCTAGTAGTCATTGTGGTCTAGTTTTCGACATACGTAGGTTAGGGTTTACCTACATCGGTTGTCAATCAGGACATGTAGCGTAGTGGTACGGACTCTGACTTTCACCCGAAAGGTTGTTGGTTCGAGTCCCACACTGGCTACATTTTCTGGCCATGCTACGGAGGGCATGTAAAGCAGGCGGTCCCGGGCTTTCCTAGTTGAGTGTAAGAGAGGGCTTTATAGCCCTAACTCCGCTAGGTTGGCTTAGTAATAGAAACAATAAAAAGTCCTTATTTATTTATTTATTGATTTAATCTTTTCTCAGGCTTAATTCTGCAAGCTTAACCCTTGGCGCGCTCCACCCATTGCTGATCTGAGACATGTAGGACTCTAGAGATTGCACTTTATATTTACAGCAGTTACTTAAATGATGTTTCTCATTTGGTTACATTTGATTTTGTTTAGTAGGTTATTTTCTTGACATTACATAATTATTTTCATTTACCTGGGAAAAATAGTTGGTTTTATTTGAAAAGAAACCCCTGAGAAGAGATAGAATGTATTTGATCTAGGGTAGAGGAGATTTAGCTGCTTATTGTGTGAGGTAATATCTGGCTTCATTAAATTTGCAGCTAGCTGCTCAGATCTCTAGTGAAATGCATTCTACTCAAGCACACTGGCTACCCATCGGCTCAACATTGAGCTGGGTGCAGCGAATGTTTTGAGTATGTATCCTTACGCTGTTTGAGATTTTTACAGCTCGAATTCGTGCCTGTCTTCTAGCAAAGGAGAGACAGTCGAAATGGTGCTTCTACATCGTTTTAGCTAGTTGTTGTGAATTTTTGGAGCTAGTTCAGCTCATGGTTCTTTTTCGCGGTATTGTTTAAGTTTTAATATTCTCTTCCAGAATTTTATTAGCCTACATTTCCTAATTCAAAATACACCTTTTTAGTTTAATTATTTGGAAAATTAAGTGAGGCACTGTCTCAGTTGCCTCTCATGGCGAGCCGCCACTGGCCTACAGTCAGCATAGCTAGGAATGGAATCAAAGCAAACAAACACGTGAGCAATCAATAAATCACGCCTCGGGAAATCAGCAGCTTGAATAATGCAATAGCGATGTGTAGATAAATTGCTCCCCCAAAGATAAATGGGGGAAACTGAAATTTTGTAACGCCCCGCACGGTTACAGCGGCACATCAGCAGATGTGCTGAGGAACCCGTGACGTCACTGACGTTACCTTGAAACTAAGTTTAATAAAGTTGAGCAACTTACCCTAAAGTTCCAGGCGTTGGGATTGGTCCACTTTTCAAGATTTATCATTAGAACGCGGGGGTAGGTAAAACCTTGCTGTCGTTTTAATTAAAATTTGTTGAAAGTATATGCAAACAACTTGTAACTACGTAAATCATTGATATATTGACATATTTTGGCTAAGTCACGCTTGCGCCTGGTACAGTGTGTCAATGGGAACTGGGAAGTATGTCTCAGCACAAGTCCGTGCCCAGGTTTTTATTTCGGGGGGGGGGGGGGGGGTTCAATTTTTTTTACGTAATTTATTAATGCATTAAATTGATGAATTCTTCAAACAATACAGGTTTACATAAAAACAATTATTTCGGGGGGGGGGGGGTCCGGACCCCTTGGACCACCCCCCTGGGCACGGCCATGTCTCAGCTTCTCCATTTTTGCTATACAGCTGGTGTGGGTTGATATCGAGGATGTGTACTACTTTGTCAACGGCTAAGATTCATACAGAAACAATATCTTACGGCTTGAGATATGAAGGAAATTTAAGCAAAACGGGGACACCCACATCTACAACACGAGGCAAAGGGGAGACCTCTTACGGCCAGCACCGTGCACAGCCAAGTGTGAGCGACTGGATCCTATACTACAAGGTTTCACCTACCATAGAAAACTCCCGAATGAACTGAGAACGGCGAAAAATGCTACTAACTTCCCTACATTGCTTAGAGACTGAAATTAACTGAAAATAGAGGATAGAGAAAAACTGTATACCAAGGAGACCATCTCATAGAGAAAGCTTTCTACACACTCACTGAGGCACAACCATGACAATGACAGAATTGCCTGATTTGGTGATATTTTGACACTTTTACTTTACATAATTTCTTTTCGATTACTTGTTGATTACTTGATTGCATAATTTAACAGAAATATAAGTATTTATTTATTCATTTATTCCAATAATGTTCGAAAAAGCCCAATGAGGTCGGTGGCAACTCAAAATTCAAAGGGCCATTATAGTAGGTGACCTACTGTAGGTCGATGGAAAAGCCCTAAAGGACATTGAAAAAAAAAACCTTAAGAGGCTCAATTAGAGACTTTTTAACATACACTGCAACATGTACTCAATATACACTGTAACGAATTGATATGATATGAAACACTTTTTCCTATACATGAATATAAATACATCCGAAATTAGAATATTTGGAAAAAAACTGGACTTCGAACCCACGGTCTACGCCTGGCCGGGGCGTCGTCTTGGCCTCGATCGTGGGTTTGAGTACCGTCAAATCCAGTTTTTTCTAAATCCTCTAATTTCCGTCATATCGAGGAGATTACCTCTTCAACAATAGCGGAGCCACGGGGGAGTCATGATCCCCCCCTAAATGAGTAAATTCATATGATAGTAAAAAAAAATTTAAATTGAATAAAATTCAAACTGTCAACAAAAAAATTACCTTTTAAACTTACATAAGACTTATTATTATTATTATCCGCTAGATCCGCTCTTGCTCTTCAACCTAAGCTAGATTAATTGCAGTGTTACATACCATATAATACCAACGAAATCAATGAAATTCCATTATTATGAGGTCGTGAAGAAAGGAAGCTGCAGTACTTTGGACACGTGATGCGGAATGAGAAATATCACCTTCTCCAACTCATCATACAAGGGCGCATTGAGGGGAGAAGAACCGCAGGTAGAAGACGGACGTCCTGGCTGGCCAACCGTAGGGGTTGGTTCGGGAGGAGCACGACAGGCCTCTTCCGCGCAGCCGTGTCTAAGGTGCAAATCGCTCAAATCATCGCCAATCTTCAACGTTGAAGGGGCACGAGAAGAAGAAGAAGAAGAAAGTTAGAAAACCGCAAAAAACCGTCGACAGAAACCCCCACGCAACGTTCATAATGCAACTACCCACCACAGAAAAAGCTTCCGAGGTAATGAAAATGTTGAAGAAGCTCTTGTAATTCAGAGAGTATACATGAGGGTTAAACACTCCTGGGAAAACTCGCAGTCTGCGCGCGAGGATTAACAGCATTCGCTAGGGTTTAAAGGTTCGTTTTTACTCATCCCAGCCTTCAAACCTAATGATTTATTTATGAATAGGGAGTTGGGGACGCGTAGCTTAATGAGTAATCATTAGCTGCAATATGAGAGCTGTTCAGTAATATCCGGACACCCTAAACTCTCAGTTTTTTGCACCGTCAAATTTCACAGGAAATTTCGATTGTAGAACTATCACAGAGGCAAGTTTTCCGAATGGTGGCTGGGGAAAGTTGGATTGGGTCACGCAAAACGATGGTCCAAAGTGGAGAAACAGGAGGGAGTAGAGAGACACGAGGGAGTGGAGTAAACAGAGGAAAATAGGGAACGGGAAAGTATTGTATAGGTATCCAATGAGAAATGTAGTTGAAGTAAGGGAGAAATGGGGAACGGGGTAAATTAAAATTGAAGTATTGTGATTTTTTTTTTCTTTTTTTTTTTAATAAAAGATAAATCGCATACAAACAATTTAATGAATGTATCCGATTGACCTTTTCAGTCGCCTCTGTAGGTTATTACCCGTGATGAGTACGACACGTCTCCGATTGCATGGCGTGTAAAGACTTGCACAAGTGCAAGCACGTTACCACCTGGCCATCGAAGTCGATATAATTAGAGAGACAGGGGGGAGTAGGGTAAACAGAGGAAACTGGGAGCGAGAAAGTATTGTAAATCTGGGTACCCAATGAGAAATGTAGTTGAAGTAAGGGAGAAAAGGGGAACGAGGTAAATTACAATTGAAGTATTGTGAAGCAGAGAGACAGGGGGGAGTGGGGTAAACAGAGGAAACTGGGAGCGAGAAAGTATTGTGCATATAGGTATCCCATGAAAAATGTAGTTGAAGTAAGGGAGAAGTGGGGAACGGGGTAAATTAGAATTGAAGTATTGTGAAGTAGAGAGTCAGAAGCGAGTGCAGACTGGAGTAAACAGAGGTAACAGGGAACGGGTAAGTATTGTATAGGGACCCAATGAGAAATTTAGTATAAGTAAGGGAGAAATGGGGAAAAGGGAAAATTTTAAATGGGGCAAAATATGGACCCGAAATTCATTGACTGTCAGACGCCAGGCCTACTAGTCTGAAATAAAACAGGTACCATAAACTGATGGTACAATCATAATGAAGGCTGAATAATAGCGAGCAGGGAAATTACCGATGTAGAAAATCACCCAAGTATCATATCAAAATTCGAGGGAAACTTTGGAGCGGCAGAAATTAGAAACTCTCTGAGGCCAGAGGGAAATTTATCGGCCATCTAATCCTTTTGTGATCCCTTAAGGGCACCCATGTGAAGGATTCAACGACTCCATTTTGTTTTATGTGAGCCGCTTTAACCCAGTGTAATAAATTTTTTCATAGCATGCGTAACCTATAAAATATCCTACTCTATTGAGTTTTTATCTATGCTCCATAATCGTGATAATGAGAAAGTAATAGAAGCATTTTTTGGGGGAAAAAGGAGAATGATTTCTTTTACATCTAGTTGCAGTATGGGAGGTGGGAACCGTAGGTAGCAAATAATATTTTCAATGCCAAATCTCCCCTGAAAAAACCTAAAACCGCGCCTGTAAATAAGGTAAAATACATTATTACGGTAGGTACACTACTTCCTACTTCGGAAGAAAATAGACAATACAATACAATTATACAATACAATATTATTATTATATTATTATACAATACATTACAACTCAAAAGTTGTCGATTTCGACTTAATAACGCTAATATGCATATATTTTTTAATCTGTATTTTGCTAGAAATTGCGTTAGTACAGTGGCGGCGCTAGAAATTTTAAGGTGGGGGGGCCAGGGGGGCATGACTTCTATCTGGGGGGCCAATGAAAAAACAAAACACTTTTCATTGGGAGTAGCATTGGCGTAAATTCACAAAATTACTGGGGGGGGGGGGCCTTAGGACCCCAAGACTTTGATTCATTACTCATTTCTGAAGTCTGCCCAGCAAATGTTTTGACTTTATTATTATTAAATTTTATTTTTTTAAAGTGTATGAAATACCATTGAATATATAACAAGAGAAAAAAAAAGTGGTAAATGGGCCCAAATTAGTGAGGTTTTGCGAAAGTTATATTCTGGGGAGAGGGGGATTCCGGGGAATCTCCTGGAGAAAAAAAAAATTGAGAAATAGGCCTAAATTAGTGAGGATTTACGGATTTTGCAAGAAGTACAGTTGAGATTTTGCCGAAGAATAAACCTGCCGCTCAGGGGGGCCAGGGGGTCTCCCCGGAGAAAAATTTTGAAAAAATAGGTCAGAAATATTGGGGTTTTAAGCATTTTAAGTAATTTACTTTTGTGATAGTAATTAGTCACCAATTTATGTTGATTTTTTTTCATGATGTCTTTCATGTGAAATAGGCATGCCAAAAATTAATTTCCCTTTCGATATGGTGGATAGTCTACTATGCCGTTGCCCCCATAATGTCTTTGTCACCCGAAATCCTGGGGGATGCTACGGGTGCCCTATCTACGCCAATGGTGGTAGGGATAAAATTGTTTTAGGAAAAATTTACGGTTAATAATTTATTTATTTATTTTATACCAGTTGTGTCGAACTTTTTTGAATTAAAATAATTCTTCAATTTAACAAAATGTCAAATATCTCAAAAGTGCCCCGGGGCCCTGGGTGGCCGGAGAACCTGTTGGGGGGGGGGGTAGGCACGCTTTAATAGAAGTAAGTAACTTGTTGCCAAGAACTTGCACATGAACAAATACAAGTTTCCCCCCTTAGACAGCACTGACAGTAACACAAGAGCAGCAACATACAGGACAATTATAAGACTATGGATCACCAGGGACGAACTCCACAAATTACATTAATTAATTAGGTATATTTAGTTATTGAGTGCTACCCTCGCACGCCGCTGGCATGAGGGGGCACTTCAACTGCATTTGTATTTGGATAAAATTGTTTTAGGAAAAATACACGGTTATTTCTTTATTTATTTATTTTATACCAGTTGTGTCGAACTTTTTTGAATTAAAATAATTCTTCAATTTAACAAAATGTCAAATATCTCAAAAGTGGGGGGGCCTTGGGGGGCCGGAGAACCTGTTGGGGGGCCAGGCCCCCCGGGCACCCACCACCACTGCGTTAGTAGTAGTGTGTATACTTTCCGCGCGAGATCAGTTGTGCCGTTTTCTATTTGGTGGGAACTGTCAGGTTTAAAAAAAACTTTAACTTCTATTTCTGTAAATTGATTAGAGTTGTGTGCTTTTTCTTCCGGAGTAGCGTTGTAGAGAAAACGCCTGCATGGTAAAGTATTGGCTTTCCCTTAAATGTTCAACAAAACAACATTGAAACTTATTGGAATATGAAAGCAAGAGAAATGAGAATTTTGAAAAACAATAAATGTTGGTGCCTTACTTGGATAGAGGAAGCTCAAACAAACCTCGATACGGTTCAGGAAGTCAGAAAAATATAACTTTGGGAAAGGGTTCAAAAAAATAAAAAGCCTTTCCCTGTCAACGCAGAGTGAAGCCTTCCTTCTCCAGTGTTCTTTTCAGCGAACTGTTGTGCTTTCTCAGCGTTTCTAAACGTACATTAAGCAAACAAGACATGTAACACAAAGAGCTTTTATCGTACGTTCGCATCATTGTTTGGATGGCTTCCTACGTGGAAGACAATACCGAATAACTGGCAATAAAAGATACAGTGGAGATAGCGTGTAACGGCTGCCGGATGTGTTGGTGTGATCTATTTAAAATAATGTATATACATGTATACTGTATGATATAATATAAATAATCATATTAATATTTTGATAGGCAACCTAGTAGATACAGGTATACTGTATTCTCCTAATCATTAATAATATGTGTAAAAATTTGGTTTTTAGCAAACATTCGATGGGTGCACTATTTTGCAGTGGGATCTTTGACCATAGTAGATGTTGTTATTGCTGTTGCATACATTTTGAATGTTTTGTTGTAGTTTATGATTGTTTATACATTATTTATCATGTATCATACAATACGTCTATCGATTATACCAACAAGTCCCCATGAATCTGGGAAGTAGACCCTTCTTCGGAGAAGTAAAAAAAATTTACATCAAGTTTATTGATAATAACTGTCATTATTGGTTTGCAGAAGTAATCCCATTAAGGCCCATTTTTATTGAATAAAATGCAGCCGTCAGTATTACAGCGGTGAATTTATGGTAAAAGCCAAGGGCATCACGCTGTAGGTTGGGTGTGGCGGAGGGGGGGGGGGGGCTTGATAAAGCAGTTTTGCTTTCAATAAATTGTGAGTGTCACGGTCCCATAGCCAACCGTTTTATTTTAATCCAGGTTCATTTTCAAAATACAACTGAATGAAGAATGCAAAATATTGCCACCATTGCATTTTTCCTAAACCCTTCACAGAATTATAAAGATTTTTATTGGAAACAGGCTTAAAGTCAGGAGTAGCCCAGTCGGTAGACAACTGGACTATGAAAGAGATGGACAAGGTTCGAGACTCGACTGAGAAGGATTTAAATTGGTCCACCCAACACTAATGGGTACCCTCATTACTTTTTTAAGGACTTTTTATGGACCCAGGCCTACTTATAGTGGCCCTTGTCCAATGCCAACGGCCCCATGGATTTTGGACAATATTTGTATTGTTTCCGTATGAATTTTTGGCCATTGGCAAACTGGTATACGTTCTCGATGTCAATCTACACCGGCTCCAAGCGATAATGGACAAGCTGAGACATATTTACCATTGACGCTATGAAACAGGCGAAAGCATGACTTAACCAAGTACAAATACGAGTCAATGGGTACCCTTACTTACTTTCAACTGTTAAGAAAAAACGCGGCTGCCGGCCATGTTGTTGACATATCACAATAGAAGCTGTGGCCAAGAGAGTGTCCTCGGCCAGTCCTCAGACCTAAACTCTCACTGGGTTGCCGAACTATGGCCCATTTTCGTTACTGGGAATCTAAATACATTTTAGGGATATTTTAAGAGCGAATAGACCTCCCCCCTCTTTTTTCTGTTTTTTTGCAAAAAGTTAAATTTCAATCGTAAAGTCAAATTGAGGTGTCATCATGGCCGTGCCCAGGGGGTGGTCCATGAGGTCTGGACCCCCCCCCCCCAATAAATTTTTGTATGTAATTTATCCATTAATTCATTAATAAATTACGTTTAAAAAAATTTGGACTCCCCGCTCCCCCCCCCCCCCCCCCCGAAATCAAAACCTGAGCACGGCCTTAGGTGTCGTATAGTAGAAGAAGTGTTCCTCTTTATTTTTATACATAGTATAGTGGCTAACAGCAATTGGCCACAGTTTTGGAACTCCTTCGACCTGACATCCTTAGTGACTGCTCTTTTCCTACAAATCAAGTTCCACATTAAACAATAAAAGCTGCAATAGCTCTGACGTGAGTGTCCATTGAAAATATGAATACAATTTCCTCCCATACCCCCTCCCTGTGGCGGGTTTCCATAACGCATCATGTCTTTTTTAACTAAAATTTCATACAATACATGCCAACATCTTCCCCCAGTGATACAAGTCTTATTCCCTAGTGATACAAGTCTCATACATGAGTACTTAGTGCTGGGGTAGACAATGTATACTGTGCCTGTAAATTTTAAATTATAGTATTTACTTACTTACTTACCTGAATTCGGCTCCCTCTCTTACTTCGCTCACACAGTTCGGAGACTAGAAAAATCAGTGAAACCATATACACATACAACAGTATACAAATTAGAGGATTTAGAAAAATCTAGGCTTGGCGGGATTCGAACCCACAATCCATGTCTAGTCGGGGCCTCGTCTTAACAGCCTGGGGTGGAATCCGCCAAGTCGAGATTTTTCTCAATTCTATAATTTCGGTTATAACGAGGAGGATGTCTCTTCGACCTAAGGTAGTCTAATGTCATACTTACTTACTTACTTACTTACTTACTTTACTGCTTTATACACCATGTATATCAGGACATGTAGATTAGTGGTATGGACTCTGACTTTCACCCGTAAGATTGTTGGTTCGAGTCCCACACATGCTACATTTTGTGGCCATGCTTGAGGGCATGTACAGCAGGTGGTCCCGGGCCTTTCTAGTTGATTGTAAGAGAGGGCTTTATAGCCCTAACTCCGCTAGGTTGGCTAAGTAATAAAACAAAAAGTCTTAATTTATTTATTTATAATGCTGCAATACATACAACATAGAACACATATTACAGTATTGTACAAAACGTACTCTAGTATACACGCTATCAAAGCGCGAAAGTTAACAGTATGGAAGCAAACTTTACGTCATGGTCTATAACCCGTAAAACCATAAAAGGTTGGATAGAAGATAGAAGAAGTTTCTATTCTCAAAACTCACTTCCCTTTTCTTACGTTCTCCAAAGTCGTAACAGAGGATCTGAGTTTTTTTTTCGGTTTTTGCAACATATCTTCTGGCTTCCAATCTTCGATGTTCATGTATAAAAGAATGCTGGAATCCCTTGTACAATGTAAACTTGAGACTATTAAGAAATTACCTTACTACTGTAAATATACAGTATGTCGTGCCACTTCTAAAAAATATATTTATTACTGTTTTTCAAGATGATGTATTTTTATTTATTTATTTTATTTTATTAAGACAACATAATTAAAAAACCGAACCTTTAAGGTTAAACCTATATTGCTTTCTCAGAATATTCTGCGGGTGTTCACTGTTCAAAATCAAAATATGTTAAGCAAGTTCGATTGTAAAAAAGTTTCAAGGTTTGTAATTCCATTGTAAAAATTAAATTAAATAAAAAATAAAGTAATAAAATAAAATAATCATTTATTTGTAAAACAAACAGAATTTGGTTGAAGTGTACTAATAAACTGGGTATAATTTTAATAATAACGGCAGATCCTAGTTTTTCGAGTTAACATGTGTTGTATTTTACTCGGTGATAACTGTTTATTCTGACGAGACTTACATACTTCATATTTCATTTCTAACATTATAAACAAACGGATATTGGTCTATTGGACTGTAAAGTCTTAAAAAAATTATAGTGGTTAGTTTTTTTAAGAATTGACAGAACTTTATGTATATGGCCAGATCCCAGTTCTAACAGAATTGTTATTTATGTTAGGTATTGTACCATTTCTACGCTATTATACTGTAGATTGTAATTGCCAAAATTTAGATAATTTAGAACTTAATAAATGTATGTAGCTTCGCTTCGCTTGCTCTTTGTTATCTATTTAAATTCAGAGTGATACGGATGGAATATTAACTCATGAATAATCTATGCATAAAACTCAACCAACGTAAACATAGACTATTATTTCTCAGTTTGTGATGGCAAATTTGAATTCTAAGTCAATTTCGTTTATAAGAAAGGTTTTGTTCATAATAATATTATATGATACTAACGTAACAGACTAACTTATCCGGGAATAAGTGCAGTGGCGGACACAGCTTTTTATTTTGGGGAGGGTCATCCCTCAAAATGCCGCCTCAGGTATAAACTGAGAATAAAAACATAACGGTATTTCATTTAAGTAACGGATTTTCCGAACAATTCTGGTTGGTACCTAAAGAATAAAACGAAATCATTTAAAGAAGTATTACAATAACACTTTCCATATTATTCATGTTTTTTTTTTAAAGAAGTGAGTTGCCACTTGCCATTTTGCCGCCTTTTTAAATTTTTAGCCCCCCCCCCCCTCTGTGGCCATCACTGAATAAGTGTAAATTATCCTAAATAAACTTCAATTAATGTAAATTGATATAGGTACCTATAGTAATTACGACTGCCACGCCCGGAGTTACTTGATGGAGCAGTAGAACCGGGGATGAGAGGCTGCAGATAAAAGGCTAGTATTCTACGCAACTACACAGTACCAATGAAGGTTTATTCTTCTTTCTTTCTCTTCCTTGTCCAGTATTCCCTGGACAAGGAGCATATATTACCAGAATACAATACATAATAATACCATCCCGCATCCCCAAGCTAGCGCTTATTTGGGACAAAAGACTCATACAGTGCTGCTAAACAAGGCTTAATCATTTATTTTTGTTATTTATTTATAATGTTTATTTTATTTTATTTTTACTTGTTATTTTAATGTCAGTTTTTATTATTATTAACTACCATTGACAGCCATCTTTTTATACCCACTTTTAACTCACCCATCTGTTCAATTTTTTTCATTTGTGGAGGAAGTTCATTAAATATCTTTGGTAAATGTTATCTCAAACTTAAGCTTTTTTGGGTTTCTTGTATTGTATAATAATAATAATAATAATAATTTTTTTTCCATGTCCAGTACTCTCTGGACAAGGAGCATATATTACAATACAATAACTTACAGGCATACAATAATATTTTTTTTTTCCTAACTGGTTACTCCACCAGCTAGGGGATTATATTAATTCAAAATAAATATAGGCTAATTACAATTCACGACCACCCCAAAGCTTCCGCTTGTCGGGGGTGGCGTCTTCTTCACTAAATGTTGCAACTTTTAAGGGTATTGTGGGTTCAATAGGTCTTGCCTATTGAGTCTCTAGCAACTATTTTTTTATTACTTTTTTTGCTTTCCCAATTTTTTCCTCATTTTTTATAGCTTGGGGGATTTCGTTGAAAATTTTTTTTATTAGCACATTATTGTTGACGAAACGTTTGAAAGTACACTTTCAGATCGACCACGGCCTATCATCCGGATTCTATTGCTTCATCAATGTAAATTGACTTACAGCAGGCATAATATCGCCGGGGGCCAAGTTATCTTATTCCCGGGGTTTAACATGTTAATAAAAGATTGTTAGAATGCAAAGTCCCATTCAAAAATTGATATGCTATGCCTTCAGGCATTAAAGCCTTTTGAGTATAAGTGTAGCTGCAGCCTTATTATACGGTGATTTGGGATTAACGTAACACTGGGGTTTATTTCTTAATGCCGCATTAGTAAGGGATCACGTAACGGTGTTAAAATATGAGTGGGAAATTCAAACTAATAAATTATTATTGGAAGACAAGAGAATGGTGCCATTGTTTCATAATTGAAGGAAATACTGAAGAACATTGAAATGTGTACAGGAAAATTTTTCAAATTTGGTATAGAACAAGAATGTTAAGGCGGCTATTCCACCGACGTCGTTTTTCAATGTGCATGTGAATGACGTGGTAGCAGACATCATTATTAAGCATCTACCATATTATAACTTAATTTATAATAGATAAGTTAAGTATCTACATTATAGTCTCCTTAAAATATGGCAGAGACTTATTAATGATGTCTGCTACCACGTCATACACATGCACATTGAAAAACGACGTCGGTGGAATAGCCGCCTAATTAATGTGTCTAAATCTAAGGGAGAAAAAATTGAAAACTCACCAAAATATTAATTTAACAATTTCCCGCGCATTTTGCACTCATTTGTTTAAAACAGTTTTTTTTTTCTTTAAAAAAAGGTCAATCGCATACAAACAATTGAATGAATGCATCCGATTGACCTCTTCAGTCGCCTCTGTAGGTTCTTACCCGTGTTGAGTTACGACACGTCTCTGATCGCATGGCGGGTAAAGACTCGCACATGTGCAAGCACGTTACCACCTGGCCATCGAAGTTGATGAATAGACCCAGGTGTTACGTTAATCCCAAATCGCCACATAGGACTGCGGAAAGCAAAAAAATGCGCATCCGACAACAATGGACACCGAAAACAATTAAACGTGGAACGAAGCGTAGACTGAAAGACATCAACAATTTAAAAATAAAAAAAGAGTCACGGCATTTCTGTACAAAACCTTTCTTTTAACATAGCGATGGCGCCTGGAGACTTATAGCATCCGCAAGCCCCCACCACATCCCTGTTTGATACTCAATGCTTTGCCAACAAGTCTCCATTAGTTTTATCGCTCAAGAAAGAAAACCCCTTTGCAAACAAATCACTCCATTAGCTTGCACACACAATAACTTATGGGGAAAGACATTTTTGGAAATGGCGTTAGTGGGAGTTAATTAATTAATCCCTCGTTCCACATGACTATATTGGCCAAATCGCTGTTTGAAGACCTCGTGAAATATATAAACACTATAATAAACAATACATTTGTTAATATATTTATATGAACTATTTGTTAATCTATAAAATATGATAATCTGAAAGGATGAAGCAAAAGACGCACTCCAGAAACTTACTTACTTATTTTAAAGAATAACTCAGTTAAATTTGACACATTGTCATATTTATTTATTTATTTATTTATCGTCATTTTTAACACTAAATTGTCTTTAGTACCTTACGCCCCCTCACCTTCTCCGCCACTTGCAGACTAATACAAGTAAATGCCAAGAACGCGACCAGAGATGCCTGGAAAGTGTGAGTTGCTGGCAAACTATGGGAACCGCTCCTAGCAAAACCATCCCCAGCAACTTGCGCCGGGACATCGCTGTGGCAGCGTTCCAAATGGCCACAGGACATGACTATCTCCAGAGCAGCCACCTGCACAGAATAGGTATCGCTGAGTCATCCAAATCCCTCTGCTTCCAATGGGAGGGGAATGCCGATCACCTATTCAGCTGCAATGGCATTGAGGTAGAAAACCGAACTGAGACACAGGAGGAATTGGCCCTGATCTACTACGCGGCACGGCGTCAAATGGCCTACCAGCCAAGGACGGGCGTTGGCTGAAGAAGAAGAAGAAGAAGAAGAAGAAGAAGAAGAAGAAGAAGAAGAAGAAGAAGAAGGACCCTACGACATTATATCCGCGAAATAGGGTCTTTTCAGTAAGGCTTTGCCTTTATCCAAAGAACCGGTCCGAACTCGAACTCGAACATGCTTTCCAATTTATCAATTAGCAGATAGAGAAAACGAGTAATTTTATGGTAAATAATTTTCCTATGGTTAAATGGGGGGGGGGGGAGGGGGGGGGAGGGGGGGGGGTCCACCTGTCGTCACTGGAGGTGAGGTAAATTCTAGATAGGTTAGACCAACACATTACAACACAGTAATAATGGCAATGCACTTGTGCGTGAATTTTCAATTATTTTTTCAAAAACATTTTTTGTACAAAACCAAATACTTTTCTGGGAAAGCAACCTGTCCGGTTTCGTTACGCAATTTAACACCTAAGACATACCTGAAAGTAAAAATCATCGATAGAAAGGTTTCGCAGAAAAATTATTTTCTAGTCATTTTTCATTAAAATTTAGTTATTTTTATTTTTTTATATCCAGAAGCAAAGTATCAAGGGGCAAGCGACCCCCTGCATTTTATTAACGACTACAATATATGCGAATTTAAATGAAATTTTTTGAGAAATAATATATTAGACGTTTTTTTGGAGTTTTTTGAAAATAAAACCCCCCCAAAATAAAAAAAGATGGTCCCGAGGTATGATTTTTGTGAACCTATGTGCCAAATTTCATCAAAATCGACCGAGTAGTTTGCCTGGAAATCGATGAACAGACAGAGTGACAGACAGACAGAGCGACAGACAGAGCGACAGACAGACATTTCGTAAAAACCAAAAAAGCTGAGTGCAGTGGAATCCGTAATGTTGTGGTTAACACGATGCACCAGTAAGGCTTAGATCGTGGATTCGAGTCCCACCGGAGTCAGTTTTTCCGTGATACCCTATTTCGGATATACGAGTAATTTTCATAAAACAATTCATATATATGTATATATATTCATAAAAAAATATACAACATATTTGAAGCGCCTAGAAACCAAGGGGTGCAAGTGACATTGTGTGAGTGGAACATGCTGTTACTGCAGCTGCCCTTTATCCTAGAAGCTAACTGGAACATCGGTATCTGTCATTTTGACAATGCTTGAATTCATGGAAAACCTATACATTTTCAATTGAGTTACAAACTTTAGCCTCAGTTATATTGAATGTTTATTTTTGTCACTTGCACCCCTTGGCATTTCATTTGTTGTTTTCGTTTGCTTACAGAATTACATTTCTAATTAACGACCAACTTAGGGGTGTATTCCACTTGTCAATGTTCCGTCATTTGTGATTAAAAAAGTTGTGATTTTTGTTATAAGAAGACTATTATGTAGATACTTAACTTATCTACATAATAGTCTCCTTAAAACAAAAATCTCAACTTTTTTTAATCACAGATGACGGAATATTGACAAGTGGAATACACGCTTTAATGGGGACCAGATTAAACAGTCGGGTGTTCATTTTGACAATGCTTATTGAATTCATAGAATAGGGGTTTACCTGTACAGTTTCAATTGAGTTACAAACTTTAGCCTCAATTAACTCGAATGTTTGTTTTTGTTACTTGCACCCCTTGTATTTAATTTGTTGTTTTATTTTGTTTTACAGAATTGCATTTCCAACGACTAACTAAATAAGCCAGGGACCAGGTTCAACAATGCCGGTGAGCCGAGTTGCGAGCAACAAGGTGGGCCTTATCTCGACCAATTCAAATGGTGTGTATACCAAATTTTATTCTCTTTGGCGGCTATTCCATTTGTCAATTTTTCTTCAATTTTGATCATGTTATTGACGGAAAATCATCAATGTTGCATTTATATGTTTACACCTCACTCACTCGTTCACATCAATAATTGGCCATTTTTGTTTTCATTTTTTTTACTTCTTTCTTTCAATTTTATAATCTACAAGAAATGTTATGATTTAAATTATTAAATAATTCGTTTGTTCTCCAGAAATTAATTCAATTATTTATCATATCCAGACGACGACATCATTGTTTAATTTTAGTTTGTTATTGTTTGCAAAACTTGATTTTACTCTATGGCGCATATTCCAACAACGTCAATAGTAGTAGTAAATGTTGTATTGACGGAATTTGAATTTTACTCTATGCCATAGTTAAAATTGATCAATGATCATAGAGTAAAATCACGCGTTGCAAACCATAACAAACTAAAATGGTGTCATGGGATATATTAAGTACAAACATTTTATATTTTATTGTTTATAAAACAATTTTCATCCATAAACAGATCGGTGAAGGTCAATCTTACTTCGGATCTCCTACTATTATTAGGTTTTATTAAAAACAATAAGTGTAGGCTACGAACAAAACAAATACAAACAAAATTTCAAGAAACAAATGCAAACAAATTTCAAAAATTTCGCACATACGTGACATTAGAAGAAAAGTGATCAATAGTTGAAAAAACCAGTGGAATGGCGTGTATCAATGAAAAATTCAAATTTCTGTCAATATTACATTTACCATCACTATTGACGTTGGTGGAATAAGCGCCTATGATCATTGATCAATTCTAACATGCGGAAGTTAAAATGCACAATGGCATAGAGTAAAGAAAAAAGTTCATCAATTATTGAAGAAAAATTGACAAGCGAGATAGCCGCCTTTAGGCCCAATCCGACGATGATACTCATCATTTAAGTTCGTTATCTTGCAACTATTCCTGTTGTTATGATTGAATGACAAGCACCGATTCAACGTTTTCTTCTTCTTCTTCGGCCGGTACTGCCGGAATATATTTATAAATACGTTATTTATATAAATATTATTATAGTGATGATAGGCCTACATATAAAAAAATATTATTACTTACTTACTTTAACGGCGCCTTATCACTCCCAAGGGGTCGGCGGCACGGATCTTAATCTTCCAAGTGTTTCGGTTTTGGCCATCATCCGGCGAGAGACCGAGGGTCCTGAGGTCCCTCACTTTCGTTTCAAGGGACATCCTCGGTCGTCCTATAGGTCTTGGGCCCTCCACCGTGTAGTCCCTCACACGTTGTAGCAGGTGTCCATTTTCTCTCCTTAGCGAATGGCCCCACCATGCCAGTCTTCATTCCCTGACTTTGTCGGTGATCGGTGCTACTAAAAAAACATTATTTTTAGAAGGAATTTATGAATCAACTGAAGCTGAAAAGGAAGGCGCAAAATCTAGAGAGCTAGAGGATGCAGGGAGTTGCTGTCAGCCAATCATTGAGATTGTGCCCTCCGAAGAAGAAGGTGTCAGATAGAAAGTATCGCTACAATGTAGTCTGTTTTTTTTTCCAGGGCAAAACTTCCAAGGGATCAACGAAGAAATCATATGGACTTGTATCGGGATGTCAATAACCATTGCATTTCTCATCACTCTTGCTCTCTGCTACATTCTTCGCGAAAAATGCCGCAAAAGATATGACTTGTATTATGTTTCCACATGAATGTGCTTTTCATATAAAATATCTCCCATACCCCAACATTTATAAATTTCAATGTACCCATCTTTGTATTGATTTTATAGTAATTGAAAACAAATATTGAACCTTTAGATTTTTTCTTTTCAAATCAGATAGGTGAACAACATGGGTTAGGGCCTAGTTATTTAGGCTAAGTCCGCTTTGCGTACTGTCATTTAATTTTTTTTTAATGATTTAATAAGTCAATATATCAACCTGTCACATTTGTTATGATTTTATCCTAACAAAAGTAGACGGAGTAGTCAAGAATGTTGACAGTGTAGGATTATCACACGTACGGTGCTAGGGAGAGACAAACAATATAGAAGGCGTTGCATACAATGTTTTTGTGTAAATCCTCACGAAAACCAATTTATTGTACCATGTGTAATAAAAAATAGAGTATTTAGATCAATTAACACGTATTTATAGAGCATTATGACGGCTTTTCCATACTTGGCATATCCATACTGGCTGGGCCTGATTTACCCATTGGGCTAACTGGGCTACAGCCCAGGGCGGCCGCTGGAGCCCCCCTTCTCTTACCCAACTTAATTTTTTCACACATAAATTAATAATTTTGACTATATAGGCTTTCCATCCGCTAGTTCAGCCCTCCCCACTAAAAATTTTAGATCCGCTAGTGCCTTCAATCACAACTTGAGGGAAATAAGACAAATAATCGACTCACGTATTGCTCTCCGTGTATTCGCTTACTATCCTACAATAGAACTCAGAATGGAGAAATATAGTACCGTGCAACAGGTACCATAATTAAATTTGATCCTAAGTCAGTTCTCAAATTACTTAAAAATTCAAAGATGAAAATAAAAACCAGACTTGGTTGGAGGGGGGGGGGGGGCAAATTCTGAGTAGCCCAGGGGTGGCAAATTCCTAAATCAGGCCCTACATACGATACGATACTGGCCTCCAGATATTTCCCATAAATTATCGCATTGATGCCTGGTACAGTGATTGGTTATTTTTTTCAACTTGTACTTACTCTTTAATATTCATTCATATATACGATATTTATTTTCATGTATAAAACTTGCAATAGATGTGACTCAGATGGTTTAATGAATAATAATTCAGCTTCGATAAATTAAAAGCTACAATTTTATTACAATTAAATTTATATATTATAATTCATAGAGTAAAAGTTGCACTTCATAAATTATTAAAATTTAATTGATATTAAAGTGTTAAAGTAAGATTAATCGCATTTTGATATATTCTGATTTGAAAAATATTTGCATCTTCACTTTAGTTACACGAAGAAAATTAAGTAGGTATCCAAATTCCTGTCTAAGTATAACGAGCTACGCACCTATTTGCATGTGGATAAATTCCAGTTCTCAAAATTAATGATGTGTGAAATATAACAAATGTTATTATTTTTGCCGTTTTGAAAACTTTCTTAAACCTTTTGGCAAACTACCTCTCAATAATTTCTACAACTGATTTGGATCCAAATCCAAGAAACAAATAAGGAAGAATCAATTTCATCGCTAAAACAAAAGATGGCCGTTGTTTTGTTCTTCAAATTTTTATTTTAAGCGCAAATGGAGCGTAGAAAATTGGCACCCCTGCTAAATTAAGTACTAATATTTTTTATTTTAACTTACTAAGCAAGTTATTATTATGATCTATTCAAAGTTGAAGAAGACTTGTTTCATGCGTCATATTAAAAGGTATTTTTTAATTGTTTGTGTTATGGTTTTTTAGTTAACAGTTAACTGGGGCAAATTTAAGTTCCCAGTAACATTAATAGAAGAAGAGTAACGCACCTAAAATTAAAAATAGGCCTACCTTAAAATTTAATGTACGAAATAGTCTTATACGACTGGAATACACTAAAATTTGTAATAGCTTGCTTAGTAAAATAATTTAATTTAATTTTTTTTTAAATAAAATTCAATAAAAACATCAGATTTTGGTGTGCCAAATTTATGTTTCACGTCCTCTTATTGTTCTATTCAATCACACATATAGCCAAAATACGCTTAACATGACTTAACGCCTGTAAATATGAAATTATGCAACTCACTTAAAAAAAAATTGTGTGGTTCAGAAGATGAAAGAAAAAGGAGAAGCAAATTCGGGCATTACGGCAGTGGCGTACACATGATATATTTGGGGGCGGGGATACCAGAGAGACGACCTTGAATTCTACCAACCCAACCGCTGACTGTTAATTGAACCGAGAGTCTATTAAATCTCGCTAGGCCTAATTACTACGCATTACAGCAACTCGTATTAGTTCATTAATATTCACCTTACAATTTCCCATTTCAGGGGGTGCCCCCCCGTATATGCTCCACTGACAAAGGGCCATGAAGATTGGCAAAATTCTAAACTTTAAACTTTCGGTTTTGCAGAAATCAATTAGAACCTGCAGTTTCTTATTTATGCAACCAAGTACCTATTTAATACAACTAAAAGCGTCGTGATGTAGTAGGTACTGTAAAAGTATCAGCCGAACTTTCTAACTAATCTTCAACGCAGGGACGGATCCTTGGGGGGGGGGGGGTGCCCCCCCCCCCCCCCGACAAAAATAGCTTTATACTAGATAGAATGGAATTTTGATGGAAATTAAGAAAAAATATTACTTAAGTTAGGCCCCCATTCCACATACGTACAACGTCAATGAAAATTATGAAATTGATGGTGGCAGCAGAATTTTTAGTATGTAAAAATGTCTGCTGCCACCATCAATTTCATAATTTTCATTGACGTTGTACGTATGTGGAATACCCCCCTAAGGTAAACGCGATATTTTTCAGGCCACCGCCCCCCCCCAGAAAACTTTTTCTGAAACCGTCCCTGCTTCAACGGCTGCTTGTCAATAACCAAAAGGCAGAGATTTCTACATTTTCGTCCTAGCCTAATTTTACAATGGCAGGTACCCAGCATAAATAATTAGATTACTCGTGACTTCGTGGTATTTCATCTTAATAAAGAAAAAATAACAAAAACTTATAGTTTTAGAAAAACTTGTTACAACAACCCGAATTAGTAAAACCCAAATAATCTTTAAGAAATTAACTTTGTCTAAAAAAACCACTTGTGTTAGTATAAAACCCTGAGCGCTTTCGGCAAGAACTGCCATCTACAGAGGGAAACCCACTAGCACAGTTACACCTTATCTGCGATTTGAGACTTGGACAACTCGAGCAGTAGATGCAAATGTGACTAGGGAGAGGAAAGCTTGGTTTATATAGGACGGGGGGGGGGGGGGGGAGGGGGCGTGGCTGGTTACCTATTCCTAACCTTATACCTACTAACCTACTAGATCTATTAGAGGGGATGATTGTGTGAATGTTATGTCGTTTGTTAATTTTTCCCTATTGTGTAAAGCTCTTTTGATTTCAACTTTTTCAAAATAATTTAAAGTGTAACTTTTCTTTATTTTGTGTAGGGCTGTCCAATTGTGAGGATCGAATGTGTGATTTTCCGAGTTAAGGTGTTTCGCGAATGTGCTGTTGGTGTTGGTGTCACATGTACCTGTTATATGTTCTCAGACCCTAGTTTTAAAGCTTCTGCCTGTTTGGCCTATGTAAATTGCGTTAGAATCGTTACAATTTAGACAATAAACTCCGTTGCCTTTTTTCTTTTCTGGTTTGATTTTGCAGTTCATGAGTTGATTGTCTAAATTGTTGCGATTGTACGGGGCTGGTGTTTTGTCTGTTGTAGCCGAAATGGGGTTACTTAATTTTTCTGTGATTTTTTCTATGTATTGTATCCTGAAATATGATTTATTGGTTTCCGGGCTTAAGCTCCCTGGGGGGTAAATTAGTTTGAGGTCGTGTTTGATTTTGTGATGTCGTAGGATTCTGTCTATTAGATTGAGGATGAAATTGTTATTTTGGGCAATTTGTTTTATTGTATTTCATTCATTATTATTGTTGGTTTCATTCATAGGGATGTTAAGGAGTCGAAAAATCATACTATGGAATGCTGCGTGTTTGTGCTGGAATGGGTGAGAAGAATCAACAGGGATTATATTATCGCTATGGGTTTCTTTACGAAATATCTTGAAGTCTAGGGTACTATTATTTTTGGTGATGGTGAGGTCTAAGAAGTTCAGGGAGTTGTTTTCTTCTACTTCCATGGTAAATTGGATTTTAGAGTGAATTGTGTTGATCAAACTTAAGAAATTGTCTAGTTGTCTGTTACTTCCTGTCCAAATGCAGAAGATATCATCCACATACCTTGTCCAGAAAGATATACATTTAACTAGGGGATTTTTATTGAGTAGAAGTTTGTGTTCGAAGTTATCCATAAAAATTTCAGCAAGAAGGGGAGAAAGGGAAGAACCCATAGGTAGGCCTATTTTTGTTGGTAGTAGTCGGATTTGCAACGGAAATAGTTTTGATGAGTGCATGTGTCTAACAGAAGGAGGGTCTCAGAAATAAGGCTGTTCGAGGTATTATTGTGATAGAGTGACTGGGCAACTAATTTACGTACTTCGGGTACGGGAATATTAGTAAACAGATTTTTGACATCGAAAGAGACGAGTTTGGCATTGCTGGATAAGGAAAGGTGCTTAAGGCGGGAAACCAACTCGAATGAGTTTTTGACGCTGTGGCGGGGTGTGAAGTTTGATAGCTTTCGAATGTGTTTGTTGAGAAAACTAGCTACTTTGCTGGCTGGGGCACTGTTATACGAAACTACTGGGCGGATAGGTTGATTGGGTTTATGAAGTTTAACCAGACCAAGAAATGAAGGAGCTACGGGGTTCATGTTGGTAAATTTATAGGCTATATCTTGAGGTATCGCATTAGAGCTTTGTTTAATGGCTTTTTTGGTTGTTTTTTGGAATTTGTGAAAATTTTTCAAAATCAGAGACAGCATAAGCCTTTACCTTAAAGTTTTGTATTCAGAATTATCTTTCAAACTTCACTTTTTAGAATGGACCACCTTCCAAGATCAAATATACACAAAAATTAGTGGCATCACTTACAAAAAACGCACAACACTAAATAAAAAAGTAAAAGAACTGAGTCAAAAACAAAATAACAAATCCAACGGAATACATCACACATCACATCGCGACACGGAACATCAGATGCGCGAGATGAACGTGAGCTCCCGGTCTAACCCCCTTCATCGATCGATGCAGACTGGGGTGGGTCAGGGCCACACGCCTTCAGCGCAGACACTCACTACACTACCCATCACAACACATAAATTCTATCCTCGTACCGTCAACTTATCTAACACGATTTTCAACACAAAAGAAATGGAACTTCTCAACAAGGGCCTCAAGTATTGCTCCAATACAGGTCTAAACAAAAACACGTTAACCAACTTAATGTCAGACACTGAATTTAGCCTAAAAAACCACAATAATTAAAAACACGTAGCAGCTGATATTCTGAAAAACGTCAAACTTACACACAAAAACGATAACACTAAATCTATAGAAAAGAAACTATCCCAAGATAACCTTACACTCCCCAAGACGGATAAAGGAAATTCTATTGTCATTTTACCTACCCAAGATTATGTTTTTAAAGTCCTAGACCTCATTTCTGACATTCGTAAAACTTAAAGTAGACCCCACAAACAAATTCCAAAAAACAACCAAAAAAGCCATTAAACAAAGCTCTAATACGATACCTTAAGATATAGCCTATAAATTTAACAACATGAACCCTCCAACCAATGAACAGCTCCTTCATTTTTTGGTCAGGTTAAACTTCATAAACCCAATCAACCTATCCGCCCAGTAGTTTCGTATAACAGTGCCCCAGCCAGCAAAGTAGCTAGTTTTCTCAACAAACACATTCGCGAGCTATCAAACTTCACACCCCGCCACAGCGTCAAAAACTCATTCGAGTTGGTTTCCCGCCTTAAGCACCTTTCCTTATCCAGCAATGCCAAACTCGTCTCTTTCGATGTCAAAAATCTGTTTACTAATATTCCCGTACCCGAAGTACGTAAATTAGTTGCCCAGTCACTCTATCACAATAATACCTCGAACAGCCTTATTTCTGAGACCCTCCTTCTGTTAGGCACATGAACTCATCAAAACTATTTCCGTTTCGAATCCGACTACTACCAACAAAAAATCTTCCCTTCTTCCCTTTCTCCCCTTCTTGCTGAAATTTTTTTGGATAACTTCAAACACAATCTTCTGCTCAATAAGAATCCCCTAGTTAAATGTATATCTTTCTGGACAAGGTATGTGGACGATATCTTCTGCATTTGGACAGGAAGTAACAGGCAACTAGACAATTTCTTAAGTTTGATCAACACAATTCACTCAAAAATCCAATTCACCATGGAAGTAGAAGAAAACAACTCCCTGAACTTCTTAGACCTCACCATCACCAAAAATAATAGTACCCTAGACTTCAAGATATTTCGTAAAGAAACCCATAGCGATAATATAATCAAATCAAATCAAATTTATTATTAAATCAAATCAAAACAACATTTACAATCCCTGTTGATTCTTCTCACCCATATAAATAAAAACAAATTGCCCAAAATAACAATTTCAATCTCAATCTAATAGACAGAATCCTACGACATCACAAAATCAAACACGACCTCAAACTAATTTACCCCCCAGGGAGCTTAAACCCGGAAACCAATAAATCATATTTCAGGATACAATACATAGAAAAAATCACAGAAAAAATAAGTAACCTCATTCCTGCTACAACAGACAAAACACCAGCACCGTACAACCGCAACAATTTAGCCAATAAACTCATGAACTGCAAAACCAAACCAGAAAAGGAAAAAGGCAATGGAGTTTATCGTCTAAATTGTAACGATTGTAACGCAATTTACATAGGCCAAACAGGCAGAAGCTTTAAAAACAGGGTCAGAGAACATATAACAGGTACAGGAGACACCAACACCAACAGCACATTCGCGAAACACCTTAACTCGGAAAATCACACATTCGATCCTCACAATTGGACAGCCCTACACAAAATAAAGAAAAGTTACACTTTAAATTATTTTGAAAATCAAAAAAGCTTTACACAATAGGGAAAAATTAACAAACGACATAACATTTACACAATCATCCCCTCTAATAGATCTAGCTAGTAGGTTAGGAATAGGTAACCAGCCACGCCCCCTCCCACCCCCTCCTCCCAGTCCTATACAAACCAAGGTTTCCTCTCCCTGGTCACATTTGCATCTTCTCCTCGAGTTGAGCAAGTCTCAAATCGCAGATAAGATGTAACTGTGCTAGTGGGTTTCCCTCTGTAGATGGCAGTTCTTGCCGAAAGCGCTCAGGGTTTTATACTAACACAAGTGGTTTTTTTAGATAAAGTTAATTTCTTAACGATTATTTGGGTTTTACTAATTCGGGTTGTTATAACAAGCTTTTCTAAAACTCTATGTTTTTGTTATTTTTTGTTTATAGGTACCCAGGTTTTAAATGCTGAACTTATTTTCATTGAACTCACAACAAAATGAAGTCAGGTACCTATCAGCGATCTGCAGGAATGTAAATCAACCGCCAAAGAGAACTAGGTCTTTACTTACCGAAATCTAAAATGAAACAAAGAATGGATTAGAATGAGTTGAAAGCGAACGTCTGGGAAAAAATTCTCTAATAAGCTACAAAAGTCAAGATCTATGTAGGCCTAGATATTGCCTACTAGCATGGGAATGTTTTTGAAAAATAGGCTTGAAATTGAGGAGTTTTACGCATTTTGATAGCAATAACGTTTAGATTTTACATATTGCATCTAACAAAGGAGGCCCGCGGGTATCTCCCGGGGAATGTTTTTGAAAAATAAATAGGCCTGAACTAGTGGGGTTTTACGCATTTTTTTGGCAAAATTTTTTGGATTTTGCAGACGAGAATTTTATTAACAAAACTGGAAACAGGGGGACCGGGGGAATTAAAAAAAAATTTCTGAAAAATTTGATATTTTGCAAAATTTGTGGGGGGGGGGGGGGTGCAGACCCAGTGGACCCCCCTGGCTACGCCCCTGCCACCCGTGGCTGCCAGTGATATTTGGATCAAGCAAGGCTTTAGTGAAGTATAGCATGTAGGGCATGTAGGCTACTAATCAAACATCACTGTTGCTACTTCTGCTTCTGAACGGCGCGATGATACATTTCCATGACCTACTGCGCATGTGCCAGGGAAAGATTTCAAAATTGCTTGTAAACATGGAATGACCATGTATTTTGACGAACTTTCAACTTCCACCCCTCACATAGAGAATTCATATCCTGGCAACCGCCCTATTATGTTAATGTTTCTGTACCCTGCACTGCGTTGTAAAGGGCTAACGCCTATCGCGAACAGATTTCAAAATACCTATTATACTCGTATTATTAGCACTACAACACGGATAAGGACAAAATGATTTCTTCGAAATAATTAAATGAATAATTTATTTGGAGGGTAAATACCAATATTAGCCTATGCTGCACTTAAAGGGCAACAAAACAAAATTTGACATTTCCAGCAAGCTATTAACGTCTCATCGCGGCTCTCATTAATTTCATTTGCGATTTGATCATATATCTTTTGCTTAAATTAACCTCATATTAACTAAAATTTGGACAAACTTACTGAATATGATAATGTCCAAATCAGGATTAATTTAATCTAGATGGAATGAATATGGTTTGGCAAAAGACATCGAATAATGATCAATATCGCGTTCGACAGGCCATATAGAAGATGATCTAGGTACTTAGGTACTCTTTTACAAAAATAATAATCAAAGCCAAATTTATGCAGAAATTAGTAAAGTGTCATTTAGTATGTCATGCTAAACAATTTTACTTGAACTATTATAGTTTCATTGTAGCGTTATCAGGCCAATAGAGAACATTAGCAGGTGTACACACAAGTATCTAGATCGGCTTTACGAATCGACAATTTATTTTCAAACATTGACTAGCATTTCATCACTTTTACAAAAATATTTATACCAGAAAAAGAGGTAAAGACTGGCACACGGATGATTTACCAAGCACTAGAGGCACAATAGGCCATTTTACCTACCGAAACAGAGGTCAGCAAGTGCAGTCTACAATTTAGGTACCTACGCCCCCGCCTGTAATCTAATCTGGGGGATTGGAAGTCGAGGAACCAGGTTCGTTAAGTTTATCGCTTTATAAGTAAGCCGGGTATTGTAAGGTAGTCTGTAACGCGGCGTTTCCATTGACCTCGTATTGCAGAATGCACAAGACGTTGACGTGGTATAGCAGGCATTAAAGATTTATTAATGATGTCTGCTACCACGTCAACGTCATGTGCATTCTGCAATACGAGGTCAATGGAAACGCCGCCTGACAGATAGTAGGCAACCTGCTGCACTCTGATTTGCATCTCAACCGATATAAGGCGGCTATTCCACTTGTCAATTTTTCTTCAATAATTGATGAGATTTTTTCTTTACTCTATGTCATCTCATCAGTTATTGATGCACAAATAACGGAATATTGACAAGTGGAATAGCCGCCTAAGCACTTCATAACGTATGCCAATCTGTTGCTCAATTTTGTCTCAGCTTTCGCTGCTTACAATATTAATCTTATACAATTTAACAATTACAAGCTTTCACGTAACATTATAGCCGGTTTCTATTGTATACAAATAGTCTACAACTCCAACGTCCTACATTTTCAAAAAGTTTCAGACAATTCTAACTTATTTAAGAGTGTACAGCCCGTAGGAAATCGGCAGTCCGAAATTTAACACTTTTTATTTTTTATTTAAATAACTAAGCAAGTTACTAAAGATTTGGCTCATTTAAGTTGTAGAAGACTACTTCATGCATCATATTATAAGGTATTTTAAGTTTTCAAAACTGCAGTTTTTTTTTTTATAAAATCGATTATACGTGAAAAGTTATTGTTTATAAAGTATTATCATGTTTATGAAAAAACTAAAATTTCGAAAATTAATAATATCTTATAATAGGCCTATGATGCATGAAGTAGTCTTCTACAACTTTAATGAGCCAAATCTTTAATAACATGCATAGTTTTATTATTTTATTATTATTTTATTTTGCAGGTAGGTTCAAGTTTATTTAGACCGTAATTAGCAGACTACGTACTTTAAAACTGCTAATTTAACTTAACTTACACAGGGTAGGTATCTATCGTAAGCTGCAGTCCTGCAGAAGATAGGAGATGACGTTGCATTGCTTATTGCATTGTAAACTTAATTAAGACGTGTATTCCACTGGTCAATATTCCGTCATTTGTGATTAAAAAAAATCTCAACTTTTTTTTTAAATCACAAATGACGGAAAATTGACCAGTGGAATACACGCCTTAGAAACGAAAAAAAAACTACAAGAAAGACGGCTACAACAGCATTAATAAATATTATAAAAAAAAGAAATAACCTACCGCACTTGTAATCAATATTGAAGCAAAAAATAATATAAGAGAACTCGACCTCTTTTTAAAGAGTTAACATATAAATATTACAAAATGTTTACAAACAGGCATTTCATTCTAGACAGTAAAATATTTACATGCATGTATCTTATAACTATATTTCTATCCAAAATACAAATAATACATAGTACAAAAAATTAATCGAGGTAGCTAGTTAACAAAATCTTAATGCTACAATTATTTTATTTAAGAACAAGGTCAGTCTATTTACTGCTAGGTGTTAAACCAGGTTTACTGGAAACATTACCATAAATTGGTAATCTATCCAAAAACCGGGAGTAGGCCTAATTACTATTCAATTGCAATTTTATTATGAAGTCTATTGCATATAAATTCTTAATTAAGTGCAGCCCTTTTGTATCAAGTCAAAAATGATGAAAATATTAAAACAGAAGAAATAATAATAATAATAATTAATAATATAAGATAATAAGCATTACAGAAGAACAATAAAAATATTTGCAAAATGAAAAACTTACACCATTTATAAAGAACCGGTGCGAGAGAAACCGTATACATGCTTTCCTATTTATTAATTAGTACAGGCCAAAATACAAAAAAAATAGTTGCAAGACTGGATTTTTGTAAACCTACATGCCAAATTTAATCAAAATCCACCGATTTGTTTGCCCACAAATCGACGAACAGACAGACAGACAGACAATTCTTAAAAACAACTGTTTAGAGTTCCTGGGATCTCAAAACGTGTAAATCCACAGAAATCTCGAAATCGAAAATCTTGACCATCACAATACTAATGTATAAATAAACAATACTAATGTATAAATAGGAAAACAATAAGTGTTAATTCTGATAAATACCAATGGCGGACACAGAGGGGGTCATGACCCCAAAATTTTAAAAAGGCGGCAAAACTTAATTCTTTAAAAAAACCTGAATAATATGGAAAGTGTTATTTGCTTCTTTAAATGGTTCAGTTTTATTCTGTATGTACCAACCAGAATTGTTATGAAAAACTAAATCAGTTACTCAAATAAAATACCGTACTGTTTTTATTCTGTTTTTTTTTTTTTTTTTTTTTTTTTTTTAAAGATTAATCGCATACAAACAATTTAATGAATGTATCCGATTGATATACCTGAGGCTGCATTTTGAGGGATGACCCCCCAAAATAAAAAGCTGTGTCCGCCACTGAAATAAATACATAAAATATATAATATAATCCTTAATGATCGAGGGACTTTCAAGTTACCTACCTTGACAAGAAGTTAATTCTAAATATTGTACCAGAGCCTAAGCACTGTACTTCTAATTTACAGCTATGGGACCAACATAGAAATAACGAAAAACAAAGACCATATTACTCGTACAGACAAAAACTAATTTTAAACTAAATTTTACCAAATACAAAAAAGACATAATAATTTAAATACAAAATAATTATCACAATATGAGTTTAAATTAAACTCCGGGCATAATTAGTTAATATAAGTTCTGTTACTCTGGGCTAATTATTTCGGACAATCTTAAGCAAGAAATGCAGGGCATCTTATCTCCCTTTTTGATTTTACTTAAAGTACTATAGGATATACTCGATCCTGCTGCCACAATAGTGCGTACCGGCTTAGACACCCACAGATTTTAGGTAGTAATCTATATGGACTAGGCCATAGTGCGTTTCAATAATAACATTTTGGCAGATTTCAGTCACTAACTAACACATAGTCCCGACTCGTACATAAACCTGGTTGAGTCCTGGCTAGCTGAATGGCCACCAACAGTGCATGCAATGAAGCAGCAAAAAGGTGTTTCCCAGTTTAAATAAATAAATATAGAATTTTTTGTTCTATTACTAAACCAACCTAGCGTTTAAGCGGTTCTCGCCTCAAGCCAGCAAATGTATAATGCACAGATGATGGAGCAATGTATGTAGATTTATTTTAGGGTCTGATTGAAAGCTACTAAGGGCCATTCCCACCACTCTTAGCAATGTCTCGGCAAATAATACAGTACGGCACCATGATTTGGAACATGGCGGTGCCAACCAGTGTTCCTTACTGAGACATGGACATGTAAAGTAGTGGTACAGACTCCAACTTTCACCCGAAAGGCTGTTGGTTCGAGTCCCACACTTACTACATTTTCTGGTCATGCTTCGGGGGGCATGTAAAGCAGGCGGTCCCGGACCTTCCTAGTTGAGTGTAAGAGAGGGCTTTATAGCCATAACTTCACTAGGTTGGCTTAGTAATAGAAAAAAAAGCCAATATTTATTTATTATTTATTTCTAAGGGGGATGGGCACCGCCTTAAATCACAGATGATAAGAAGTTCTGATAGCAAAGAAGCAAGAAGATCTTTCTGGCAAGATTGAGTGTAAGTAACAATTTTACAAGCTTTTCAGCCATAGTATTGTACTAGTATTTAGTACCCTGTTTGGCCAAAAACAGTTAATAGTAATTATCGAATTATCGTATGGGGTTGCTGACAGGATAAACAATTCGAAACGCACTCGGTTTTCACCAGCAGCCTGATCTTGGTGATTATAATACCGGTATTTATTTAATCCCCTGGTATTAAAAATGTAAACAAGATAATTTTATAATGGAAAGTGCTATTCAAAATTTGTTTCTTTACGTCTTTAATACCAGGGGATTAAATAAATAACGGTATTGTAATCGCCATGATCAGGCTGCAGTGGGTCGATTATGGCGATTGGTCTTGGGGTTAAAACTGTAAAAAAACAAATTTTGAATAGCACTTTCCATTGTAAAATTATGTTGTTTACATTTTTAATACCAGGTACCCCGGTATTAAAATCGCCATGATCGGGCCGCAGAGGCAGCAATAAGTTTCATAACTATTCCCAAGGTTCAATGAACAGACAGTAAATTGTCTTTTATAAAATTAAAGCTGTGTTCCTCCAGTAAGCTTAGTTTATAAAGAAGTTTAAACTGAAGCTTAAATTTATAAATTGAAAAGATCCACAATTTATAGTACCGTAAGATGAAGAAACAGTTGAATCTGGGCTGATGGGCTGTGCGTCGATCTGAAAGTGAACTTACAAACGTTTCGTCAACATCTGCGGTCGACATCTTCAGTGGAGGTGCGTAGGTTGTACCTCGGCGGCTCCGTTGCAAGTGACTGGGTAGGGGGCGGTTCACTGAGACGTCTACGCAGCGCCACTGATGATGTCGACCGCAGCTGTTGACGAAACGTTTGGAAGTTCATTTTCAGATCGACCACGGCCCATCAGTCCGGATTCTACTGTTTCTTCATCACGCGAAATCTTAAGTTCAGTCATTTTATAAACTAGCTTTTAAGGGATGTGCCTGGAATGCAGATTTACTGTGCAATGACAGGAATCGTCCTTCCCGGGTAGTGATGCGCCGGGAAGGGGGCCTCATATCATGGATAAGGTAGAGGGCCAGGGTTGAACACGTTGAAAAGGATGGCGAATATGGTACAGGCAGCGTACACTCCAAGGGCAACCCACCTGCAACAAATAATATAAGAAAATATATTAAATACAGAATTTCAAACCAGGAGGGAAAGTCATTGCACCAATTCATTTGAGTATACTAAATTAATTAATTAATATACATATACTTCTGTTAAATTATACAATCAAGTAATCACAAGTAGGTGAAATAATTCAATAAATTATGTTACTTGTATACTGTATACTGATGTGCCACCCAGTGGCGTAGCCAAGGAGGGGGGGGTCAGCTGGGTCCGGACCCCCCAAAACTTAGGAAAACAGCAAATTTTTCAGACATCTATTTCAAAAAATTTCCTCGGGGAGATCCCGGTCCCCCTTTCCAGTTTTTTAAATAAAATTATCGTCTGCAAAATCAAAATTTTTTGCCGACAAAATATTTCAGGTCAATATATAAGCCCCCGCTGCAATATTGCAATTTTTCAAAATAATTCCCCCGGGGGAGATCCCCGGGCCCTCCTTTACATTACATGACGTATATTCATCAAAATGTGTAAAAACCCTTAATTTTAGGTCTATTTTTCCAAAACCCTTCCCTGGAGGAGTCCCCTTGGCCCCCTTTTCGGCCTCCCGAACTCTCGGGTGCCTAGGCAAGGGAAATTAAGGTAATTAAGAGCATGCCCCTAATTAGAAGGTGCGTACATCCATCATGAGAACGGCTTTCCGCTTTTGCTACTATTTTACGAAAATTTGGGGGGGGGGCAAATGAAACACCGCCCCCTTCTAAAACCTATCGTAACTGGACAAACTTTATGTATTGATGTATGAAAACTGGTTCCCCCCATAAAAAAAACTTGGCTACGCCGCTGGTGCCAACGTGCAAACCTTAGAGTGTGAGGGGACACAGTTTTTGACATAACGCTCTTGCAAAACGATGTGAAAATACACAAAAGAAAAGAGAAAAAAGAAAGAAAGTAGGCTATAAAGTAAAAGGTACAGTGACAGTGAAGGAGGTCTTCTCTAAGAAATAGTCTCTAAGCAATTTAGGGAAGTATAGAAGCATTTGCCGCCGCTCTCAATTCATTCGGGAGTTTTCTAAGGTAGGCGAACCTTGGCTCACACTTGGCTGTGCGTGGTGCTGGCCTTACAAGGTCTCCCCTTTGCCTCGTGTTGTATGTGTGGGTGTCCCTAATTTGTTTCAATTTCCACAGCACCTCAGGCTTTAAGATATGATGTATAAGGTGCAAAATATGGGGCCCCCCATTTCAGCCAATCTGAAATAAAGATTAGTAAGGGCAGGGCCGTGTCCAGGGGGTGGTCCATGGGGCCCGGACCACCCCCCCCCCCCCGAAATAAATTTTTGTATGTAAACCTGTATGGTTTGAAGAATTTATCCATCAATTCAGTAATAAATTACGTTAAAAAAAAATTGTTGGACCCCCCCCCCCCCGAAATCAAAACCTGGGCACGGCCTTGAGTCAGGGCATAGCAACAAGGCATCATCATCATCAATGGAACCTTAGCTGTCTGCTCTATGCTACTAATATCCATGATTTGACCAACTTTGGCAGCTAAGTGCTAACTTTGGGAACTTTAACATACCATATAAGTTGCTCATGCAGCTTCTGTTCAAAATTTTTGAGGACGAGGAGCCCAATTGTGAGACCAGCCAGTGCCCCTGTTAAGTGGGCGACGTACGATACCGGAGGGCCCCCTATCGGCTCGGCTGCGTACCTGTCGTAGATGGCAAAACCAACGTCGGCGCTCGCTGAAAAGACGTGAAATACAACATTATACATGCAAAAGCGGATCTAGGATGTGTTACACGTTGCATAATCACGAAATTGAAGGAATTGAAAGTGTCATGAAATCAAGGGCAAACTGGAGTCGCCGATATTCCATTTCTGTGCAAATTTCAATTTCCCCAACGAACGCAGAGCAATGAAAAAATGCTGAATCGCAAGAAGAATTTTTCTCCTAATTTTGATATTTAGTATTTTACATCATCAATACCGATCGGCTATAGTTAGTGAACTTGATACGCAAAAAAATAACGGTCACTCAGGAGTTCAAGTTGAAGGAGTTCGTCAACTGTGGCGAATTGGGGTTAGTTAAGAGGACATGCTACGTAGAAAATGAGCACCCCAAAATTTGTTGTTTTCATGGACTTTTTATTTTTTATTTAATTAACTAAGCAAGTCATTAAAGATTTGGCTCATGGAAGTTGTAGAAGACTACTTTTTGTATCATTTAATTGAGTATTTTTACTTTTCGGTTTTGTAGTTCTTCCGAAAATCCCAGAATACGCATAATTTTAGTCCGTTCTGGTTTTTATGAAAGAACTAAGGTACCAAAATTTAATACTTCCTATTGCATGATGCATGAAGCAGTCTTCTACAACTTCCATGAGCCAAATTTTTAATTGCTTCCTTTGTAAATTAAATAAAAAATAAAAAGTCCATAAAAACAACAAAATTTGGGGTGCTCATTTTGTACTTAGCATGTCCTCTTAAGGCCACATATTATACATCAAAATTAGGAGAAAAAATTCTTCTTGCGATTCAGCATTTTTTCATTGTTCTGCGTTCCATATTTCATGACAAATTGAAGTTTGAACAGAAAATGGAATATGGGCGACTCCGGTTAGCCCGTAACACTTGGGAGAAAACCATCAGCTGGCTCACTTTTCATTTTTAGCAACATTTTTTGTAGCATAAAGTAGTGTAGTATAAAAAATAAATGCACCGTTGCGTGGTACACCTTACGACGTCGTTCACAGTTTTAGCCAATAAACAGGTACAACCGTTATCGTGGGGATAAACATACATTGGTGAGGCACAGCATACAAAAATAAAAGAAAAAAGAAAAATTGGCAGAGCTGTGTGTTAAACCCGTTTAGAGGCTGGGTCTAGCGCGTGTCTCATCGGCTCATCATTCAGCTGGGTGCTGGTGGTGTAGTGACTGTCTGGAGGCGGTTTGAGCATTTTAGAGCTCGAATCGTGCCTGTCTTCTAGCAATGGAGAGGCGGTCGGATATGGTGCCTCTACATCGTTATTATAGGTATAGTTGTGAATTGTTGAAGCTAGTTCAGCTTCAGGTTCTTTTTCGCGGTATCTTATTTAGCCTACATTGCCTAATTCAAAAAACACTTTTTTTAGTAGAAATATTTGGAAAATTAGGTGAGGCACTGCCTCAGTTGCCTCTAATGGCGAGCCGCCACTGGGTACAACCACAAGTGCTATCACTTTGGTCATTGTCAAACTGGTATATGTCCTCGATGTCAACCAACACCCGCGCTAAAAGCGATATTGGACAAGCTGAGACAAGCTTATACAATCGACTTTCGTCTGGTACATTGCCTGACTTAACCAAGTACTAGTCTAGTTCTTGTGGGTATCTTGTCATTCCAGAGAAGAGTTAATATTATTATTATTATTATAATTACAAACATAATGTCAGAAAAACAAGAATATAATCTAAAACGAACTTACCAACAACAAAGATCCCAATCAGCCGCACAATGCCGAACTCCATGTTATTGTAGTTGAGGAGAACGTTGGCCAGATGGGCGGCCAGAAGAGCGTAGACGCCCCCGGACGCACCTACCAGGTATACGTCCGTGTCGAACACTGACGTACCCAGGGAGCCGGCCAGAACGCCTGCCATGTACACAGCACCAATGCGGAGGCTTCCGTGTACCATCTCCAACGGAAGACCTACCAGAACTTGGACTAGAAGATTGAACAGGAGGTGCAACCATCTGGAGGAAATTTATCAGGGTTAGGCGGCTATTCCACTTGTCAATATTCCGTCATTGGTGCATCAATAATTGCTGAGATTTTTGTTTTAATGAGAATATTATGTAGATACTTAATTTATATATTATAAATTAAGTTAAAACATGGTAGAGACTTATTATTGATGCATAAATGACGGAATATTGACAAGTGGAATAGCCGCCTTAGGAGATGCTTAACTAGGAATGTCCTGGTTAAGGACGGCTCTAACCAATTTTTGATTGCATTAATAAGTACTACAATGTATGTGAATTTAAAAGAAATCGTCGGGGCCATTTTTGAGAAGGAATGTTTTTCGTTGGTTTGGTTCAGGGCGTAAATTTTTTTTTAAAAATCGCATGAAAAATTGCAAAAAAATAATTCTCAATTTTTCTGAGGAACCATTCCATCGATGCTTTTTAATTTCAGCAGCCCGGTCATGGGGATTTGGATTACTATAATACCGTGGGGTTAGTTTTTAATACCGCAATAGTAAGGTGTCACGTGACGATGTTAAAATATGCGCGGGAAATTCAAATTAATAAATTATTAGAATATAAGAAAATGGTTGCATTGTTTAATAATTGAAGGAAATACTAATAAACATTAAAATGTACAGGTAGAATTTTGAAATATAATAAGAGTTTTAATCTCTGGGTTAAAAAAAACAGAGAACTCACCAAAAATATTAATTTATCAATTTGAATTTGACGCGCATTTTACTCGCATTTGTTTAAAACAATTTTATTGAATAAGCCACGGTATTATATGAGTGATAATCCCAAATCGCCATGATCGGGCTGCAGGTATGTTTTAGGTTCTAAGTAGGGTAACAACCCAGAACAGGGTGATTTCCTTTTTACTTTGGTAATTTATAAATAGGAAAACATACACAGACTCCCTCGTACCGGTTCTTTACAAAGTATTATGAAATCAGTTTCATAATTCCTTGCAATTGAAAAGTTGTGTCACTAACTCACTAATCTCGTCAAAGCAAAGAAATATATCAAAAAGAAAACTCACCCTGCATGAAGGACCATATAAAATACAAATCTCCAGAGCTCGAGCCTTTTGTCTGGCCGATATATAAACACTGAGTCAATGGGAACTGGACCAGACGGATTTACTTCTCCATTGGATACCGTGTAATATGTGAAAAATCCCAGCTGAAAAACAAAAACAACAAAAAATTAATTTAATGCAATGAAAACATTTTTATATTTTTAATATGAACTGAATAGAATGGATTGAAATGAATGAATGAAATATTGTGAATTCTTTTTAATTGTATTATTGTATTGCAGGCGTTATAGGCTATTTGACTGTAGGTCTACTCAAACTGTACTAAGGCGTGTATTCCACTGGTCAATTTTACTTTGTATTTGATTTTGTCATGGGCGGAAAATCATCAATGTTGCATTATTTATTTTTACACCCCATTCCACTTGTTTTCAACAATTGGTCATTTTTGTTTTCCAATTTTTTTCTAAATTTGTAAGTTTGCCCGCCATCTTTCTTTTAATTATATAATCTACTAGAAATTTTCTGATTTAAACTACGAAATAATTCGCTCGTTCTCAAGAAATTAATTTAAATTATTTATCATCTCTAGACGACGCCATTGTTTAATTTTAGTTTGTTATTGTTTGCAACGCGTGATTTTACTCTATGATCATTGATAAATGTTAACATGAGGAAATTAAGATGGAAAATGTTATAGAGTAAAACAAAAAGCACAAATCACAAATGAAGTAAAATTGGCCAGTGGAATACCCGCCTAACACCGATCGGCCCCAAACATTGAACTTGAATTGTAAAAAAAACAGCGGACATTGAGGTCAAGTCGAAGGAAATTCATGTTCCTTGTGTTAATGGCGGCCACTATACTATACAGATAAAATGGAGATGATACATGAAAAGTAGGTATACGAGTATATAGATATCAAAATGTAGATTTCCTGCTGAAATGGATTTAATTTAAGAAACTGACATTAAAACGATTCGGCGAGTTTCAACTACAATGCGAGCAGGGGAGTAGGTACTCAGGAAAACCACTAAAGGATCATTTTCACAAACTTCCTAGTGGAGGACGCGAACAGAGAGGGGAGTAAGAAAACAGCGAAAGGGTAGAACATAAAATGGGGTACCAACGACGTATTTTAAATTTTCCCTTCATAACAGTATTGTGCTGCAACGGCAGACATTTTCACATGGCCATAGAAATATATTGAAATTTGGAGGGTTCTGTGGGAATTAAAAGGTGGGTTCTAATGGGGTAGCACATGGAGAGATGGGGGTAGGGTGCCTCACTCAACCGGAAGCGGCTGTATGTTTTTCTACTATTTACGTCCCTTATTTTTCTAAAATTACGGAAACCAATTCTGGCTTTGGAAGGATATAAATTAGAGACACGTGCTCAGTCTACGGTTCCTCTATATACAGGGTGTTCCTTTCACCCTCCTTTACGGGTGAAAAACACAAATGGCGGAATAATATTCTCATTTTCGCGTCGATCACGTAGTATACTCGCGTTGCTGAGTGCTGCAAAATACAGCAACGTGTTCAATATTGTAGTAGCGACAGCAAGTCGAAGTTAATGATTTACTTCGTCCAGTTTTTTGCTGCCTTAATGGCGAAAGCCGCATATACTCAGGCCCTGTCTTATAAAATGGGCAGACTAGGCATTTTCCCAGGGCACCAAGCTTCGAGGGGGGGGGGGATAGGGCTCTAGTCAAAATGAAAAAATACCTTATGCATAAAAAATAAATCACAGCAATTTGGGATTATCGTAACAGTTTATTTTTCAATACCGCATTAGTAAGGTGTTATAAGGCGTATTTTGTTACACGAATATTTTACATTTGAACACAAATCCGTATTAGAAGTTGAACCAATCAGGGAACAGGAGGAAAAGAAGCAAAAAAATGCAACAAAATAAGCGTATTGTGATATTCAAATATTATATTCTAAGCAGTAGACATGAATTCAAATTAAAAGCGCCAATCCAAAATTTGAAGAAAATAAATGATATCAACATCACCCATTATAAAAAATAGCTTAAAACAACTAACTAAAAAAATAAAGAACCAGTAGAAATTGAGCTGATGGGCCGTGGTTGATTTGAAAGTTGATTATGGAAGTTGACTTTCATATCGACTAATGGACCATCAGCCCATTTTCTACTGATTCTTCATATGACTCTGGCCGCGAAGGCCTTTGCAGTTACATTTTAAAAAATAAACCCTATAAAAAGTCACACCAACAGCATAATATTAACCATTAACACGATAGCCATCACAAATCCAAGATGTCAGCCTAGCGTAAACAAATTTTTGTAAGCCAAAATCGTGGCAAAACTAAAAAAAACTTATCAGAAAAAAAAAATGAATATCTGATCTACCTCCCGACCAAGATTAAATATTATTGAATACATAATACTAATCCTGTTCTCTAATCCGGGTTAAGAATCGAACATTTAATACGCTCCGCCCCCTTTGGTAACAAAATGCACCAAATCCAGTAATCCAAATTCGAATTCGTGTAACAAAATACGCCTAAAATAAGCCCGGGAAATTCAAATTAATAAATTATTGGAATAAAGAGAATGGTTGCATAATGACATTGTTTTATAATTGAAGGAAATACTAATAAACATTAAAATGTACAGGTAGAATTTTAAAATGTAATACGAATTTTAGGCTAATTAATGAGTCTACATCTAAGGGAGAACAAATTGAAAACTCACCAAAAATATTAATTTTTCAATTTGAATTTCCTGCACATTTTGCACTCATTTGTTTAAAACAATTGAATAAACCCCGGTATTATAGTCATCCCAAATCGTCATGATCGGGCTGCTGCAGCAGTCAAACCAAACGGATTTCGCTGATACTAACCAATTGGACCAACTGGAACATATGGCCTTCCGCATTTGTTTAGGGAAATAAGGGTTGCTGCAGGCGAGCATTTTCTTCAAGCTATTGATAGTAAAGTTCATCAAGGGGCAAGAAAAAAATTACAATTATGGCCTATTCCATGTGTCAATAATCCAACATTTGTGCATCAATATTAGGGGTCTTCACAGTTTTCGCGCTATCGAGTTGTACCTAGTTAAGTGTGTTATATCAAGCTAAGTTAACACACCAATAACCCAATAACCAAGCTAACCAGCGTGCTATCCTAAACCCACTTCCAAGTTGGTTAAGTGTGCTATTTAACTTGCGCTGCGATCGATAGCTCAGGTTTGACCGCCGCCATCTTTGTTTTTGTTGATTAATTTGAAACACGCGTTTAAAATTTTGTAGCATTTAAATTTATTTGTATAATCTATTATCACCAGCAATTACCGTAAATAACCCAAATGAACAAAAAATATAAACAAATGTGGCACTAGAATAGAGTTCTGCCACTTACTTTAAAACCGTGCCACGAACGTCTGACTACTACCACGTTGTTTACCCTGTTAAATGATGATGATATGATAACATGATAACTCACTCCCGAAGTACACTCATCACGATTGTGTGTTAACTTGAATAGCACATCAAACTCGATAACACCAACACTGCGAAGACCCCTAATAAGTCTTTACCATATTATAACTTAATTTATAATAGATAATTTAAGTATCTACATAATAGTCTCCTTAAAACAAACATCTCATTGATGCACAAATGACGGATTATTGACCGATGGAATAGCCGCCTTAGAAGATTAGAATTTATCAGACATTGTCAACAATCTAACAAACTGCAGGACATATAAAAAAAAGGCACGAAGCCAAATAGAGATAGCCGAAATGGCATGCGACAAGGGTAGAATAAAGGAAATTTGAGCCTTAAATCGGCCTCACAGGAAGTTACATGACACCCTTATAGGGCCACCACCTTCCGCCCTGGACTTCTTTTCAAAGGACATGCCACCCTGTGCAGATGTCACCCTTTTAGCAAACAAGACGATAGGGGGAGACTGATGAAAAGCGGAAATGAAAACAATGTTCGAATTAATTTTATAACCTGCCAATGGACTGATAAATTAAATTATTTTCTTTTTAACTTTGTAATATTTTAAATACGGTACATATTTTTAAATAAATAATAGC
The DNA here is from genome assembly GCA_963971405.1 of Psococerastis gibbosa. Taxonomy (NCBI): domain Eukaryota; kingdom Metazoa; phylum Arthropoda; class Insecta; order Psocodea; family Psocidae; genus Psococerastis; species Psococerastis gibbosa. Next base: position 23,415,443 of record OZ020490.1, on the reverse strand, counting down.
TTAGTCAATAAAAAACTAAAAAACCACGACCGGCTTCGACCTTACGTCGTGTTTTTTAGTCTTTTATGTAATGGTAACTTAAGTTATTATTTATTTTAAAATATACCAATGGACTACTTTCACATGGATACACGATATACGATATACTCGTACATATATCGAGAAGGATGTCATATCACTATGTTTTGATTGGTTGGGAACAGAACGGGCCCCTGTAATCTGATTAGTTGGGCACAAGCATTTCCCATATTCAAAATGTCTTTAAGACCACGACTTTCCTTTGGCGCCCATTCCACCGACCGGCCAGGGCTATTTACAAAAACAGTGACGTGGTAGCAGACATTCAAGTACCTCATATGGGGAAGTTAATAGCCACTTCACCATTGTTGGCTTGTTCTTCAGTAGCTATCTCAGTTTTTGCTTTCCTATTTATACGTAGTATAAGGAAAGCTTTGTTAGGCGCCCATTCCACCGACCGGCTAGGGCTATTTACAAAAACGGTAACGTGGTAGCAGACATTCAAGACTTAGGCGGGGTTTCCACCGACCTCGCATTGCAGAATTGACGGAAATGTTTATTTTCCTCTATGCCATAGTTAAAATTGGTCAATGATCATACAGTAAAATCACAAACAAACAAACTAAAATTAAAAAATGGCGTCATGGGATATGTTAAGTACAAACATTTTAATAGATTTCTATAAAAAGAAAAATTCTAATTTCCGTCAATGTCATTTGCATTCTGCAATGCGAGGTCGGTGGAAACGCCACCTAAGTCTTGAATGTCTGCTACCACGTCACCGTTTTTGTAAATCTCAAATTGACATGATGACCGCCAATCTTCGATAGAAGAGGCATCAACGTGGTAGCTTATTCGTACTTGTCTGTACACATTTTGCGATCGGTGACCTGTCGTAACTCAACACAGGTATTGCCTACAGAGGCTACTTAAGAAGTTATTCGAATACATTCATTGAATTGTTTGTATGCGAATAATCTTTTTAAAAAAGAAAGAAGAAGGCTCTCTTTCTTCGGGTAGTATGGCCCTGCATAAGGTGCCCATTCCATTGACCGGCTAGGGCTATTTCCAACAACGGTGACGTGGTAGCAGACATTCAAGACGTAGGTGGCGTTTCCACCGATCTCGCATTGCAGAATTGACGGAAAAGTTTATTTTCCTCTATGCCATAGTTAAAATTGATCAATGATCATACTGTAAAATCACAAACAAACAAACTAAAATTAAAAAATGGCGTCATGGGATATGTTAAGTACAAACATTTTAATAGATTTCTATAAAAAGAAAAATTCTAATTTGCGTCAATGTCATTTTCATTCTGCAATGCGAGATCGGTGGAAACGCAACCTAAGTCTTGAATGTCTGCTACCACGTCACTGTTTTTGGAAATAGCCCTAGCCGGTCAATGGAATGGGCGCCTAATGGTAGGCGCGAGTGAAGTATAACGCGTAGATCTCAATGAAATTCAGAACCCACTTCGGGGATTACGCTTTTACTGGTTGAATACATTTGCAGTTTATGCGAGGGCTTTCTTAAAAGTAAACCAAAAGAATGGATGAAAGCGTGAGTCATTTGCATAGGAGACAGAATGAATGACACGTCTAGGTGTAATGTATGGGCTGATGACTCTATCAATAGTTCAACACTCTTAGTGGTTTTCACAATTTAAATTTAGAATGTCTATTTTTTGGTCGAGGGGCCCATTGTTTTTCAACCGCTTGCTTGTAATATAAGTGTTACATAATATGTCTGTAACCAACCAAAGTGTAACAGTTAGCAACTGGTTAGTATTAGTTTACATAAAAGGGTTACGAAAATTAATGGAACTATTGTATTTTCGGAACTAAGTTGTATCGCCCTGTGAGTGATTTCTACCAAGCAGGACTAACTGTGCCTGCGGGTAAACCTACGGGTGTAGCTAGAATTTTCTTTCGGGGGAGGGGGGTTCAGATATTTAAGTGGATATTACATCGAATTTTTTATTTTTCCTCCGAAAATCCGATTCTATCTAGCGTCAGGCCATTTCATTTCGGGGGGGGGGGGGGGGTGGTGGTGGAACCCCCCATGAACCCCACTGGCTACGGCCATGAATATATATAAGCGTATTACATACATATACATACATACGTATATATAATATATGCATTGTATAATAAGCATGGGTTCTACCAGCAATCTGCCATGAATACATAACTTACCGTAAACATGTAAACATAAAACATAATCTGGTTATGTGATAAAGCAGTAGAATCCGGGCTGATAGGCCGTGGTCGTTACGAAAGCCTACTTCCAAACGTTTCGTCAACATCTACGGTCGACAAAACGTTTGGATGTACGCTTACAGAACGACCACGGCCTATCAGCCCAGATTCTACTGCTTCATAACGTGACTCCGGCTAAGAAATCCTTTGTAGTTATATAATCTGGATAGCTTCATGGGCTTCGGCCTGCTCAACAACACTACCATGTCAGGACATGTAGAGTAGTGGTACAGACTCCAATTTTCACACGAAAGGTTGTTGGTTCGAGTCCTACACTAGCTACATTTTCTGGCCATGCTTCGGAGGGCATGTAAAACAGGTGGTCCCGGGCCTTCCTAGTTGGGTGTAAGCGAGGGTTTTATAGCCCTAAGGCTAGGTTACCCTAGGTTGGCTTAGTAATAGAACAAAAAAAGTCAATACTATCCTAGTCATCTCGGTTTTGTACGATGCTCCACCATCTAAGAACTCCCAACTGCCAGGCCATAGCTATAGATTAGCAACGGAGGGAGGGGGGGGTTGAAAGTCTAGACTCTAGAGTGTGGCAGGTATGGGATAAGCTAGCCTAAGGCCCGAGGCTACAATAGTAGTTTATACCGAGCTTAAGAGAAAGCAAAACTGAATTTAGGCAAATACAACAAGTAGAAATATAGAAAGAAAAGAACAAATTTAGATGATTTAATCAGTATCAAGCAGCAAATAATTTTTAATTTTTCACGACGGGAGGTTCCGGACCCCTGGATCCCAAAAATACGGTCTTGCCCAACTGGCGGAGGTCTGCATCTACTTTGTGCTACAGCAGTTTCATGAAGGACCCTGTTTCTGTATACTTAGACTATGGTAAAACCTGTCTGCACACAAATTCGTGAACTTGTAAGTCAACGCTAAAAAGTATTTATGATTTATGATTTGCATTTGCAAATCCCTTGTAAAGCAACGTGAAACGACTGCGTTAACTCTATTATTCACAAACCTTTGAAATTACAGCTTAAAAAAACCTACAGCATTATTCACATCAGGTGTTCCCTTATTCAACGCCTTAACATGTAAAACTTTTTTCTCCCTGCAAAGACAGAATTTTGTTGGGAAAATTATGAAGCATGAGTACGTGCCGGGAAAAGGGAAAAATATGCTTCCCCTTTTTGTAACTTTGTATGGATTATGCATATTATTACGCATAGCAGCCCACCTATACTCGCATCTTTCGACATTTTCTGTCACAACAGCAGGAAGGTTTTTATTTTTCTTCGTGACATTCACTGGACCTGTATTTTTCTGGGGTATCTCATGGAAGGCAAGGGTAACTTGGAATGGCACTTGCGCATTTTGCAAGGAACCTGGAGTCTCGGAGTCTCGTCGGGCGCAGGATAGCACTCCCTAGCCAACGGCCTTACCATGTTGAATCCACCAGAACAGAGCCTGTTGCAAACAGCAGCTAACTTGGTAGTGTGCACAGCGTTGGCAGGGGAACATGGCGGGACATGATAACGCGCCAAACCTACCCCAGTCCGACTAATCCTGGTCAACTCCGAATTAATTGTGTGACGACTTTACTATGTTCCCCGAGTCGTTCGGAATCCACTATAATCAGGAAATCTACCATGTCAGTCAACTTCCCATTTCCCTGAGGTGAAGGAGTCTGCCCTTAGGGTTAATAAACAAACTCACTCCCCCCCCCCCCCGCCAGGCTGACTGGATTGCTTAAAGAAGAAATGCTGAAAGCATCAGCAGCCTGATCGAGGCGATTATAATACCGGTATTTATTTAATCCTCTGGTAGTAAAAATGTAAACAAGATAATTTTGTAATGGAAAGTGCTATTCAAAATTTGTTTGTTTACAGTTATAATCCTAGAGTATTTATTTAATCCCGGTATTATAATCGCCTCGGTCAGGCTGCAGGTGTTGGAAAAAACCATCTATATAGGTTTTTATTCTGCAGAAGGGGAGAGCCAGCCACCCGCTTCTTAGCACCCCTTGGTAGGACGCAACTCTGGGTTCTCAGGGTAGTGTGAACTTGGGGCTTACCTTTCCTTGCCCCAGCAAGTTTCGAACCAGTAGGTGCTGGCGGATAGCGGGAAAAATTTAGTTGCTGATTTGTTGAATCATTTATTTGAAGGAAGGAACCCAATATTTACAGTAGTATGTACTTTAAGGCACACAAACATTTTAGTGTATAGAACGTGTGGTACAATATATTCACACTACCCGCTTATACCCGAATGTTATAATGAGTGATTTTGAAGTAAGGTAAAAAATTTGATTAAAAATACGGGGTCACACTATTCTACACTATTCTTTTGGTCTTAATAAAAAAAATTTCGGGCGACCGGAAATGGTGGTATTCGGGGAGGGGGGGGGGATCTTCAAGTGCAAACCTATGTAACTTGACACAAGTACCTATTATGTGACTTAGTGAGGCGATTGAAGAGACCTTTAATTTGTTATGTCACAAGTACTAGTACAATCTGCAATTTGCTAGAGCTTATATATAGTAGTACTTCTTACCTCTACTAACGTGATAAATAGGATAAAGAGAGGAGGGGGACAACAAGAGTAATTGTCCGCGTAGTACTTCCGGTCCCGTTCCTCCGTAAGGAACTCGTCAGCAATCATTCGCACCATCCTGCAACAAAAATAATAAATACTTAATAAATAAACAATGATACCTTTAAAAACACTGAAAAGAACCGGTCCGAGTTTACTCGAACATGCTTTCCAATTTATCAATTAGTAGTTACAGAAAATTAGTAATTTCGTGGTAAATAATTTTCCTATGGCTAAATTTTCCAAATCTGGGGGGGGGGGGTTGTCTACCTGACCTCACTGGAGGTGAGGTAAATTCTAGATAGGTCATACCAACACATTACCATACAGTAATAATGGCAGGCCACGCAATGCATTTGACCGTGAATTTTCTGTCATTTAAAAAAAAAAAAAATTTCACCAAAACCAAAATGTTTTTTGCGAAAGCAACCTGTCCGGTTTCGTTACTCAATTTAACACCTAAAACATGACTGAAGGTAGAAATCAGCGATCGAAAGATTTAGCAGATAAATTATTTTTTAGACATTTTTCATGAAAATTGAGTTATTTTTATTTTTTTACCCCCAGAAGCAAACTATAAAGGGGCAAGCGACCCCCCGCATTTTGTCAACATTAATAACGACTACAGTATATGTGAATTTAAAAGAAATCGTTGGAGTCATTTTTGAGAAATAATTTTTTTAGACGTTTTTTATGAGTTTTTTGAGAATAACCCCCCCCCCCCCAAATTGAGTTGGCCCATAATAAAAAAAATATTCCCGAGGCATGATTTTTGTGAACCTAAATGCCGAATTTCATCAAAATCGACTGAGTAGTTTGCCTGGAAATCAACGAACAGACAGACAGACAGACACACAGACAGAGCGACAGACAGACATTTCGTAAAAATCACTTTTTTGGGTTTCTGGGACTTCAAAACGTGTAAATCCGTTGAAATCTCAGAATCGAAAATTTCGACCATCACAAAGCTTTCCTTATACTACGTATAAATTGGAAAGCAAAAAAATTGTTGAGTATAGGCAGGCAGAAAGACATTCTCATAAAATTTCGATAACTTTGTTGGGTTTAATTAGTGAAATAGCCTACTGTTTATCGTAAAGAACAATAGAGAAAAAATAAATTGTCCTCTCCAACACATCCCAGGCGGTGAGGCTTTGGGACTCTGCCGGATCCCATCAGAAATGAAAAAATATATAAAGTTGAAGGGTGCTTGTCCCGACTATTTTATGGGTATGTATGATGTATAAATTGTTTATTTTTATTTTTATTATGGTCTGTTAGTTTTAATTTTTTAATACTTAATTTTTTTAGTTATATTGTAATTTAATTTAAATTCTGAATTATATTAATTATAATGGGTTAGTTGTAAGCGTTGGCCCGAATGGCCCAAAATTAGCCCATATGGAAAATAAAGACAATGTGCATTTTGCTTTCTTTCTTTCGGTCACAAGTACATTAAGTATAGTTCAACAAAATAAAGTGGTTCTTGTGTTAGGCGGGTATTCCACATACGTCAATCGTCAATGAAAAATTGAAAAATGACGATTTAGCAGACATTAAAGGCATACTAAAAATTCTGCTACCACGTTAATTTACGTCATTGTTACGTCATTTTCCAATTTTTCATTGACGATTGACGTATGTGGAATACCCGCCTTACAAAAGGTTCTGATGCTGATCGACTGTTTCTTGTGTTTTTGTGTGCCACCATCAAACACATGTATTTAATTTATAAAGTCCCTTACAGACTGTCGCGCTATTGGAAGAAATATAACGAATAACGATTGTGTAAGGCTGACTCAACCATAGCACCACAAATTTCCTTACATAGCATTGTTTTATTTTTGGAAAAATTAAAAGCAAGGGTGACATACATGTTATTGGTGATGAGCACCCGGTGTATCCATGGTTGATAGGAATTTCCAGTGACCAAAGCTTTTCTGTGCCAACCGCGACAGCCCACAAGGTCTGTGAGGACCCTTCGCGAGCTTCCAACCCACTGAAGCCGGCAGAGGGGCACATGTGAACTTTCGGGGAGATGAGCTGAAACTGACCCCCATCTCAAAGTCCAAAGCTATTGGCAGAGACACCAGACGGGGTCAAAATAGTCTGTGGATATAGATAAAGTAGCTCGGAAGTTGTTACTTATTCGAAATTCCCTCGAGCCCGCTAGATATTTTGCTTTTGGCTCTAGTATAAGACAGAGTTACTTGAAATTTGTATTTTTAGCTAACAAATATTAAAAATCCTAATATATCTCAGATTATAAATTGAATATTTGTTGTAATTTTGTTTAATGATGTTTTAAAACTGAATTTAAACAAAATATCTGGAGGTCTCAGAATTGTCTTGGGTTGTGAGCATCCAGCTGATCGAGTCGACCTTGTCGCGGCATTTGGCTCAAAATAACAGAGCGTTACACATGTCGCGAACACTTCACGGTCTGTCGCAGACGTGTAAAGTTCTAATGGGAATGACGACTAGAAAAAAGGCAGCTGAAGATTGTCTCATACGCGACATTAAGTTTAACGCCGGCGCTTCGAAGGATAAGTGTCGCGACTTGGTCAATATAAAACCCTTATCAGACCTATTGCAACACACGACTTGGCAACCTGGAATCTTACTGTCAATGACGCAAACAAACTACGAGTATTGGAAAGAAAGATAATAAGGAGGAACTATGGACCCCTACGAGACGACGGAGACTGGCGTATATAAGAAACAACGCCGAAATAGACGCAATACTCAACGGAGAAGACATAGTCCGGTTTATAAAAGCGCAACGCCTAAGATGGCTGGAACACGTCGTAGGAATGTCAGGCGACCGCATGCTGAAGAAGATGTACAAAGCAAGAATGACAGGAAGACGACTGGCGGGACGTCCTCGAGAACGCTGGAAGGATGAGTTGAAAACTGAACTTCGCGAGTTGGGAGTCCGTAGATGGTGGAGCGTTGTACAAAACCGAGATGACTGGAGGAGTGATGTCGAGCAGGCCAAAGCTCATCAAGGGCTGTAGAGCCAGAAGAAGAAGAACTTTGGGGAACGTATAGCACCGATCCCTTGAACTGTGGGGACCACTTAGTCCCACATGTGTAACAACCAGTCTGCTTCCAGCCTCACCTTTTTCCTGGTAGATGGCGCTGTTCACATTCACACAATTCAATATTCCTAAATCTTCTTTTTACATGTTTATTTCCTTTATTCAATAATATCTTTAATCAACCCTCTGTGTCTCATCAGCTCCTTTAGCTGAGGACACAGAGTTGGTTTTTCTATATGGAAGCAGGCTGGGTCAAATCTATTATTAATTGTAAGCATGTATAATGGAAAGTGCTATTCAAAATTTGTTTGTTTACAGTTATAATCCTAGGGTATTTAACCCCGATATTATAAGCGCCTCGATCAGACTGCTGATATTGTAATCATGTTTCTAAAGTCACCCTTACCATGTAGAGTCGAAAACTACTTCAATATAGTCAATCTACATTCAACCGCCTATTCAATTCCATCGTCTAGCATCTCATTACAGAACATTTTAAAGTATACAGCACTGGACACCAAGGACGTCGAAGGATAGAGAAAATAATAACCAATTCTGAACTGGAAGCGATTGGGCTGGATCCGTACCTGGTGTGAGCCCTCCTTAGTATTTCCTAGATCCGCCTATGGTAGACATATTTGAACTGACATCCCATTGGACAGCCCTGAACCCAACAATGTACCAAATGCAATAAGAATATAACGATTCACTAAAAGCGTGGGTAGTTGAGTTGACCACCTCATACCGAGACAGGCTTGACGAATTTCAGAGCGCCAGGCGCCTTAATCCATCCACGGAATCAGTGGGATCCGTTTATTTTTTAAGGCTCATTTTTTAAGACGAACTAAAAATAATAAACGAAACAGAAGGGAGCCTTGTTTGACATAGATTTTTTTATGCTCGGGGGCTTCGTAGTTGCCGAAGACCGTGTTGAGAGTTGGCTAATTATAATATTTATTTGAGTTATGCAGCGCGCTTTGTAATAGTACATGGGTATGCAATGCAGTAGCCACGATGGTATTCGTGGGAATAATATAGGTATGGCACATTAAAGGGCTATTTTCCTCGTGGGGAAGAAGACAGCTGGGACGAATGTTTTATCATATTTCCATGGCTACAGAATGTGCTTCGGATTAAACAATAGAATTATGTTTCTAGGGGAATCCGGGACTGATCCAGTGTTGACGGTGTACGGCCTGGTTCTCTGACCACAAATAAATTTTCAACATTTATTCGGGAATGGCTGATTGGACGGGAAGAGGTGGAATCTTTGTTTCAAATTATGGATTAGAAAGAGTTTTTTCTGTGGACCTGTTATTAGCACGTAAGTTAGTGTACTCGTTTTTTTCAAGGGTTTAATATTTTGTTTTTAAATTTGTTATTTATTTATTTTTTAGTCTGTTATGGGTCATCTGGCCCTACAGTATTGTGTATTTGTATTTTCTAATACACCTTTTGATTGATTGATTGTTATTTACGATATTATATCGTGAACTCAAGGAAAGGATCCATTTTACGGTTTGAACAGAAGTTGGAGGGACCACGTGACTAATGAAAGAGTGCTAGAGCCTATTAAAGAAGAGGGACCTCATATAAAAATTAGAAGACCGAAATGGGTGGGCCTTTTATTAGGACACGAAAATCTGTTATACACCATCATTGAGAGCACAGTGGAAGGAACCAACAGAAGAGGACGGCCGAAGAAGGAATTCTTAGATCAACAGAAGGAGGACGCAGGAGCTCGAACGTACCAAGAGCTGAGGAGGAAGGCGCAGGACCGATAGAGCTGGAGGATGATATGCAGGGAGGTACTGCTAACCAATCGTTGAGAACCAATTTTTTTAAGAAATTATAGTTAGTTATATCCCAACACATTGCATTTCCTGTCATTATTACTGTGTCGTAAGACGTAGTGGTTTACCCGTTCAGCCGTTCTACAATAGACTATGCAATCGTCGCATCGATCAATGAGGTTCTGTAGGGACAGGTTTGGCCACTAGGTTCACTGACGACAAACCGATATCCATATTATTCAAAATGACCGCCGTTTTCATGTGAAAGCTAAGCTCTTAGCACCTAATTAATTATTTTAATATTTTTTATAATACTTTGACTATGCCTGGACCTTATTTCACTGCATATAATTTAATATATATATATTCTCCATGATTTATAGAAAAATAGCACTTTAAAATAATACATAAATAAAATAATTTTAAAATAGTACGGTATTGAGGCTTATGGAAAAATCAACGCTTTGATATCAGTGCAACTGGTGCTGCCATCTACAAAATGACGTCGCAAATGAACGCCATTCAGTGCTTTGTGGTAGGGAAGTCGAGGCAACTGAAAATACTGAAATTTAACCCTAAGACAATTATTTACCATAAAACTTCTGTTTCATTCTATCTCGGCATCTACAGAACTAGTACTTATAATTTACGGTATAGGTTAAGTTTTATTTTTTTTTTGTTTTTGTTTGTTTGAAATGGCAGAGCATAGCAGGAAATAACCGCACATTCATTCTCATGTTTGCTATTTTGTAATTTTTTTTTTGTATAAGTGTAACTGTGTAAGGCGGCTATTTCATTTGTCAATAATCCGTTATTTGTGCATCAAAAATTGATGAGATGTTTGTTTTAAGGAGACTATTATGCATAAATACTTAACTTACCTATTATAAATTAAGTTATAATATGGTAGAAACTTATTATTGATGCACAAATTAAGGATTATTGACAGATGGAATAGCCGCTTTACACAAATGTACGATATAATTATTATTATTTAATTGATGAATAGTAAAGCATGTACGAGTTCACTTGTACCGGTTCTTCTTATTATTATCATTAAATTTACATAACTAGGCACCCTGGGAATATTTTAAATACTCAAACTGAAGTGTCAAGCCAATTAGCAACTATTTTCACCTGAGAAAGAAATCTTAGCCATTTCTTTGTCATGGGAGTTTTATATGGGCGTGTAACATTGTCAAAGCATCTAATTTGAAGTGATCAATTGAACGTTAAGCACATTTGTGGGACACTAAAGCATACTGAAGTATATTGAAGATCGTAAAACCCCTAATAATGAAGGGCAACCTACCCGGCCTTGCGGTAAAGCCCTATAATTAATACCAGCATGATTAAGAACTCATTATTAACTCAGCCCTCCCACATCCACGGTTCCACAATAATAAACATTATTGGCTAACATAAAGCTAATTACTGCAATGTCTTTATATCTGCCAAGTTTTTTTATACATACGTAATATCGGGCCTATGCAGGCACGGCTTTAAGAGGACCTTTCCCATCGAAGCCGGAGTTGTCTGGACAATACAATTATTTTGAGCGGGTATTTTGTACCATAGTTTATTCTTATAACTATTTTTAACAAATAGATACACAATATTGGCTTTTTAAGCAGCTGGCTTTCTTAACCTTTGCAAAATCGGGTAGGGATGTTAAGGAAGATACTCAGTGTCAAAATCTCCCAAAAAACCATAAATCAGCGTCTTACTCTATTGGCGGCAGTAGGGGGGAGAGGGGGGCAAAAACTAAATCGTGTCATATATACGGTATATTTTATAATAAAACTGTTAATTACAGATTATATGCAGTTGACATTGAAATGATAGCGCTCCTTGTTCCTTCAAACCGCGAAGGAGCAGGTAAATATTTCACAAATTTCATAGTGAAATACAAGCGAAATTTCCCTATTTGTGAGAGACAAACCTTTCATCATAAACGTAAGTTAAGTACATTGATATTATATTATTCAATTTAATCTTTGTGAATGAATTCATTTTCTGTAGAAATATTTTTCATCAGTATAAAGGAAGATAGGATGAAAAGGGTTCAATCAACACAAATTAGGAGAAAACCACCCAGAAAGGCAACGAAAAAAATAACAAGATTTTTTTTATGTACAAAATTATCAAATTTGTTCGAATATCTCAGAAATTTTTTAATCCTTTGTAAACAGACCAAAATCACCCCCCCCCCCCCGTTACCTATGCCCCGCTAACGGGCGTCGCTTATTAAGGGAATACTTCCCCCCCCCCTTGCGTGTTCAAACAGCCTTGCGTGTCCCTCAAACCCCCCTAGACTATATTGATCGATAGTTCGTATAGTTTAGGGGAAGGCCAGGTTGAATGCCGCTTGAGTGTTTCCCCATCTACCAAGCCTAAGCAGTTATAAGATTTCGTCAAATGTATAGGCACGTTTTTAGTCCGGAGAAAAGACAGGCATTTTACTATAAATAGTGCGTCTTAAAGACTCGTATCTGTACTTGGCTAAGTCATGCTTTCGCCTACTTCATTGCGTCAATGGTAAGCTTGTCTCAGCTTGTCCATTATCGATTGTAGCCTGTGTAGGTTGACATCGAGGACGTATTCCAGTTTGCAAATGAAATCCATGGCGTCATGGACAAGGAACCTATGGGCCACTATATACATATATGTTAGGACATGTAGAGTAGTGGTACGGACTCTGACTTTCACCTGAAAGGTTGTTGGTTCGAGTCCTACACTTCCTACATTTTCTGGCCATGCTTCGGAGGGCTTGTAAACCAGGCGGTCCCGGGCCTTCCTAGTTGAGTGTAAGAGAGGGCTTTATAGCCCTAACTCCTTATTTATTTAAAATACAGTAAGTAGGCCTGGGTCCATAAAAAGCCTTAAAAATGAAAAAAAAGTGTCTTAAAAGGATATGGAACATAGGTATTGTCAAGGTAACAAACAGACTCACTCCTCCCGCCAGGCTGTCAGGGTAGCTTAAAGCAGAAATGCAGGAAGCAGGTGTTGGAAATAACAACAACTATAATATATCGACTTCGATGGCCAGGTGGTAACGTGCTTGCACTTGTGCGAGTCTTTACATGCCATGCAATCGGAGACGTGTCGTACTCATCACGGGTAATAACCTACAGAGGCGACTGAAAAGGTCAATCAGATACATTCATTAAATTGTTTGTATGCGATTTATCTTTTTGGAAAAAAAAAAAAAAAGAAAAAAAAATTAACAGCAAAATTTTATAACCCCGATGATTTCTCACAATTTTGCCAAGACAGTATGAAAAATATTGTCGGACCGCTTGGACGCTGAAGTGGTAATATTTTTTGGCGGCCATTCTGGGGGGACTGTTTGTATGAGATGGGCCTCCCGCGAACACTCCCACGCCAGCTCCCGTACCGGCTGTCTGTGCTTCTACCTTTGCAAAGTTTTCGGACACACGTCTAGACAAATCAAATTTATGGATGATGTTCTCACATGTGAAAAAAAAAACTGTTTTCTGGCTTGGTTTAAACTTGTAACCGCCCACATTTCTTTGATATTTTCACATAGAATAACTATAGCCTACGAACTAACTGGATTGGAATCAATATGAACTGTAGAGATGTACCTGCACCTGTACGCCCATGCTTCAAGCCCATGAAAAACTAGTAAATTAAGAGGATTTGCTACGTAAAAAAAATTAGCACCCAAAAATTAAATAATTTTCATTTATTTCATTAACTCAGCAAGTTTTTTTTTTTTTAATTTGGCTCATTTAAGTTAAGTAGAAGACTACTTCATGCATCATGTAATCAGGTATTTTTCCTTTTCGGTTTTGTAGTTTTTCCAAAAATCTTAGATTTTAGTCCCCACTGGTTTTTAAGAAAGAACTAAGGTACCAAAAATTTAATATTTCCTATTATATAATGCATGAAGTAGTCTTCTACAACTTACATGAGCCAAATTGTAATAATTTGCTTTGTTAATTGCATAAACAATACAAAGTTGATGAAAACAACAATTTTTGGGGTGCTAATTATCTACGTATAATGTCCTTGTGCGCTTACTCCACCGACGTCAATTTTCAATGTGCATGTGGATGACGTGGTAGCAGACATCATTAATTAGTCTCTGCCATATTATTACTTGATTTATAATAGATAAGTTAAGTATCTACATTATACAGTAGTCTCCTTAAAATATGGCAGAGACTAATTAATGATGTCTGCTACCAGCTACCACGTCATCCACATGCACATTGAAAATTGACGTCGGTGGAGTAATCGTCTAATAGAAATACACAATTTTTATAGCAACACTCAGCTATTCCGTATTATTGATGTACAATACTTAGTAAACCATGGACAGATACAGGGGAGGGGGCAGGGGGTAGCTGCCCCCCCCCCAAATTGGTAAATCTAATGATTCGTGCCTGTTGAAGAACCAGTAGAATCCGGGCTGATGGGCCGTGGTCGAATTGAAAGTGAACTTCCAAACATTTCGTCAACATCTGCGGTCAACATCTTCAGTGGCGCTGCGTAGACTTCGAAGGTTGTACCTCGGTGGCTCCGTAACGAGTGACTGGGTAGGGGGCTGCGCACTGACCTTTATACCTGGATATTGTTGTTGTGTTGAGAGCGAGCAAATCCTCGCATGTTCCTCTGGGGAATTTCCATTACCTTGTTTTTCCCAATTGGCTGACGTCATTCTCTTTGTTGTTGTTTTGTACAGCGCCGGATACCAGAGTTTGTTCACCGTTAAGCCTTCTTCATTTCTGTTGAAATTGTGTTGGTGCTTGTATATTTCAATAGCTTCTCAATTCGACCACGGCCCATCAGCCCGGATTCTACTGGTGCTTCATTTGACTCCGGTCGTGAAAGCCTTTGCAGTTACATTCGTGCCTGTAGTCAACTATAAACACGATTTATTTCTTACCTTCTGAATAAGGGTGGTTCCTTGATGAGGATATGGAAATCGTTCTCACTGCAAACCTCCCTATCACGGTGGTGGACAGCGCATTTGAAGCTACGGCTTCTCTTTCCACTCATCTGAAAGCAAAAGAGCATAAGTTGTAATAAATAATGTTCCATACAAGTTATAATATTTCATTTATTTCCTTAGAGTAGAAAAAACAATCTTCACGAGTAACAGTTAAAAATAATTGCAAAAATTCAAGTAGATAGGTATGGAATGTAAATAATCGACGCTCCAAATCCTTTAAATACAATTAAAAATGCTTTATATAATTAATTATACATTGTAACGTAACGTAACACAACGTAACGTTATGTACGATTATGCTACTCGCAGGGGCGGGCACAGCGATATTTTTTTTTTTTTGGGGGGGGTCATCACCAAGGCAGCCAGAACCAGAACTTAATAAAATCCTGAATAAGATGTTATGTGCATTGTTTTTTTCAATTACCAATAAAAAAAATTGGGGGGGGGGGGTGGTCATGACCCCTTGTGCCCGCCCCTGGATACTCGCACTTAAACTCATCAATGTTTGTAGTACGTAATGAACCTTAAGCGGACGCTACACGGTCAGTAATAATGACATTACAGTATTAATGATCGTGTAAGTTAGAAAAAACTGGAATGACGAAAAATAATGATAGGGATCTGGATTTTCTGATCAAAGCTGCATCATTAATGAACAGTAATGACATTATCAGTAATGTCATTATTATTGACCGTGTAGGGGCTGCCTTAGAAACATTTTTCTGATTTAGGATAAACCGAGGTTATATCCTTTATCCCAGTTAAAACATATATCAAACAGATGTGCTGCAGTGTATAAATCTCGTTGGGACGTTGGAGATAGTATGGCCGGAATCGTGCGGCTCGTGCCCCTTTGGGGCGGAAGTGGGGCCTTCCCCGGCTGCAGGTGGCTCCCATTCTCATTGATAATGACATTCTGAATGAACATCCTCGTACAATGCACACTACTAACTTCCTTTTCAGCCACTCGTCTGTGTCTCCACTCCCCCCCCCCCCCGCCCCTCTCACTATTTGGCCCTTTCATTCATAATGTTTTCCTGTGTAGCATGTGATCAGTGATCCTGCAGCCATTCCTTTCGTGTTAAGGCCTAAAGCAGGAGTGGGCAAGAAGTTAATCCCGAGAGGTCTCGAAGTCGATCGCGGGCATATATTCGCATGTTGGTAATTGTTACGGTCACTTACATAAAATATATAGAAATAAAATTGAAAATATACTAGAGTGAGCCTGAGAACGACCTTGGGTGACAGGGTGACCCTCCAGCCATCCTTATATACTTAGCTTATAATATAGTGTGGTTTTGTGTATTGTGTTTCTACCATGTTTTGAATTTTTTGCCTTGTGTTATTAAGAGGACATGCTACGTAGAAAATGAGCACCCCAAAATTTGTTGTTTTCATGGACTTTTTATTTTTTATTTAATTAACTAAGCAAGTCATTAAAGATTTGGCTCATGGAAATTGTAGAAGACTACTTTTTGCATCATTTAATTGGGTATTTTTACTTTTCGGTTTTGTATAGTTCTTCCGAAAATCCCAGAATACGCATAATTTTAGTCCGTTCTGGTTTTTATGAAAGAACTAAGGTACCAAAATTTAATACTTCCTATTGCATGATGCATGAAGCAGTCTTCTACAACTTCCATGAGCCAAATTTTTAATTGCTTCCTTTGTTAATTAAATAAAAAATAAAAAGTCCATGAAAACAACAAAATTTGGGGTGCTCATTTTCTACTTAGCATGTCCTCTTAATATTATGCCGTTACTTGTACAACCGTCCACATGCTCCGTATTCTTTAGCGCTAGAGCAGCCCCAATGAGGCCAGGCTGCCACAGCCTGTAACATAACTAATAATAATAAATAAATAATAAATAAATATATATTTCTGTTAAATTATTCAACCAAGTAATCAACAAAAAATTATAAAGTAAAATCGTCAAAATCAGGTAGTTCTGTCATTGTGCTAGTGCCTCAGTGACAGTGAAGAAATCTTTCTCTAAGAGATGGTCTCGAATATTATAATAAGTTTTTAAACTCGAAGTCCGTTTCGATCATACCGTCACCGTCACACCTGCCCTTTACCCCTCATTTTAAAACCTACCACATAGTTTCGAGTTTCAGAATTTTGACACGAAACGCAGTAAAACCAAACAAAACTATATAGTTACACCTTACAGAAATCTATTGTACAAATCACGTACACCGTCAATAACGATCACTAGCCTTTTACAAAGCAAGGTTTTCGAGCCCCAGGAGAGCTCCAACGTCGTACCTGGACATTTACAGCATCATCAAGAATTCCATAAGATTGCACTGCTGTCTGCTGTGGCTGGTTTCCAAGGAGACTAATCATAATAATTAAATATATAAATAAATAAATTAAATAATTATATTGCGAAAATAAGATTTTTGCAGTCAGCGAGAGAGCTAGAACGCAATACGCAGAAAACCTGGCAATTTAAAGATTAACCTTGCCATGAGAGGTCATCTTATATTTTTTCTAAAGCTTTCTTTCAGCTAATTGCCTGTCAAAAAGAAAAACAGGTCAGGCATCAACTCAAATCAAGATGGCGTTTTAAAATTTTCCATAAGGTTCCACTTCTGTTTCGGGTTTCCAAGGAGACCACTGAAATAACGATTTTTTACAAGTGGTGACCAGGCGTTGCAAGATCCCCGCCCCCCTAATTTTTTCCGAACTATTCGCCAAAAATTTTCCCACTACTCCGTATACGGCCAATTATGGGGCGAGGGCCACCGCAATTATCTTGTTCTCACAATAATTTGTTTTGTGCAGGCCATGGCCGTGCCCAGGGGGTGGTCCAAGGAGTCCGGACCTCCCCCCCCCCGAAATAATTTTTTTAATGAAAACCTGTATTGTTTGAAGAATTGAAGAATTGGAATAAATTTATTTGAGTTTGAACATTCATTAATACTTTCATTAATAAATTACGTAAAAAAATTTAACCCCCCCCCCTCCCTCCCGAAATCAAAACCTAGGCACAGCCTTGGTGCAGGCCCATCGAGCAACGACGTGAAGCTTCAAAACATCCCTCTGAACTATCATGGGTTGCCCTGGTTTATATTAGAATGCAACAAACAAGATATTATTCTCTTAGATTAATGATTACGCTATTGGTAATTAGTATTGTCTTTTCCTGTAACCGCATGACTATATAGCTCGGTTACAACATACAGTAATAAATGTACCAATCATTTGTTTTTTCTGCCCTTGTCGTTTGCATGTCGTCATTGGAAGGGCCAGACATTGTTTAGAAAATAGTTTAGTATAAGTCTTAAAAATGAGAATTTCTTATTTAAGCTAAACTTAAGAATAACCAATCCATTAACATGGGTGGTTCGTTATTAAGTGTAATGGAACTTAACTGATGAAACAATTGGACTCTCCACTAGACGTTTTCTGTACCAAGTCAAATTTCTCATGAAATATCGATAATAAAACCAGAAATGTATAATAATGAAATGTGTAATAAAGTAGAAGAAATTCTCCTCCATATTGTAATACATAGTATGTAACCGAAATTTCTTTTCTCTTAACGTCTTAAACGCTGGGCGCTGGACCACAAGCCCCGACAAGAACGGTTGATGTATATATCCATAGTATGTAGCCAGCACAAACACAGTTTGGCCACAGTTAGGGATCCAATGATACTACTGATATAATACTAGTATCGATACTACTCTTTCGATACCACTGGTATTGATACCCGATACTTTTCATTCAATACTTGCAGGTATCGATACCTATTTGCTGGTATTGTTACAAATAATACCTATCACACAACTAAACTTTTTCCCGCTATTTTTTAATTTTTTAATTTTCAAAATAGTCACCAACTTACTGTGTGAGTGTTCTTTCGTAAGCTATGTATAGAGGTGGGACTACAGTAGGTTAATTTTGCGCGCCTGATTGTTTAGGCTATAAATTATAATTTGCTATTCCCCAGTTTATGCACCATGCACCCCTGACATTCCATTCGATACCAATACCTCATGGTATCGATATTTTTCTTTCAATACAATACCAGTATCAATACCTACCATTCAATACCGGTATCGATACAAGTATCGATACATTTGTAAAAATTTGGATCCCTAGCCACAGTTCTTGAAGGCGAGGACCTTGCATTTTTCACGCGGTCACGCCTACTTACCATGTATTAAAATGTAGAGGAACACTTCTACTTTATTGCATCTCATTTATGGTTCTATGTTCTATGATAGATATTTATTTTATTTTATTTATATCTAGGAGAGATGAGACATTCTATGTTTTTTTGAACCTCCTGCAGCCTGATCATGGCGATTATAATACCGGTATTTATTTAAACTCCTGGTAGTAAAAATGTATGCAAAGAAATTTTGAATAGCACTTTTCATCATAAAATTTTCTTGTTTACATTTTTAATACCAGGGGATTAAATAAATACCGGTATTATAATCGCCATGATCAGGCTGCTGGTACGTTTTTTCAGTGGCTGGTCATAAGAGGCGTTGCAAGCAGGCGCGGATCTACGGGGGGGTTATGGGGGCTGTAGCCCCCCCCCCCCCCATTAGTTTCCTCAAAATGCGTAAAACCCCACTATTTCAGTCCTATTTTTCACAAATTTTCTCCCGGGGGGGACCCCCGGGCATCCCTTGTACCTGATTGTATTAATTACATATAATATAGAACCCTTATTGCTCTGAAAATGTGTAGAACCCCAATATTTCAGCTCAATTTTTCAAAAAAAAAAAAAAAAAAAATGTATTTAATCTTAGCCCCCTCCTTGGTCTCATTCTAGATCCGCGCCTGGTTGGAAGTGATCACAGAAATTAAAATATACATATTTTTGACGGCCTATAGAGTACACTACTCTAGATTTTTCAAGAGCAATTCCACTTTCTAGTACAGTAAGTCTAATGGGGTGTCCGTTTAACTATAGGCGCCCATTCCACATACGTCAATCGTCAATGAAAAATTGAAAAATGACGTAAATTGACGTGGTAGCAGAATTTTTAGTATGTCTTTAATGTCTGCTAAAATGTCATTTTTCAATTTTTCATTGACGACTGACGTATGTGGTATGGGCGCCTTAAAGAACGGCGTAAACAGCTACTAGATTAACACTCTGTGTTCCCTCTAGTTGTTACAAATCATTGGAGAGCCCCAAAACACAAATAAATACCACGGACAATAAAAACTGTGGAATTCAGAACCGTCGGCAGCCTTTGGCATAAATAGAACGTGATCGGACTGAGTTATTGAGTGACAGTGTTTTTGTTTTAGCCTGGACTGTCCAAGACTGTGCTCCAGGCCATAAACGGCCACGAATCAAAAGGACATGCGCGGCATAATAAAGGATTACGCATTATTTTGAACTTTTATTCGTCTTTTGGTTGTCAGAAAAGAGTTCACAGTCCCAAAATCCCAATACATGTAGTAGATACGATCAGGGGCGGATTTGGCTTTGTGCGGATGTAGGCACTGCCCTTGTCGCGGACATTAATAATTATTGTATTTATAGGAGGGGGCGGGGGGTCGTTCACTAATGAAACCACCATTTTTATATTTAAAAAAAAAATGTGCGCCTAAATTTGAAAAATTATTCCTAAATATCTGATAATTATTAATAATATGCACAAAGCAAAAGTTAATGTACGCTCGAGCGGATATAGGCATTAATTCGCCTCAGTTGTCTATTGGTAAATCCACCACTGGATACGATTCAGACTATTTATAAGGGTTAATTTCTAATTTTTCACCGTTGGTAACTTGGTATACAAGATACCTATTTTTGATAGCTTGAGATATGAATTTTAGTTTTATTGTTTCGATACTAGTCGAACAGATGAAGGGCACACTATCTATTGCAGGTGAAATGTAAATACTCAGATATTACAAATAATTATAAATTTACGGATGCACTAGAATGCTGACCGAAACAACCATACTGCACTCTAGTCAGGGATAAGAACAGTCAAATAATAATTTTCAAACAAAACTCTTTAAAAAGAAGAGAAGCACTCACTGCTTCTTGTGGAAAGAATAATCCCATAGAGGTGTAACACTTAGTAGTAACTACTCATACTTTCAATAGGGCAAAAATTAAATTTGATACAATAGTTTGCTAGCATACCCGAAACAATTTTTTATAGATAAAAAATTTAAACAACGTCAAAAAATGGTTTGAGAATCAATGCTTACTTCTACTACTTCACTAATATTACTAAGTACATGTACATTTAGAATAATACTTAAATGTGAGCTTACGTCGCACATAACAAAAATTAAATACATAATTAATAAATGAAATAGTTACTATAGCATACCCATTTCGTTCGTAGCGGGCACCCCAAATACAAGCGGTGAATTACACAACTTTAACAACGCACTGACACCACGACACTGACTGACACATTTTAAAGTTCCACCACGACCACACGCGCTTTTGAATTTCATTTCAACCCCCTCCCCTTGCATCCTTTCTTTGATTAATATTCCGGTACTAACTATCTATAAAATTACTTATAACTTCTCGTTATCATGCCATGTTGATGAGAAATAGCCCACAAGAGTCAGTCAATAAAGCCACGGAGGTTGACTAATGGAAATGCCCGTTACAGTGGTGCAAAACCACCGCATTGCATTGCAATGAATTATGACTTAGTGAAATCGTAATTTAAGACACATAGGTGGAATAAGGATGAAGATTAAAGGATTATACAGGGCGTCCCTCGAACGCTTGTTAATCCATAGGGGCAGGTAGAGGGAGTAATTTGGCATGATTGGCCAATCAATGCAATGGTCTAGCTTTCACGGTACACCCTGTATAAATATAAATATAATATAAATATATAATAGAGCTCTGACTCGTTCTAATACATTGATATGTCGAAGTTCTGGAAGTCTATATATTATAAAAAAAGGAAATAGCTAACTATGTTAAAGTCGTTAAAGAGCGTGATGTTTTCGACATTTGATACTTTGTAAAGTAGATTTATAACAATATACAGTTGTATACAGTGCTACTACAGTAATATGTGCGAAAAACAAAATTAAACATGAGTATAATTTTATTGTAGCCTAGCTAGCAAACTTTTACTGATATATAGTATTTCGTTGTGTTAACGGATGTAGGCCATACTCGGGTTTTTGCCCAGTTTAAATTGTTGTTGTATTGTGTATTGTTGCATTGTATTCTATTAAAATATATTCATTCATTCATTCATGGTTAAGTCAAGTTAATGTTTGTCAATGGTAGAAGCTTGTCTCAGCTTGTCTATTGTTACTTGCAATCGGTGTAGGTTGACGTTGAGAACGCGAATCAGTTTGTTAACGGCCAAAAATTCATCCGGAAACAATACCACTAATGTCTGACAAACTGATGGGGTCGTTGGCAAGGTTCAATAGACCACCAGTAAGCTTACGGGACCATTAAAATATTTATATACTATTATGAAAAAAAAGTTGTATTGAGAGTTTTTAGAGCGAACATGGCTAGTCAGCCACACTATCTCGGACGATAATAAAGGAACTTCTAAACAATGTTAAATTTGTTTTACTAATTATCTTAGACTGTGTTTGTTAAGTCGCATCCGGTGAGCACTTAGTTCAGACCACCATGATGGCTATCTTATACGAATGAGATTAATTATACCCAAACAATCAACAAGACCTGCACTAATTACTTTGGAAGCTCGACCACGTTGCCCTTGTAGCCCGTAGGGTGGCATGCTATAAATTTTCAGTGGTAAACCATAGGTATTGGATGCTGTGTAGTCAACTAAAACAGGGCCGTAGGGAAGGCGAGCAATTCGGGAGGTGGGGTCCATAATGGAGGTTGGGGGGCCCCCCAAGCATTGCAATAACAAAGAACCGGTCCGAGTTTACTCGAACATGCTTTCCAATGTATAAATTAGTACATAGACATAATGTGAAATTTCATAGTAAATAATTTCCCCATGATTAAATTTCAGATCCCTCGAGGGGGGGGGGGGGGGGAGAGGTCCACCTCAACATATTAAAAACCCCTTAAAACTCAATTGCATATTCTGAAACGAACAGACTAATAATACATTGTAACTGTAGTAACAATGACACATGGCACGTAATGTATTGGAGCGTGAATTTTCCATAATTTATTCAAAAAATAATTTTTTGCACAGAACCAAATACTTTTTTGGGAAAGCAACCTATCCGGTTTTGTTACCCTATTGATAACCTAAAACCAACCTGAAGGTAGAAATCATCGATAGAAAGGTTCCACAGTAAAATTACTTTTTAGTCATTTTTCATGAAAATTGAGTTATTTTTATTTTATTACTCCCAGAAGCAAACCATCAAGAGGCAAGCGACCCTCCGCATTTTGTTAAAATTAATAACGACTACAATATATGTGAATTTAAAAGAAATCGTTGGAGCCGTTTTTGAGAAATAATTTTTTTAGACGTTTTTTGGAGTTTTTTTAGAATAAACCCCCCCCCCCCCAAATTGAGTTAGCCCAAAATTTAAAAAAAATTGTCTCGAGGCATGATTTTTGTGAACCTACAAGCAAAACTTCATCAAAATCGGTCGAGTAGTTTGCCCGGAAATCGATGAACAGACAGACAGACATACAGACAGACAGACATTTCGTAAAAAACACTTTTTTTGGTTCCTGGGACCTCAGAACGTGTAAATCCGTTGAAATCACAATCACAAAGCTTTCCTTATACTACGTATAAATTGGAATGCAAAAATTTTAATACATATTAGCGTTCATAAAATTTAAAGTTTCGATGTTGAAATACATACTGTAAGCTAAAAGTAATTTATTTTACACCTACACTTTCATAATTCTGTCCCAGGGGCCAGTGCCGGATTAACCCCTGTGGGGGCCGTGGGCACAAGATGTTTGGGGGCGTTCAATTTCCCGCCAATTTCAAAACTTTGTTTGGAAATTGTCTTCAACTTTTAATTTTTTTTATTAAAAAAAAAAATTCTTTTGTGGGGGCCAGAATTTTAGGAATTTTTGGGTGCCGTGGGCCTGTGCCCCAAGTGCCCATGGGTTAATCCGGCACTGCCAGGGGCAGGGTGGCTCGAGGAGCCCTTCCTACGACGCTATGCCAGTGAAGAACACTAAAAACCTATATACGTAGCTTACTGCAGGGGCGCCGGGTTTTGAAGATCCAGGTGGGACAAGGCAGACACCAGTCAAAACGAAACTGGCGCCAAAATGTTCTGAAAGTTGTGCTCAGTGCTCATTTTTTTAGTATCATTGTCGGCTTGTTTGTTTTTCCTACTCCTTCTTTCAGTATTTCTGCTTTAAGCAACCCTGTCAGCCTGGCGGGAGTGAGTCTGTTTATTAAGTTGAGGCACCCTAAGGGGAAGGGCAGACTCCTTCACCTCAGGTGAAAGGGGAGTTGACTCACAGGGAGGACTTCCTGATTATAGTGGATTCCAAAACCACTTGGGGAACATAGTAAAGCCACACGATTAATTCGGAAGTATCCAGGACTAGACAAGCACATTAACAGCACGTTAACATGTCCCACCGTGTTCCCCTGACGGACGAGAGTTCCACAGCCTCACTGCCTGCACCGAAAAAGAAGAAGGTAATGCCCGGGCTATGTAGATTTATGCTATTATTACTAATTACAAGTTAGAACATTTGATGTGGCCGGATTGCACCCAGAAAAAAAAACTGCAGCATATATTCTACAGAAACCAAATGGGAGAAGTGTTTGAAATAAGACAACCATTACTATGCCCGGTATTGACGCCTAGTTAAGGACCGTTTAGAGTTATATTTTCAAATTGTTTATTTTTTCAATTTATTTAGATAAAGCCAAAGGTGCAGGACTTTCTCAGGCGCACCCTCTGGCTCATAGGCGCCAGCCTATTGTGACCAACCTACGCAACTTCGCTCAACTATCCTCGAAAATCCTTTGTTAGTTATGTAACAATAGATTTCAGGTTCATTCAATCAGTAATTTTTTTAGACGGAATTTACAATTGGAATGACTATATTCGTGAACAGACCTAAGGTGTTTTGACTTTTGTCGTGGTTTATTTGAATAAAAAGCTACTGCAGGTCTACCATGGTTTGCCAACGGCCTTACCATGTTGAATCCAAAAGAGCAGAGCATGTTTCAAACTGCGGCAAACTTGGTAGTGTGCACAGCGTTGGCAGGGGAACATGGTGGGACATGATAACGGGCTGAGACTATACCAGTCAGTCTACTTGCGTGTCGAGTCTTGGTCACCTCCGATTTAATCGTGAGACCATGTTCTCCAAGTGGTTCGGAATCCACTATAATCAGGAGGTCCACCCTGTCAGTCAACTCTTCTTTTCCTCGAGGTGAAAGAGTCTGCCCTAAGGGTGCCTCAAGTTAACAAACAGACTCACTCCCCCCGCCAGACTGACAGGGTTGCTTAAAGCAGAAATGCTGAAAGAAGACGTTAGAAACTTAGAAACAACAGGACTACCATGATGGTGGGGCGGTCAGCCCCCCCCCCCCAAAGCTCCCAAAGCTATAAGAAAAAGAAGCATTTTCTATCACATAGAGTAAACAAATAGTTTCGCACATTACTTTTTAAAATGAAAAAGAAGGAATTGGCGTGAAAATGTCAATCGCTGTCTACAAAGGTCTATTTGCCACGTTTTTACGTTTTTTGTATAGTTGACTACCTAGCGTGTAATAACAAAGCATCGAATTTCCATCCGCCCCTCACAAAACTCTTTGTTTAATCTGCCACTGAGTCCGATACGAAATGAACGAATCAATTTTTTGAACAATTCGTTACGAATATAGTTTGTTCCGTTTTTATTATTTTTTAAATGTTCGGATTATTTTTAACCACCGATTTAAATTATCATACATTCTGTACGAACATCCACCGGGATAAGTTATTCTTTTTCGTTCGTTCAATGCCTGCTGTCTGGCTTTTCATTAATTTGATACTTTCACCTGTAGGGAATGAACACTGTTGTTGTTGTTTCCAACGCCTGCTTTCAGCATTTCTGCTTTAAGCAACCCTGTCAGCCTGGTGAGGGGAGTGAGTCTGTTTGCTAACTTGAGGCACCCTAAGGGCAGACCCCTTCACCTCGGGGGAAAGGGGAGTTGACTGACAGGGTGGACCTCCTGATTATAGTGGATTCCGAACCACTTGGGGAACATGGTAAAGTCACACGATTAAATCGGAGGTGACCAGGACTCGACACGCACGTAGACTGACTGGTTTAGTCTCAGCGCTTAATCATGTCCACCATGTTCCCCAGCCAACGCTGTGCACACTACCAAGTTTGCCGCAGTTTGAAACATGCCCTGCTCTCATGGATTCAACATGGTAAGGCCGTTGACGTAGGGAATGAACACGGCTGCAAGGTATTAGGGAAAGGATGACATGAAAAAATGGACGAACACGGGACTCGAACCCGGGTCTCCACCTTGCCTGGGTGGTAGGTTGACCACTCCACCAACACCGTCACCGTCTACTGACCACAACATCCCCAAAAGAGCAATGGTCAAGAAAGAAAATCTTCTTCTACCAGCATTCGCAGGGGCAGATTTCCCGCCTTTGATTAGGTTGAACCAGGTTCAGGCCCCAGTCTGCAGGAGCTAGGTACTGTAGGTACCATCGGTTGGAAAAGCATCGGAGAGAGTTTGCGCTAGTGTTATAACTCAGGAAGAACTACGTAATGCTACAGCTGTTTCATAACTAGGCCGTGAACAGTAACCAACGCACCGCTACCAGATTTTGTTACTAAGAAAATAGGTACTTGAGTATCAATGACGTAGTGAATTGACGGAAAGAATTTCTGGTCAATGGCAAACTAGTTCACCCCTCGATATCAATCCACACTGACTACAAGGGCAAGCCCAGGGACGTACCATTGACATTGTAACAGGTGTTAACTCGACTTAACCAAGTTTATACGAACGAATCGGACCTACCCTAAAAAATAATAATAATAATAGCTTGTTCTCTGTACGAGTCTCTACAAATCTTGCGAACTGTCGTAACTCAACACGGGTATTACCTACAGACAGAGGCGACTGAAGAGGTTATTCGGATACATTCATTGAGTTGTTTGTATGCGACTAATCTTTAAAAAAAAACTTATAGTGGCCGAGTGCCAACGACCTCATGAATTTCTGACATTATTTATTTTGTTTCCGTAAGAGTTTTGGGCCATTGGCAAACTGGTATACGTCCTCGAAGTCTTTTTACACCGGCTACAAGCGATCATGGACAAGCTGTGACAAGCTTGCCATTGGCACAGTGTTACAGGTGGCAGCATGACTTAACCAGGCACAGATACGAGTCCGGAGCCACCCTAATACAAAGGCTTGCCTGCAGATTTTTAATTTTCCAACAGTCAGCTCCCTCACAAATGTTAAGAGTGTACAGCCCGTAGGAAATCTAATACTTTTTATTTTTCATGTAATTGTCTAAGCAAGTTATTAAAGATTTGGCTCATTTAAGTTGTGGAAGTCTACTTCATGCATCATATAAAAAGATATTTTTAGTTTTCGAAATTGTATTTTTTTTTTATAAAATCGATTATACGTGAAAAGTTATTGTTTATAAAATATTATCATGTTTAAGAAAAAACTACAATTTCGAAAATTAAAAATACCTTATTATATGATGCATGAAGTAGTCTTCTACAACTTAAATGAGCCGAATCTTTAATAACATGCTTAGTTAATTAAATAAAAAATAAAAAGTATTAGATTTCAGGCTGCCAATTTCCTACGGGTTGTACACTCTTAACAAGCCGAACACAAAGCGACAGGTCTCTTAAGTCATATAAACTAACTACTGGGCAGGGCTATATAATTGTTTATATCCGAGTACATACTGCCGGTACATGGAATTGACATTTATTACAAAGCCGTACATTATAAAGGGCTCAGCGAGTTATAAATTTTCCAAAATAGCCTTCGTCTATTTGACTATGGGTTAAACGTTAACAATAGCACCGATAACTACTAGTTTATTGCAAACAGACCTGAGTTAATAGGCATCAGTGAAAGAAGGGAAAGGACATAATGTCATATTTCCTTGCAAAGTAATAACCTACGGAATGCATGCATTAATACAAAAGATACCGCCTGCATAGTAGTACGGCTATCAAGGAGGATGGTAATGAGCCAGGTATAGGGGACTTCCTGTCAATGATATGGGTATTGTGAGTATTGGTCGCGATATCTACGTTTTCTTCATATCAATAACGTAATTGGCTCTTTACTTCGTACTTCAGCAAGTACCAGGAACTTTCTATTACCTGGAAAAATTCGCACGGCGGTATTAAAGTCTAGACCAGTGCAAAATCAGCGAGAGGATGGGGACAGCAAGAGAACAGTAACAGAAATGATGAGGTCTGCGCGATATACCAAGAACATACGATAGTAGCCGAAATCAAGAGAGCCCGCATCTGGTGGCTAGGGCACGTGGAACGAATGTCAGGCAATAGGGCAACAAGGACAGCCAAGGTGCCCCAAGGGAGAAGACGAGTGGGACGACCACGGATGTGATGGCTGGACGATGTCGAGGTGGATCTGGCGACCCTTGGCGTCCATGACTGGCGAAGGAGATCGTAGGACCGACCGCGCAGGCTGGCGCGGTGTGGGTGTGGACGAGATGGCCCTGGGCGTAGCCAGAGAGGTGCAGGGGGAGACTCGTCTCCCTAAAGATTTGACTAGTATCCCCTTGGAGCTAATTCTAACTACGCCCATGGAGCATGTCCTTTCACGGGCCATAGTGCCAGGGAATAGTAGATTTTAAAGCCGGCCGTCTTACCAAGTTGAATCCGGCGGACCAGAGGAGGTTCAAAGCTGCAGATAACTTGGTCTTGTGCACAGTGCCAGTAGGGAAACATGGTAGGACTTGTCCAGGTCATCTTCGAACATGAGGCCTAAGTCGTTATTAACCCGACCAACACTATACTACTACTACTAGTAATAGATTTTAAAACCTAATAATAATGATAATGTCATGTGACGGCCTTTTAATGTAATATATTACCAATACTTGGTTAAGCCGAGCTAACACGTTATAATGTCAGTGGTAAGCATATCTGAGCTAGCCCATTGCCATTTATAGTCGGTGTGGGTTGACATAGTTTTTCCTATCAAAATAAATATATCCTTACAATAATTCGCATAGAGCTAATAAATAGAATGAATGTAGGAACACCCAAGGCCGTAGCCAGGATTTTTTTTCGGGGGGGGGGGAGTTTAGAAATTTCATTGGGTATTAAAGAGTGGTTTCTATTTTTCCTCTCAAAATCCGATTCTATCTAGCATGAAGCCATTTCATTTTGGGGGGGGGGGGGGGGTTGAACCCCCATGAACCCCCCCTTGGCTACGGCCTTGGGAACACTATTATAAACTAAATATTAAAAGTTTATTGTATGCCTGATAATAATAACTAGTCTAATTTGATTTATGATTGAATTAGTTATGAGTTAGTTGTTCTTGAAACTATTCATGAAAATACTATAAAGTAATAACTGAGACCGTTATATTCTGTTAATGATGATAAATAATGATTGTAGTAAGTGGGCTGCTTCAAGGCCGTAGCCAGGATTTATTTCGGGGGGGGGGAGGGTAGAAATTTCATTGGATATTACAATAGATAGTAGTTTTTATTTGTTTCCTCTCAAATCCTTTTATTCTATTAATTAGTGTCAAGCCATTCCATTTCGGGGGGGGGGGGGGGGGGGTTTGAACCCCCATGAACCCCCAGAAAAGAGGTACTCGCACCATGCAACCTTTCCTAATTGCATAATTAAGATTTTTAATTTCTAGTGGTAGGCCTAGCTACTTCTTTCTTATTTTTAGTAGGTACCTAACTAAAATCATGCGCAAAGTTCTCTTAATAAATCTTAGAACATCTGCAATATTTTGTAATTATTACATGAAAATAACCGAGGACTAAAATTTCACGCCATATAAAATTTGTGGGAAAAACACCAGCTCGCCTACCTACTGTAGTACCTACTATAGTGAATAACTTCAATCCAATCCTGGGATTAAAAATGTAAACAAGATCATTTTACAGTAGAAAGTGCTATTCAAAATTGTTTTGTTTACGGTTTTAACCCCAGGAATAGGTTAAGGCTGAGTGTTCAAAATGTTTTGTAAACAAGAAATTTGCTGATTTTTTGACGGAAATAATTTATTGCTCATTCCGGAGATACAAAGATAACAAAGTGAACAGATAAAAAACTCATAAAAAATTCAAGTTATCGCAGGAAGTTTATATTTTCTGAACTGAAATATTATTACCTTAAAAAAATTGGATACATAGCCTTAAAACCATTTTGTAGCACAGTTGTAAATCTGTAGGGGAAATAGACAGCTTTCACAGAAAGCTTGTATTTTTCAAGATTTTTCCAATTGTTCCCTTTTATATCTTTGTGGCTGTGGAACGAGCAATTAATTAATTTCGTTCAAAAAGTACGATAATTTCTTCTTTACAAAACATTTTGAACACTCAGCCTTAATACTATAAGGCACTATATACCCTAATATAGAGCCCTAGTTAATACTAAACGGCATAGTAGGCCCGCTGAAATTAAAAATATATTACTATAAATGAAATAGTCCTCAACTTGCATAGACTAATACTTTGATAACTTGCATAGTAAATTATATATTTAAAAAAAAACATGTTGATTCGATTAGAGTACCGTAGTGCATGTTTCAAACTGCGGAAAACTTGGTAGTGTGCACACCGTTGGCAGGGGAGCAAGGTGGGACATGATAACGCGCTCAGACTATACCAGTCAGCCCTGTCGAGTCCTGGTCACCTCCGATTTAATCGTGTGACTTTACCATGATCCCCAAGTGGATCGGAATCCACTATAATCAGGAGGTCCACCCTATCAGTTGACTCCCCTTTCCCCGGGGTGAAAGAGTCTGCCCTTAGGGTGCCTCAAGTTAACAAACAGACTCACTCCCCCCGCCAGGCTGACAGGGTTCCTTAAAGCAGAAATGCTGAAAGCAGGCGTTGGAAACAACAACAACATATATATTTTAAAAAAAAATACTATTCTTTAGGTGATCAAGGACCAAGATTGAATTTCAAGGGATTATCTACGTTCCATATACTCTTGCAACGAAAGGTAATAAAATATATTAGGCCTAGATAGTGTGGACGAATTAAAGCGTGACAGCGCCATGCAAAAGCTGCGCTAAGGCTCAGACTGTAAGGCGTTTGCATCAACAACCCGGCATATCGGAGATAGCAATCTTGTAAAGACCTCCTCCTACACCTAAAACTCAAGTCTTTGACCGCATCCTTCGACCTTCCTCACATTGTTTACATAAAACGACGAGGAGGTACATGTACCTACAGGTATAGGTAAAGCGTGGGGGCTGGCCGATTGTTCCCGCCGTGCATTGACTTAACTGACTTAGCGCGGCTCCGACTCTGGACAATAAGACCCACACATCTGACTCCGGCCCACATTCGACAGGTAAAAAGGTCGAGAAACTATTCTGAACTTGAACTGCATCCACTGCCAAGCACATGGGAAAGTTGCATAAATCAATTGGCTGCCGATCGGTAATCAAATACTCAAGTGAAAGCCGCGGCTATAAAGGGAGGAAGTAGAGTCTGAGGTCTGGGGGAAATTTAAACAAAGTGGGGACACCCACACCTACAACAGGAGGTAGAGGGGAGCGACTGGATCCTATACTACAAGGTTTCGCCTACCTCCGAAAACTCCCGATAGAACTGAGAGCGGCGAGAACTGTTACTAACTTCCCTAAATTGCTTAGAGACCATCCCTTAGTGAAAGCTTTGTACACTGTCACTGAGGCACTAGCACAATGACAGAACTACCTGATTTTGACGATATTTTGACTTAATACTTTCTTGTCGATTACTTGATTGTATAATTAAACAGAAATATGAAACAAAACAAAATAAATATACGACAGATGGGACACTCGAGTCCCGCCAAAAATATAAATTTAATTTCTGGGCCCACCCGCCACGTCTATTGTGAATGTGACCAACTATTGAAGAAACGTGGCAGGTTCCCCCAGACATTTTTAACTGGAGCGACAGTCCCATCTCTCCTATATGGAGCTCTAGGTAAAAGATGTTTGAGAAGGAAAATTGGGAATGAAGAATAAGGGGCCACACCATGTTAATACCCAATGCCAAAGAGTTTAATCCGACTGACGAGTTAGATTAATATTTTATATAGGTCCCTTGTCCAATGCCAACGATTTTGGACATTATTTGTATTGTTTCCGTATGAATTTTTGGCTATTGTCAAACTGGTATACGTTCTCGATGTCGGCTACAAGCGATAATGGACAAGCTGAGTTAGGGTGGATCCAGCCGAAAATTTAGGGGGGGGGGGGGGGGTCACAAGTTTTTGTGAGTTTAAAAGGTAATTTTTTGTTGTTGAAAAATTGAGTTTTTTTTTTTTTTTGTAGGTATCTTATGAATTTACTCATTTAGGGGGGGTCATGACCCCCCTGACCCCCCCCCCCCCCCCGTAGATCCGCCATTGAAGCTGAGACAAGCTTACCATTGACGCAATGAAAAGGGCGAAAGCATGACTTAACGAAATACAGAGATACGAGTCTAGTCCACTAAAGTAGTAAAGATAAAAATAAATAGGCTATGTTCCTACCACCCCTCTTACAGTCTCACCCAAGTTCTTACCTAATTTTACTAAACTCAAAACCAATCGTTACTAGACTAAATACCAAATAATAATGGCTTTTTTTGCTCTATTACTAAGCCAACCTAGTGGAGTTAGGACTATAAAGCGCTTATCTTACTCTCAACTAGGAGGGCCTGGGATCACCTGCTTTACATGCTCTCCGAAGCATGGCCAGAAAATGTAGCAAATGGGGGGCTTAAAGAAAGTTTGTAGCCTATATCAAACGGAATACAAACGGAACACCATCAATTTATGCGCTCATCAGATCTAATTGCACACAGAAGGCCGGTTTATCATTACTTAAAGGTCGGCGATGTAAAGCTGATGAAGCAAAAAGCCGCAGTACACCAATCTAGTTAGAACCCTCACATACCTGCACTCGTACGTATATGAGGACGGCATTAAATTCCGAAAAACTTATTTTAACCCGTAATTAAAAACTACTTTCAGCATTGCAGTGTCGGAGCTAGAAACAGTTGGGTAGTACTTGGAAAAAAATTAGAGACCCATTAGTGTGGTCAGCTGGGAGAAAATTAATATTAATATCATGCTTTGTTAGTTAAGAAAAAATAAGAAGAATGTATAAACAACGGATTTTATGGGGTACCTATTGCCTGCGTGACATACACTCTTAAGCGGTTTTTTCGCGCCCAAAAATGATAGCTCTGACCGTGCCGGGCTTGTCTCCACAGAAAAGGGGCCCCCCTACAAAAAGCCGCCGAATACAAAATCGCTATAGATTAAAAGAACTACAACAACTAATTAAAGCAAATAAATAGATTTGTCGAAATATTTGGCGGGAAATTGGAACGTGCCGTGGCATTAATGATTAATCACCTTAATTTATTCCATTCTATTTTGCATCCTGAGTCTCTATTTTATGATCGTAGTGGATTATTCGAGCAAGGGTTTAAGACTTTTCTGCCCGATGATTCACACAATGAGGTTCATTTGTGTAGTCATTTTGTAGATGGCAGCACCAGTAGCAAAGATATCAAAGCGTTGATTTTTCCATATGTCTCAATAATATTTTAAAATTATTTCAATTATATATTATTTTAAAGTGATATTTTTCTATAAATCATGGAGAATATATATATTAAATTATATGCAACGCAGGCATAGTAAAAATATTATAGAAAATATTAAAAGAATTAAATAGATGCTAGGAGCTTAATTCTCACATACAAACGGCGGCCATTTTGAATAACATGGATATCTCATTGTCGTCAGCACTCCAAGTGACCAAAACTGTCCCTACAGAGCCTTATGACGGCCCATGGCCCATGGCCCTGAGACCGTCACTTTCACACTATCCCAGCACTGAACTACTCTATTTAATAAGAGTCTTCGGAGAGAGAGACGCATTTGGATGTACAGGGACTGGGGAGTAATGGATATAGACCACCATGTGAGGCGACGGTCCCTCCAGCGGGGCCTGAGGGTGCCATCAACGGCCATCTCCAAGACCTTATTATATGGCTTTTCGCAACGCCCCCCTTCAACGTACAGAGGTCCTACGTCTCTGCACTTTTCGACCATGGCCAAGACAGGGTCGGACTTAAGATTAGGCTACTGTTTGGTACTCAAAACCGGCATAGACGAAGATGCAAAAATAGTATACTTCAATATCAATTTGTTCAAGAGAGGACCAGCTTTTCAATATTTTCCACTTCACTTTGTTATAGGTACTTCGTCATACTCAGGCACGTAGCCCCTCCCGAAATGTAAAAGAAGGGGGACAATGATTTTTTAGTTTACTTATATTTGTTGTCGCTCGATCCAGTGTATATACAGTAGATTCGATAGTGCAAGATACTTCCGCAGAATACGAAAGACTTGACCCGCCGTTTTCCATCCCCCCCCCCCAACCCCTTGGTAGGTAGCCCCTCCCGAAATAAAATCCTTGTAAACTACTACTAAAGACTTTAAAAAATCGGTTACTTTACATTTTTTTTTTTTTAAATTTACTATGAGGAACAGCAATCTCCCGGCGATTTTGCTGTTTGTACAGCTGCCTGGACTAACCAGATGAACAGTACCAGAGCCGGGAAGTAATGAACTTTAAAAAACTTTACAGGTGTACAAACTACAGGAAAAGTCGATAGTAGAACAATCATCGACTAATTGGGGAAAATTCGTCAGGACATGTAGAGTAGTGGTACAGACTCAGAATTTAACAGAAAGGTTGTAGGTTCGAGTCCTACACTTGCTACATTTTCTGGCCATGCTTCGGAGGCTATGTAAAGCAGGCGGTCCCGGGTCTCCCTAGCTGAGTGTAAGAGAGGACTTTATAGCCCTAACTCCGCTAGGACGGCTTGGCAATAGAACAAAAAGTCACTATTTATTGATTTTATTTATTTATTTTTAGAATGAATGTGTTCCTCTACTGTTAAAGGATCTTATGTTATCCTATATGATCTTATATTACATGTATCTTATATAAAACTGATAGTGCGGGTGCGGGTAATTGTAGGCAATCCATATTTCTGACCGCAACGTACTAAGCGTCAAAATGTAGGGAAACCCTTCTTCTACCTACAAATTGACAGTGATAGTTCTACGATCAACAACCCCGCTGAAATTTGACTTCGTTAAAAAAAAGGAATGGTGGGTTTTTCCGGTGCAGTGCCGGATTAACCCATGGGCACTTGGGGCACAGGCCCCAGCCCCCCCCCCAGAAAAAATTCCGGCCCCCCCAGAATGAGATATTTTAAGATTAAAATATAAAAAAAATTAGAATTTAAAAGTTTTGAAATTGGAGGGAAGTAGTGTTATTATTTTTTTTTTCCTGCAATGCTGGTAGGTAGATTTATGAATTTTAGAAGAGGTTGCAACTTGCACCAGAGGCTGACGAAGCGACCTGCTATCGCCCCCCTCCCCCCTTTGGAAGGCAGTTAATTCTTTGCCTCTAAAATCTAAGTGTTACAGCACTCAAAATGCGCAAAACCTCACTATTTCAGCCCTATTTTTCAAAATGCGTAAAAGTTCACCATTTCAGCCCCATTTTTCAAAAATATTCTCCCGGGGGAGACCCCCGGGCCCCCCTTGTCCATAATTATATTGATTCTTTGTAATATGTAGGTAAGCTTTCTTGCTCTCAAAATGTGGGAAAACCCCAATATTTGAGCTCTCTGTCTCCTGAGCATCTTTTATGAAAATGGGTGCAGGGGCCCCAAATCATACCACACCTTCGAAAACCTATCGTTACGCCCCTGACAAATGCCTCCCCCTTTTATGAGGTCTGGGGCCCCCTCGCCCGCCTCTGGTTTGCACCCACGCCCCCCCCCCATATCTTGTGCCCCCCCCAGGGGTTAATCCGGCACTGTTCCGGTGGTTACAATGCGTTTCGATAGATCCCCAATTTGAACTATGGATCTCAGTCGAAGAACTTTCCATTTGTATAACAGGAGCTTACTAATTAATTACAAGTGTGCGGAAAAGCCCAAAATGAGCACGAATAGAAAATAAAGACAATTTTCATTCTTTCTTCACCTAGAAGAATGACAAAAGGCCCGGCCCTATCAACCAGCTTGCCAATAACATTAATGAATAGGGAAAGCCCCCTTTGCAAAACAACTGCAATATAAAAATCCCTCATTATGCTTTACTGCTCGGCCCTGCCAATGGGATCGAATCTCAACTCAGTTTTAATAATTCAAGCCGCAAAACTACAAAAACACAAGCAAAAACATTCATCCACGCGTGCAAATTAGATTAGCCTGATCGTAACGATTGTTATGTGCAATTGAATTTGATTATCAGAACGGAGGCGGTCGATTTTCCTATAATAAACCTCCGTACCTTTATATTTTTTCCAATGAAGAAATCAGGGTTAATGACTTAATAGAACATAAAATGGGCACTTTACAGTTTACTTATAGGGAACTCAGTTACTGACGGCCTCGCTGCTAAAAAGACAGCGAGCCCTATGTTTAGCTTATTGATGGGTTGTCATTTGTCGGTAAATTGCTCCATATTTTTATCGATTCGTTTTTGCTTTCATAACAGTATGCCTATGTGGATATAGCATTCGGATCTTTGTAATGGTATTTGTAGATTTATTTATGGGATTAGACCCTGGGAAAGGAAAGTTATTAAAATAGAGGAGTCATCCATGGCCGTACCCAGGGGGGTGGTCTATGGAGTCCGGACCCCCCCCCCCCCCGAAATAATTTTTTATATGTAAACCTGTATGTTTTGAAGAATTTATCCATTATTCATTAATAAATTACGTTAAAAAAAAATTGAACCCCCCCCCCCCCCGAAATCAAAACCTGGGAACGGCCTTGGAGTCATCCTTAGGTCAACATTTCCTTATAACCGGTGTTCCAAGAGTTCTATATCGGACATAAGAGATGAGAAATTTCTCTCCCACCAATGTTTTTTTTTTTACATTTCAGGTAGTACCACCTGCTACGTCGCATTTTTCTAACGCCTCTTCTATGGAAGATTGGCGATCATCATGGCAGTTGCAGTCAGTCATGATGACTATACTACGGAATTGTGATACAGTGGTGAGTGGTTTCTCGTTGTCTTCTGCATCCTTAATTCCTTATACCGTTGACTCTTCATTGAGTTCCTCCGCCTTTGGGGCCCAACCCCAGGACAAAAGAGTACCCTGCACAGAACTTATCGCTTATTCCAGCTCCAACTATAGGTCCCCTAACAGTTCAGTTTTAATATACAGTGTGTCACTACATTGACCACAGTTATAGAACATAATTTCTATAAAAAACTAATTTTGGGGGAGAATGGTGTCCCTTTACAGTGCACATGTACAGTATATATATTTTATATGTTTCATAATCAAAATTTAGATGGACATTTCTTCTACTTACCATGTAATATATTGTATCACCATTGTTAATGTTCCCTGTGAAATTCGACTTTCTTCGAAAAACAGCCTCTTAAAAGAAACTGATTTTTAAATTAAATGTATAACTATGCGACAAAAATAAATAAATGAATAAAACAGACATCCAAACAGTATTTTAAACATTGCTCATAAATTCAGCATTGCACGCCGTGATCAAAATCGATTGATATCAAAATTTAGGGGAACATTTCTTCTACTTACCATGTAATATATTGTATCACCATTGTTAATGTTCCCTGTGAAATTCGACTTTCTTCGAAAAACAGTCTCTTAAAAGAAGCTGATTTTTAAATTAATCAAATTAAATGTATAACCAAGCGACAAAAATAAATAAATAAATAAATAACAATAAATAAAACAGACATACAAACAGTATTTTAAACATTGCTCATAAATTCAGCATTGCACGCCGTGAGGTTAAAAACAAAAACCTGAAATAGACAGGCTTTAGCCTTCAGCTGAAAGAACAAGTAGGGCGTTTCCATGGTATCATGGAATGAAAAAAAAAAGTGCGACTTGTTAAATACAGAGATAGAAAATAAAAACACAAAAAATTTGGGTATTTTTTCGCATTGGAATTTGCATAATGGGCTCAGCCCCCTCAATTCTCATCAACCAGGTTTAGGAGTGGGTAGTAGATACGCTGTTTCACAGAGGTGGCCACAAGCGTAGGCTGGGATACCTTAGCCAGGACCGAACTAAGAAGTCTAGCTGCATAATACTGTAGTTAACGATGCAACTGGCATCATAGGAAAAAATAATGGGGAACCTTTGATTTAAACCCTATATTTTAAACTATATTAAAACAGTCATTACGGTGAAGGATAGGACATCGGTGGCAAGATGGTAGTGTGTCTGTAATTGTGCGAGTATCTACACACCTTGCGATCGGAGACGTGTCGTAACTCGACACAAGTACCTATTAGGTGAATTAGTGAGGCAATTGAAGAGGCTAATCGGATACATTCATTAAATTGATTGTACGCGATTTAACCTTTTTTTAAATAATAAAAATAATAATAAATAAAATAATCACTTCACCCGAAAGGTTGCTAGTTCAGCCAACGGCCTTACCATGTTGATTCCATTAGAACAGAGCATGTTTCAAACTGCGGCAAACTTGGAAGTGTGCACAGCGTTGGCAGGCGAACATGGTGGGACATAATAACGCGCTTATTTAAGTACCCGTATAAGTACGGGTCGAGTCCTGGTCACCTCCGATTTAATCGTGTGACTTTATCATGTTCCCCAAGAGGTTCGGAATCCACTATATTCAGGTGGTCCACCCTGTCAGTCAACTCCCCTTTCCCCGAGGTGAAAGAGTCTGCCATTAGGGTGCCTCAGGGTTGCTTAAAGCAGAAATGCTGAAAGCAGGCGTTGGAAACAACAACAACAACAGGTTGCTAGTTCAAATCACACGATTGCAAAATTTCCCTGCCATGTATCGGAGAAAATATAAACTGTAAAGGTGGTGGGGGTGGTTATGTATCAACAAGTAACTGCGGAAATATTAATTAATTAAATCCGCAACGTTGGTTCAATAATAATAATAATAATAATATAGAATAAAATATTCATAATTTATTTTTATCTAAAAATCTAAAAATATCTTAGTAATTATAACACAAAACACTAAAAAATACAACCTGTTTTGACCTTATGTCATTGTCAACGTGAATTTTTCCGCATTTTTCATGAGACCATTTTCATATCTTTGCGTCAGTGGAACAAGGAGTTAATTAATTTTGTCAAAATTTCTTAACACAAAAAGTATTTGGAAATCGCCGCCTTAAGGCTCGTATACAAAACGCTGGAACAATATTTATTTTTAGCTCGTTACTTACAACTTTAAATATTATCAAAAAGCCAAGCACGTAGCCAGGATTTTATTTCGGGAGGGGCTAACTACCAGGGGGTATGGAATAACCCCAGTAAAACGGTGGGTGCGCTCCCCCCCTCCCCGGAAATTTTTAAGAATTTACATGCAAAAATACAAAGTTTTAGTGTTTTTAGAGGGAGAAAAAAAATACAGGTGAAACATCAAACAGAACAATGCAAGGATTTTTTAATTTTTTTTTCATTTCGGGGGGGGGGGGGGGGGGCTTCAGCCCCCAAAGCCCCCTCCCTGGCTGCGTGCCTGCAAAGAGCATAAATATCAACGTGGTGGCACAAAGAAGTCGTGTCTCTTATCTTCCTGAAATTCAATGCACTGTGTCTGTACCTGGTTCCAAGGGCGACGCCAGGGGGGGCCCCCCCCCCTAGACCATCCACTGCCCCCCCCCCCTAGAGCCTGCTTTAAGAGTGTTTTGTTTCATAAAATAATTGTTCACAAAATTTGTTCTCTTTCAAGGGTAGGAGTAGTGAGATACTGCACTACTATTACATATTCATCATTCTTTTACGAAATGACTCTTTAAGGGGGACCTGCCTCCTGCCCCCCCCCCCCTAGCTGAAATCCTGGCGTCGCCCTTGCCGAAACAGGTTCATATTGTATTCCAGCACAATGCACGCATTTTCTACATCTTCACGTTTTATCTATCACGCAATAATAAATAGTTTTAATAACTTAGGAAATACCAAGAAAACCTCTCGTCAACTCATTTAAATTATATTACTCGCCATGCTAATTCCCAGGTGCCATTGTTCAAAGGAAACCAGACGGGGGAATCCTTGCGTGAATAGCAAGACATCGCAACTTCCAGTCAAAGGAAACAAAGGTATACGAAATAATGCGCGCAGAGGACAGAATCATGCGAAAGAATAGGGCGACACGCAACCGGACATTTAAGAAACTGTATCAAAAGAAGGTACGACGACCTTCGGACATGAAAGCAGCCCAGAAAGATTCAAAGAAGTCGTGTCTTGAAAAATGTACTAATTATCGTGAATTCTTGCTTGCATTATAAGAACGGTTGCTACTATATAGCAGAAGATGACATTTTTTTATGGTATCATAATGTTAACGAGCATATTTTCAATGTTTTTGTATCTTTATATGGTATTGTTTTGGTAAAAGCGCACATCGGGGCTGGTACTTGTTGACATATCATGGGTTATTTTAGCTTAAATATTATTTATATGCGAACAAAATAATGCACGGTACATAAATACTTTATTTATTATATATATATATATATATGTATTACTACTTACTTATAAATTAACTAATTCCTCGCTCTGTAGCCGCCAAAATATAAAGAGTGTCAGATTAAAAATGTATAAAAAATACAAGCTCTCCCAGAAGCTACCTGCACATATCAAGATCAAATATTTTTCCAATTAATCACTCCCATGTCTCAATAATTTGCATTGCCATCAATAACGTACGTGAAATTTCAATTCGTGCAAAAAACATTATAAATAAATAAAAATAATATTCAATACAATAATTTTAAAAATAATGAAGGATCCATAATGATTCAAAATAGGCCGGATTTAGGAATAGGCAGAGTAGGCAGCTGCCTAGGGGCCCCCGCACGAAAGGGGCCCCACAAAATTTAAAAAAAACACGAATTTAAAAAGTAAAAATAAGTAAATGTCTTATGACAAAAATAATTTTAAATTTTTATTGTGGCGGGAAATTTAGTGTCGAGGCATTAATTGCACCTGACAGTGGCACAAAAATGAAATGTAATTTTATGCTCTTATTGTTCCTAATGCCTACTGTACTCTACATCTGCAGTGCAACAGTGAGGGAAAGCCAATGGAGCTGCTTCTTTTAGGAGGGCCCCCACAGAGAACTGTGCCTAGGGGCCTCCGAAGCCTAAATCCGGCCCTGATTCAAGATGGCGGCCAGACAAACTTCTGCAACACATTATATGAATGTCAAAAGCATTTTTGTTAAACTTTGTGACAGCAAAGTCACATATAAATGTATAACAGTATATGGAATCATTTTTTACGACTGGAAGTATGAGATCATGCCGCGTTAATTCTTCAGCTTTACGACCAGCATGACTCCAGCCGACCTAAATACGTGTGGTGTCGCCACTTTAAGTTCATTTCTTAGGCCTTGACAAAATTATAAAGGAAGACCACAGCCGCTGTGGCTCGCTACGTTTTTCAGCTAATCGCCAGCAGCTTCTTCTGAGGTCACAATCTCAACGATGGGTTAGCAGCAATTGAATCTCCATATTATGCTCCAGTTCTCCCTGTCCGGCGCTTTCCTCTTGAGTTCTTGGTACGTTCGGGCTCCTGCGTTCTCCTTCAGGTGATCCATGAATTCCCTCTTCTGTCGTCTTCTATTGGGTTCTTCTACTGAGCACTAAATGATGGTGTGTTCCAGATTTCCGTGAACAAATGCCCTACCATTTTGCTTTTCAACTTTTTACATGAGGTATATGGTTTATATGGTAGCAGCAATGACGGATCCACAGGGGGTCAGGGGGTGTCATGACCCCCCTAAATGAGTAAATTCATATGACAGTAATTTTTTTTTTAATTGAATAAAAAATAAAATTTTCAACAAAAATAAAATTACCTTTTAAACTTACATAACACTTGTGACCCCCCCCCCCCCCAAATTTCCGCTGGATCCACTTTTGGGTAGCAGCTCTCTCTCTTCTTCAATAGCCTCTATCATAATTTGTCACGTGGTCCCTTGAACTGGTCAAAAGCATCCTTCTGCACATTTCAAGCGCTTCTAGCCTCTTCAGTTCCTAATCTGCTATAGACCTGGTTTGACATCAGTATAATAAACACTCTATATGAAGGTTTTTAGGAACTGTTTGCTGATACCTAGTCTTAGGGATACTACAAATTCAAAACCTCTTGCGGGGTAGGGGAGTAGTAGTAGTAGTAGTATGGTTGGACACAGTCCCAGGCCACGGTGTGGGCCCATAGGACAGCAGGGATAGGGGAGTAGTGTTGGGTGTCTAGTGGGCCAGAGATGTCCCAAACCCACACTAACCCGCTGCTATCCTGCGCTGCGAGGGCAGGCCCGTACCCAGGATTTAATTTGGGGAGGGGGGGGGGCAAGAACAAATTTTTTTTAAAAATGATAGATACACCCGTAGTGATTTCAGTAGTTTTAGGTAAAACTCTTACATTATTTATTATCTTTTATGAAAT
The DNA here is from genome assembly GCA_963971405.1 of Psococerastis gibbosa. Lineage (NCBI taxonomy): Eukaryota > Metazoa > Arthropoda > Insecta > Psocodea > Psocidae > Psococerastis > Psococerastis gibbosa. The sequence continues at coordinate 23,373,182 of OZ020490.1, read as the reverse complement.
TTAGGGGGGGGGGCATGGCCCCCTTGGCCTCCCCGTTGGGTACGGGCCCGTGCGAGGGGCGGGGGGGGGGGCAGATGTAGTAAATGGAGGCAAGTAAGCACGGATGTCTGATGACAAATTCTCCACTAAAACAGAAAAAAGTTATTTTTTTTCAAAATTGAACCTTGTCCCATGCAAATGACACCCCATTATTTATTATTTATATATGCTATAAATATTTATTTATTGTTTAATAATACCGTATTATTGTATTATATCAATTTCGCCCACATGGAAAATAAAGACAATTCTTTCTTTCATTATGGGTTTTCGCTTTAAAGTATTTCGGCGTTGGCAAACTGGGAACCGGCACATGTTCCTGTTGGCAACCTACATTGGCTGCTTGCAGCAATGGACAAGTATACGATTGCATACATCTTAGACTTACTTGTAGACATTTGATATTTAAACTTTTTATGTTTTCCCCTGCGATAGTCTCTTAATGCGTTCTTCAAGTATAAGGTTACAGTCAGGGACGGTTTCAGAAAAAGTTTTCGGGGGGGGGGGGGGGCGGTGACCTGAAAAATATCGCGTTTCCCTTACTTGAGTAACAATTTCTCTTCATTTCCTTCAAAAGTCCATTCTATCTAGTATAAAGCTATTTTTCTCGGGGGGGGGGGGGGGGCTGCCCCCACCGCCCCCCAAGGATCCGTCCCTGGTTACAGTGAACATTCAATTTGCCTTAAGAGTGTACAGCCTGTAGGAAATTGGCAACCCGAAATTTAGTACTTTTAATTTTTTATTAAATTAACTAAGCAAGTTATTAAAGATTTGGCTCATTAAAGTTGTAGAAGACTACTTCATCCTTCATGCATCATATAATAAGGTATTTTTAATCTTCGAAATTGTAATTTTTTCATAAACACGATTTTACGCGAAAAGTTATTGCTCATAGATTGTTATCGTGTTTATGGAAAAACTACGATTTCGAAAATTAAAAATATCTTATTATATGATGCAAGAAGTAGTCTTCTACAACTTAAATGAGCCAAATCTTTAATAACTTGCTTAGTTAATTAAATAAAAAATGTTAAATTTCGGGCTGCCAATTTCCTACGGTCTGTACACTCTTAAGGCAGAGATGTAAAAATATGTTATGAACAATTGGCGACTGAGTCTTTATCATGCCGAAAGGTTATGGAATTGGTCAGTTAAAAAACAAATGCAAGCTTTCTTAAAACGCCATAACCAAATTAGTTCAGAGATAGGCCAGGTATAATAACAACAGGAATCAGGATTTCACTATACACAGTTAGAATTCATTCTTCAGAACACACCTTTATACTAATAAAAGATAAGATTGCCGACTGCAAGGTGGCCGAAGCTCACTGCTCATCGATCGAATGGCCCACAATAACCTAGGATCGTCAATCAGGCGGGGGCCACGCCCTCTGCAATAAATTACCTCTGCCCTTTGTGGCCATGTGCCTCTTCTTCCATCGGGGCCCCTTGCTTCTCCGCTGAGCCAATTTCAATTAATAATCTCCCCTCCCCCTCCCCCGCGAAGACCAACCCGTTTGTACGGATTTTATTCTTCGAGAGATACTGTTTCTATTTTGCTACATTAATATGAGAAGGGGGTGGGGGTCTAATTTTTAACAGCCACACCTGGGGTGCCGGGGTCAGGCCCAGACCGAAGGGGGCCATGGCCCCCCTAAATTTGATAAAAAGCAATAAATAATGCAAGAGGTTTAGCTAAAACTACTAAAATCACTACGGATGTACCTATCATTTTTAAAAATATATGTTCTTGCCCCCCCCCAAAAAAAAAAATTAAATCCTGGGTACGGGCCTGGCAGGGGTTATATTCAAATGTGAAATTTTTTACTTAAGGCAGAAATATTAAAAATATTTTGTAAACAAAGAATGACTGAATAAATTTTACGTAATTAATTAATTCCACAGTCAAGGTCAAATGACAAGTTCATAAAAAAAATACAAGCTTTCTAAAAAAGCTGACATTTTGCAGAATGATTTACAACTACTCCGTAATATTTATTTAATAAACTTTGCGTTTTTTTAAGCAGTAGGCAATATTACAAGTAAGAAAACGTTATGGGAATGCTCTTTTGTGAATTTTTCATGACTTTGTAGCTAGGGAAGGTTGAATTAGTTAATTTCTTCAAATTGGATTGCACATTCATAGTTTCCAAAATATGTTGAAATTCATACCTTAATATGCAGCCTATATTTAATCGCTTTAGAAGCAGCGAAAAACGCCTGTCCACTTCAAAAGCAAAAACACGTCTGAAGATTTTGTCAATGATGTATTGTATTCATAGTAAATAAATAACTAATGAATTTTAAGATAAAATAAAACTTCAATTATAACAAATTGTAGTTATTCAATTAGGCGGCTATTCCACTTGTCAATTTTTCTAAAATAATTTATGAAATTTTTTCTTTATTCTATGTCATTGTCCATTTTAACTTCCGCGTGTTAAAATTGATCAATAATCATAGAATAAAATCAGGCTTTGCAAACAATAACCAACTAAAATTAAACAATGGCGTCTTCTGGATAATATGATAAATAATTGTAATTAATTTCTTGAGAACAAACGAATTATTTCATTCATTGTTAAAATTAACTTTGTGTAATTTTACGAATAAAATTAAATTAAAAATTCACAACCGGTTTCGGCTCACGCCATCGTCAAGTGCGATTGAAAACAGATAAAACAAAAGGTATGCAAGCTAAAACAAAATAAAACTCATTGTCAGGATAACACACAGCATCGCATAAAGTAAACAATTTAAATTGAACAATTAAACATTAACCAATGGAAGTGCCAACAAGGGGGAACTACTTAAAAAGGTTATGTCATTAAGTAACGATTTGGTTTTAACCATAGCTTCCCTAATCTCAATGCTTTCTAAATTATCAAGAAGTTTCCCCTTGTTGGCTACATGTAAGATCTTAAAATTATCGAAATCACAGGCATGGTTGCGGGTGTTTATATGTTGGGCAAAGGCGGACTGAGTGTCGGGTTTTCCTACCCCCCGTCTATGCTCCGCTATTCTTTCTTTAAACCCTCTCCCAGTTTGTCCAATATATAAGCTACCACAATCATTACAGTCTAGTTGATAAGCCCCTGATTTCCTCCCTTTCTCCAATTTATTTCATAATTTAAATCAAAAAATTCCTTCTAGATTATAAAATTAAAAAACTTACAAAATTGGAACTAAAAATTGTCAATTATTGATGACAAGTGGAATGAGGTGTAAAAATATAAATGCAACATTGATGATTTTCCTTTAATGACATTATCAAAATTGAAGAAAAAATGACAATATAGCCGCCTTAGCAAAAAGTAAAATACTTATAGTTAAGTAAGGAATATAAAATGAAGCAGCGTATTCTAATAGGGCCTAATCCCTTGACAGTAAAAAAACCTTTCCCTATTATCAGATGGTCTCTGAGCAATTTCGTGAATTTATTAACATTTTGGCTGCCCTTCTGTAAGAAGCTTTTAGGGGTCTTCACAGTGTTTGTGTTATCGAGTTATACCTAGTTAAGTGTGTTGTATATCAAGCTAAGTTAACACACGTGAAACCCGAGAAGGTCCACTCAAGATTGTGTGTTAACTTGGATAACACATCTAACTCGATAACACCAGCACTTTTGTAAGTTAGGATGGAATTCATTCGCTTACATTTGGCCTACTATGCCGTTTAGTAATTAATTTATTCTTGGGGTTAAAAATGTAAACAAAACAATTTTGAATCTACTTTCCCGTCGTGGGGCTGTATAGACTGTTATTAATATGGCGGGTACTTGTAGCTGTGTTAAGTGTTAAGATAAAAATAATCACCATAGTAGATGATGGTCTTAGAACATAGCTCGTGTTAAGTACAAATATCATAGGTGTTGGTGTTTCTTTTCTTAACTTCAGGATTGCATCGAATACAGCAAAGGCAAAGGCAGCTATTCCACTTGTCAATTTTTCTTCAATCTTGATAATGTTATTGACGGAAAACCATCAATGTTGTATTTATATTTTTACATCACATTCCACTTGTCTTCAATAATTGACCATTTTTGTTTTCAATATTTTCCAATTTTGTAAGTTTTCCGCCGTCTTTCTTTTAATTTTATAATCTACAAGAAATTTTATGATTTATATTATGAAATAATTCGTTTGTTCTCAAGAAATTAATTACAATTATTTATAATATCCAGACGACGCCATCGCTTAATTTTAGTTTATTATTGTTTGCAAAGCGTGATTTTACTCTATGATTATTGATCAATTTTAACATGCGAAAGATAAAATGGACAATGACATAGAGTAAAGAAAAATTATCATCAATTATTGAAGAAAAATTGACAAGTGGAATAGCCGCCAAAATATGCTTCTATTTTCGATTATTTAAAATACTCTGACTAAGCTGTTTAATTTCTTATATTGTATGTATATTCTTCTACGGATTCACCAAAATTCATATGAAATACTGACGTCATAGACAGATTCCCACGGTTTTGCTACAGCACTGAGGGTGGTCCTGCTTCACATGAGCATTATATATGCAGATACCAAGATAACCCATAGCCAAATCTTCTTAGACTAATGAACCTAAGTACTTAAATATAGCGCAGCGCCTATTCCGCGCGAAGCCAGTTATTCAGGGAATTCATATCCTAAGGGTGAAGCCGAAGTGGGTACCTTCCTGCGCTAGTTTAAACCAAAGGCTTCTTAGTTAAATAATTATTCGTCGCTTAAGGCGACGGCGTTGGTAAAGTCAACATGAAGCGATGGCTAGTTCGGGCCAAAATGGCCTTAGGCCATCCATGTATGTCCACCTGCGTTCCGCCCGGTTCTCTACATCATAATAGATTCCATCAGCTTTTTTTTTCTAGAGTTTCTAGAGTTTGACGGACTCGCTTAAGACAGTGTGATTGTAGCATGGACTCGGTTTTGATTATCTTATGCAAGGATATTTTTTTTTTTTGTGTTTGACAGGTCCAATTTGCTGGTAATATGTGGCTCCGTTTGCGAAAGCCGCTTTGAAATTATTGTGTCTAGTAGATTTGGGGAGCTGAGTACTAGTGGCTGAGTGCTAGACGAAGATACACTACACGGGGTTAAAATTCTTCTTGATCCAATGTAAATTCCACCCTTTTTATTTAGGTTACATGACAGCAGTGGCGGACACAGAGGGGGGTTACGGGGTCCCTCCCCCGAAATGGTAACATGTAAGACAAAATTAACTGATGCATAATTTGCCAGATTGTTTGGGTCAAAAGTGAGCGGCAAATATTTTTTTGTTGACAGCAGCATTCAACGTCGTCTCGGGACTCTGACGATATCATATCTCCCCCCCCCCCCCAAATATTTTATATATTCGCCACAGAACGTACTAGTATTGAACAATACAAAAATAAAAAAATGCAAGAGCACTTGCAGTTAACACATACACAAAAAATGTTAAAAACTAAATGCAAATACTAGTACAAAAATGTTTTACAAGGGACACGTCACACCGGCATCCCCGTAATACAAGCTACACGTACCGGACAGTTATTACACGTCCGCTACCCCCGATGTCACTAAAAAATCTGCGAAAACGAAATTATGCAACCGTGTCAAAATTGTAAAACCATCAACATTAAAAATCGAAAATAAGATCAGACTGACGTGGGATAGACGGCGCTCACGGAATATTCTCACAGTTGCGGCGGGTATTCCACTGGTCAATTTTACTTCAAATTTGATTTTGTCATTGACGGAAAATCATCAATGTTGCATTATTTATTTTTACACCGCATTCCACTTGTTCTCAACAATTGATCATTTTTTCATTTTTGTTTTCAATTTTTCCCAAATTTGTCAGTTTGCCGCCGTCTTTCTTTTAATTTAACATTCTACAATAAATTTTATGATTTAAACTACGAAATAATTCGTTCGTTTTCAAGAAATGAATAATTACAATTATCTATCACAGGGTTCATACGTCGTGGTCCCCTTGGCAGCAATAAGAATATGAGCATTCCTGTTTTAGCTTTGTAAAATCTACAGCTATACTTTACAACTATTAAAATGCGTAAAACCCTACTATTTTGCTCTTATATTTTCAATTCTTCCTTAAATCCTGCTTGATGACGTCATAAGGTCTACTATTTTTGCCCCCGCCATCACTCTAAAACTTTACGACTCTGATCTATCATCTCTAGACGACGCCATTGTTTAATTATAGTTTGTTTGCAACGCGTGATTTTACTCTATGATCATTGATCAATTTTAACATGAGGAAATTAAAATGGAGAATGTCATACAGTAAAACAAAAATCTCAAATCAGATTTGAAGTAAAATTGACCAGTGGAATACCTGGAGGGTGTATTTGGCGGTTATCTAGTACTGTATTTAAAACATCTGGTTGGAGGCGGGAAATTCTTTGGACCCACGTAGACATATTCTGTTCTCGAACGATTTGTTTGTAAATTACTTGCGGGATCGAGCCAAGTTATTGCCTTCCAATTTATACGTAGTATAAGGAAAGCTTTGTGACGGTCGAAATTTTCGATTCGGAGATTTCAACGGATTTACACGTTTAAAGGTACCAGGAACCCAAAAAAGTGTTTTTTTACGAAATGTCGGTCTGTCTGTCTGTCGTTCTGTCTGTCTGTCTGTCTGTCTGTGCGTCGATTTCCGGGCAAACTACTCGGTCGATTTTGATGAAATTCGGAATGTAGGTTCACAAAAATCATACCTCGGAATATTTTTCTTGCTTTCCAATTTATACGTAGTATAAGGAAAGCTTTGTGACGGTCGAAATTCCGATTCCGAGATTTCAATGGATTTACACGTTTTAAGGTCCCAGGAACCCAAAAAAGTGGTTTTTACGAAATGTCTGTCTGTCTGTCTGCCTGTTCGTTGATTTCCGGGCAAAGTACTCGGTCGATTTTGATGTATTTCGGCAAGTAGGTTCACAAAAATCATACCTCAGGACCATTTTTTTTATTTGGGGCTAACTCAGTTTGGGGGGGTTTTATTCACAAAAAACTCTAAAAAAACGTCTAAAAAAATTATTTCCCAGAAACGGCTCCAACGATTTCTTTTAAATTCGCATATATTGTAGTTGTTATTATTAATTTTGATAAAATCCGGGGGTCGCTTGCCCCTTGATAGTTTGCTTCGGGGGGTAAAAAAATAAAAATATATAAATTTTAATGAAAAATGACTAAAAAATAATTTTTTTGCGAAACCTTTCTATCGATGATTTCTACCTTCAGGTATGTTTTAGGTGTTAAATTGAGTAACGAAACCGGACAGGTTGCTTTCCCAGAGAAGTATTTGGTTTTGTAAAAAAAATGTTTTTTTGAAAAAATGATAGAAAATTCACGCTCAAATGCATTGCGTGCCCTGCCAGTATTGCTGTGTGGTAATGTGTTGGTCTGACCTATCTAGAATTTACCTCACCTCCAGTGACGTCAGGTGGACAACCCCCCCCCCCCCCCCCCCGATATATCGGAAATTTAACCATAGGAAAATTATTTACCATGAAATTACTCATTTGCACTATCTACTAATTTTGATAAATTGGAAAGCATGGTCGAGTAAACTCGGACCGGTTCTTTGATTTAGATAACAGGATCGACATTGTGATGCGACGAAAAGAAAAATAGCAAACCTGTGAGAAATAAGGTCATGGGAACCAGCAGGAAACACCCAAAAATGCATGTACCTGACTGCCAGATAAAACCTAAATCCGCGCCTCTATTGAACCGGCAACCGGATACAGATAGGCTATGACTCACCTGAAGGACTGCTAGACAGTTTAGTACCGTGTGTGACCATTAATGAAACATACAACTCCAAACATTTTCTTAACTTATTTTTTTCTCAAATAATAAAAACGGCAATACGGCAAAATAAAAATTTCAGGTAGATTAATATATTGGTGATTTTTTAACGACAAATTCGGCAGTTTCTTTTCGTTTTTTCAATTTTTTGTCAGTGAAGTTGTATGTGTTATAGCGTTTTCAATACGTAGGGAGGAGTAGTACAATACTGGTACCGGCATCCGGTTGACAAATCTGAACGTAAGCTATGAATGAAGACTAAAAGGAGTGTGAATGTGTGCGCGCGCAACAAGGTTATATAGTACCTATTATATCAATGATGTGTGCCAGGCCCATTCATTGATGGAATTTTTACTATATTATGCAGTGATTACGCATCGGGATTTTTTAACGCCTCGGTACCCAAATGATTGGTCACCTATCGTAGGATAAGAAGCATTTCTATTTATACATAGAAACAAGTATTTTCAGAGAAATGATCGAAATGGTTCGAGGTTGTCTGGCGCAGTCGTTCAGAATTGACTTGTTGGATGGAATTTCTAGTTAGATAGCCTAAGAAACTGCAGAGGCTAGAAGCGTTTGAAATGGCGTGTTACACAAAGATGATTCGGATCAGCTGGGGGACCACGTGACGAATGAAAGAGTGTTAGAAGTTATTGCAGAAGCTAGAGACAGCTGCTACGTCATTTAAAAAGTAGTAGAGCGAAATGGTTAGGCATGTGCTAAGACACAAAAATCAGGTACACATCATTGAGGACAGAATGGTAGGAACCAATACAAGAGGACGGCCGAAGAAGGAATTCATGGATCAACTGAAGGTAGAAGCAAGAGCTCGAACGTATCAAGAATTGAAGAGCAAAGCGCAAGGACCTAGTGAACTGGAGGGTAACATACTCCACCGACGTTGTTTTGCGTTGTGCATGTGCATGTCGTGGTAGCAGGCATCATTAATAAGTCTCTGCCATATTATAACTTAATTTATAATAGATAAGTTAAGTAACTACATTATAGTCTCCTTAAAATATGGCAGAGACTTATTAATGACGTCATGCACATGCACAATGAAAAACGACGTCGGTGGAATAGCCGCCCAACCAATCGTTTGTTTTCTATGTTTCCTGTTTTCAGCATATCTCCTTTAAGCATCCCTGTCAGCCTGGCGGGGGGAGTCTGCTAACTTGAGGCACCCTAAGGACAGACTCCTTCACCTCGGGGGAAAGGGGAGTTGACTGACAGGGAGGACTTCCTGATTATAGTGGGTTCCGAACCACTTGGGGGACATGGTAAAGTCACACGATTAAAGTGACCAGGACTCGACACGCACGTAGACTGGCCGGTATAGTCTCCGTTATCATGCCCTACTATGTTCCCCTGCCAACCCTGTGCACGTTACCAGGTTTGTCACAGTTGGAAATATGCTCTGCTCCCGTGGATTCAACCTGGTAAGGCCGTTGGCCAACCAATGAGGTTCATTTGTGACGTCATTTTGTAGATGGCAGCACCAGTTGCACTGATATCAAAGCGTTGATTTTTCCATAAGCCTCAATACTATTTTAAAATTATTTTATTTATGCATTATTTTAAAGTGATATTTTTCTAAAAATCATGGAGAATATATATATTAAATTATATGCAACGAAATAAGGTCCAGGCATAGTAAAAATTATTCTAAAAAATATTAAAAGAATTAATTAGATGCTAAGAGCTTAGCTTTCACATGAAAACGGTGGCCATTTTGAATAATATGGATATCGGTTTGTCGTCAGCGAACCTAGGGACCAAAACTGTCCCTACAGAACCTCATTGTTGTGTCATTGTGACCTCAGAGTAAGAAGCTTATGGCATGGGGCCCTAAAGGCTGTCGCTCCTCTCTACCCGCCAAAAAGTGCCAAATCGTCAAATCAAAGGAAACAATTATCCCACGGCACCGTCTCAATCAAATGTCAACATGACAATTTTTTTTCCCTTTTGTCACTGCTACCCATTGAAGCGAGACTTTTCGGCTAATAATTAATCAGTCAATCCACTTTGTGACACAAAGTAAAGAATACCGGCTTTACCAGAGCAATAGCAGAGGTTGGGAAAACCACTGGGTGGTTCCGCTTACAGTTTAAATTATCTACTGTCATCAATTCGGTGGTCGATCGCGATAATCGTTGTTACCTAGGCATAAAGCGGGACAAGGCGATTTAGAGTTTGCTGAAATTTTTTCAACGAACCTGAGTCAGGACATGTAGAGTAGTGGTACAGACTCCGAATTTCATCCGAAAGGTTGTTGGTTCCAGTCCCACACATACTACATTTTCTGGCCATGTTTTGGATGGCATGTAAATTCTAAGTTGAGTATAAGAGAGGGCTTTGTAGCCCTAACTCCGCTAGGTTGGTTTCGTAATAGAATGAAAATAGTAAATATTTATTTATTTATAACATACCCATAGAAAACAGGACCTGAACTTTAATACACTGTATTGATTCTGTTTTTGTTTAGATAAGAAGTTACTCCCAAGGGAATTTTTTATGGTGCCCTACGCTTTATCATATGAGTATTTTTCGCGCCCAAAAGACATAGCCCAATCTTAATGTTTTCATTTCTTGCTGGGGGATATATAGGATTATCGATAAGGAGCAGATTATAAATCTTTTGGGCAACAATTATCATAGTAGATGCCCTTTTTATTGCCAAAGTCTAAGCATTAATACCCTCCCCCCCCCCACTATCACAAGCATGGCGCCATGAATCTTTGTTCAGATATTCACTTACTATCAACTTTTTCGTATCACGGAAATACAACAATAGCCATATAATGCGCGTAAACAAGTGGAAAGCAATAAAAAAGGTACATGCATTACAAACATGTCAGCAGAACTTATGACGCAACGCAACTATTCAACTATAAACAAAAAAGATAAATTACTCCGTAATGTTTAACAGTCCCGCCAATAGTAACAAAGGATTCCTGTCATTATTATTATTTTTCTATGTGACGAAACCATCAACGGAATACAATAGAAAAGACAAGCACTCTTTTATGGGCATACTTTATTCGAAATAGTTTTATATGGTTTCCTCTTAGGCTTATTTGATACGTCTATGGCTTCTTTTTTATTTGATTTTGGTCATATCGCATTTAGAGCTGTCTGATCCAATTCCTTTTCTTTAGGCGCCCATTCCACCGACCAGCTAGGGCTGTTTACAAAAACAGTGGCGTGGTAGCAGACATTCAAGACATAGGCGGGGTTTCCACCGACCTCGCATTGCTGAATTGACGGAAATGTTTATTTTCCTCTATGCCATAGTTAAAATTGATTAATGATCATACAGTAAAATCACAAACAAACAAACTAAAATTAAAAAATGGCGTCATGGGATATGTTAAGTACAAACATTTTAATAGATCTCTATAAAAAGAAAAATTCTAATTTCCGTCAATGTCAATTGCATTCTGCAATGCGAGGTCGGTGGAAACGCCACCTAAGTCTTGAATGTCTGCTACCACGTCACCGTTTTTGTAAATAGCTCTAGCCGGTCGGTGGAATGGGCGCCTTAAGCTCACTATTAAGGTTTGCTTAGGTGGCTATTCCATCTGTCAATAATCCGTCATTTGTGCATCAAAAATTGATGAGATGTTGAAGATTTTTAAGGAGAATATTATGTAGATATACTTAACTTATCTATTATAAATTAAGTTATAATATGGTAAAGATTGTCAGATTGATGCAAAAATCACGGATTATTGACAGATGGAATAGCTGCCTTATTAGCAACAATTTTTTATTACGCGGATGATTTGGGCAGTGAAGAGTGGCGCCCATTACCCGTTGGAACGTTTCCATGAAGAATACTGGACCTGCCGGGCAGTGGTAATAATAATAATATATAATAAGATATAATAATAAAAATAATAATATTGTAAATAGAGGTGCAAAACGTGCCAGAGGGATTTTAATTTTTTTATTATTTCAAGAATCTATATGCGCACGCAACATTAGAAAAAATCAATATTACAATAAAATGCATGAAATATAACTATTTTTTTTAAAAACAAATAAACTAGGCTACTTTTTAACCAGCACCAAAATTCGTATTACTTACCCATTTTTGAAGAATCCATTAATCCCATTTTTTTTACACAAATAACATAACAAAATAACAGTTTTTCACAAACACAGTATATATGAGTCTGCACAAAGTATCGGCCAATCCACACTTTACAATTGCCGTCTTACTATAATTATGATTTGACCTGGAATTTAGAAGGCAAAAAACATGAAAGTTGCTCTTATATGTGTATATGTGTTTTTGGAGAAAGTTCGAGAATCATAAAGCTAAAAAAAATACCCTTTGGTATTGTGTATGAAGTAGTCTTCTTCTATTTGGATACACCGAATATTTATTTGACCAAAAATATAACTTGACTGATTTTTGGGGCATCCAGGGATGACCAATGTCCAGGGGCGTAAAGTTGGGGGGGGGGGCACGGTCCAACTTCCCCCCCCCCCCCCAGCTCCTTTGGGGGAGGGGGCGGGCTTTGCCATACCTTACTACTATTAAAATGCGTAAAACCCTACTATTTTGCTCTTATATTTTCAATTTTTCCTTAAATCCTACCTGATGACGTCATAAGGTCTACTTAGTTTTGCCCCCACCATCATTCTAAAACTTGACACCTCTGCCAATGTCTATCTTCCATATCTTTTTAAAATATGACATGCTTAATTTATTAATTTTAAATAATGAAAGGAACGTGCGTAATCAGAGAGCCTATCTCATTCATTTTAGAATGAAATTTTTTCAGTTTTCGCTCTCACTTTATAACATTAAAAATCATGACAGCCCCAAGTCTTTACATATCTTAAAGCCAGAGGTGTGGGGGAAATTAAACAACCCACACCTACAACTTGAAGCAAAGGGGGAACTTTGTAAGGCCTGCCTCATGCACAGCCAAGTGTGAGCGACTGGATCCTATACTACAAGTTTTCGTCTACCTTATAAAACTCCCGATTGAACTGAGAGCGGCGAGAAATGTTTCTAACTTCCCTAAATTGCTTAGAGACCATCTCTTAGAGAAAACTTTGTACACTGTCACTGAGGCACTAGCACAATCACAATGTCAGAACTACTTGATTTTGACGATATTTTGACGCGTTTACTTTCTTGTCGATTACTTATTTGTATAATTTAACAGAACTATATATATATATATTTATTTATATATTTTTTAGAATCATTCGCCCTGTACGGATAACATTGTTCCATTGTCACTGGAAAAAGTTTATTGGGCCATCTTCTTAGCTGATGGCTTTCTCAAAAAGTTGTGAAATGTTGCCTGTGGTAACTTGATTCAAACTTGTGTAATTTGTCACAGAATTTGACAGATTTTAATACAGAGATCCCTCTTGCGTTACCTGAGTTTATTCAATATATTTTTAAAGGAAAGTGATTTTGAAAAAAAATATATTATTTTCAAGCTCAATTTTTTTTTATCATCTCATTATTTTGTGTAAATAAATTGCCATCATTCGTCTTTTCCCGAAGGAGAGACTTTGCGGTGAATGACATTTTGAGAGAATTTCTTTTTTTCCCAGTTTTTTTCGAAAGCTAGCAACTCACAAAATACAACACTATTATATATTCACAATACAATAGACTTGTATTTTCGTTTTTCTGTGCGGCCAAAGTACCGGAGCAGATTTTGAAATTGAAATTGAAAACGACTTTATTGAATAAAAACAAAACAAAAGGCGAACAATAAGACTATAAAGTCTTCTTTTCATGCTAACCTTAAAAACAAACATATTGCTGTATTAATACATAGATGCTTAAAATTATAGCGAAGAAACAAGAGAAGAAGAGGGAGGAGGAGAAGGTTAAGGGGGGGGGGATCCATTTTAGAAGAGTTTTGAGTTTAAAATGCAAAGTATTCTAGGTACAGTTTAAACTTGACATTATGTTTATTTGTGGTGGGATACTCAAGTCTATGTCGGTCAGGCCACTTTCTTATATACATACAATACAATAGAGCTATATTATTTCCATTAGAATGCTTTAAAATTAAACCATGCCGCAGAGTTCAGCCCGTGAGCAGCTTATATTATTATAATTGAAAAAAAACGCCTAGCCTATTATTGAGTAAGTGATTTGTAAGTAGGTAATGTGTGTAAACGTTATTGTCTTGTCTTCGTTTGTCGGTGGTAATTCATTGAGATGTGTTTTTAAATATTTTCTATATACTAGTATATTCAGGGACGCCGAGTTTTAAAAATTCTGGGGGGGGGGCAAGAATTCGGTGCTCTGGAAAGTATTAAGAAAATGCATTGGTAAATGGTTACTTAAAATAACTATAATGCAGAAAACCTTGACCGACGCACACTCGCTCTTTCTATAAAATTTTTGACTAAAGCCTTTATATCAAAAATCATTCGAAAGTTGTCTACACGAACAAAATTGGCGCGAAAAAGTTTCTAAAAGTTGGTTAGGTGCAAATTCCAATTAATAATAATTATTAATTAATAATAAAAAAAATTATGTTATTTATTTTTATCTTAATGTTTGAAATATTTAGGGAGGCAAATAAATAAACTGCACTGAGGGCGCTGCCCCCCCCCCCCAGAAACTAGTCTGCGGGGGCAAGATGGACCGTCCCCCCCCCAAGTCGGCGTCCCTGAGTATATTCAATTAATTAATAGTTTGAACGTATCTTGGGAGTTTGTTAAAGTGCGAAAGTTCTATAGTCTGTATGTCAGTCTCGTACATATACTGTAGACCACTGAAGTAAACTCAATACTGTAGTCAACATAGAAATACTAGTAGGATTCAAATATAAAACATAAATGAAACAAAAATCATGTGGAGAGGAGAGTGCAATGATAATAAAGTCTGGAGAAAGTAATTTCCAATTTAAGTTGGCGACGGGCCGGTTTTTTTTCGAAATGGCGCCAACAGAGTACCAGACGGAGAACGACACTGAATTTTCGCCCGAGCTTTCCAGCAGAGTTTACGATCGCTGAAAGTCAGGGTTACTTCTTACTATGGGGGACTCAACTCCTCCCCCCCCCACCCGGTTTTCTCATGCGCACCAGAGAAAAACTAATTTTTAGGAAAGTCAATGGGGGACATTGTACTGCAGGGAAGATCCCTTATGCATTCATATGCTAGTGTGTAATTTTTTAGGGGAGGAATGTCATGACCCCCCCCCCCCGCCGTGGATCCGCCATTGTAGTGTACAGTACGTACACATGTACCAGTACAGGATACATTGTATTATACTGAAGGTGCGTTCTAAGTACGCATGATAAAGTGTAAGTTACGAGTAACTATAACAATTGAGGGACAAGAACTGTCACCATTGACTTACACTTTTGTAGCCTCATGGTGACTAAACGTTCACTTTCAGTACAGTACTCTTTTCCATTTTTTCTCAATTTTTTCAAGTTTTTTAAGCAAGTTTACACTTTCTTAACAGAAAAAAATGTTTAAAAATTGATAATTTTACACTTAAACTCATAAATTTGAGCACATTCTTCAGGAAAACTGACATTACACATCTGACAACCCTAATTGGTCGTACATGGCAGATGGCCCGCCAAAACACTCTATCGTACCTTTGAAACCCCACTAGATTTGGAAATTTCTAAATTGTAACATGCTGAATTCCCAAAGAAAAATTAATCTTGAGGAACAAAGTTATACTCAGCAGGGAGCACGAAAATTGCAATGCTTAAGTTGATACGTAAAAGCGTACCCCAAAATAAGAAGAAAAAAGCAGAAGAACCTACAGTAAGGACGATGAAAATAGTCCATACAAGTTGAAGAAGACTTCACAAGTGAGCTACTACATCCAAGGTGTTCTAAACTAATTTTGTACTGAATACAAAGACTCGTATTTGTACTTGGTTAAGTCAGGCTTCCAACTGTTGCACTGTGTCAATGGTAAGCTTGACACAGCTTGTCCACTATCGCTTGTAGCCGGTGTAGGTTGACGTCGTGGACGTATATACCAGTTTGCCAATGACCCAAAATTTTTACGGAAACATTATAAATAATGTCCGAAGTCACTCCGAAATCCATGGGGTCGTTGGCATTGGCAAGTGACCAATGGGACTGAATACAAACAATTTACTGCTCAGAATTAAACCATCCCTTGGTCACCATTACATTTATGTATTAATTTTCAGCGGAATATTTCTTTGAATAACGGCAATCCAACATTATTTTGACACATCATCAAAACTGACAGGTTGTGCAGTACGTCAAATGAAAAAGAAATAGTGGGTTCTCAACTACGCAATTGGGGGTCCACTAAACACGCCGAGCATTGGGACCACCTGTAAAACGCCTGGACGGGTCATCCATCTCAAAGATTGGACGCAGATGGATCCCCAGCCAAAATTTCACTTGTTCAAAATGAGTATACAAGACGGCCCCCAAAAGCTAATAAAATGCCGCGGCGCTTTGCCGGCGTATTAAAAGGATCGGCTTTTGCCAAACAGCCAAGCTGCTACGAGCGTACATGGACTAGCAGCATCGTCTTAATTGCAAAATGGCAAAAGGTTTCTGGCGAGCTCTTAAGACCACGTAGACATAGGGCACCATCACCGGGACTTTATATGGCGGATTCAAGTTACCAGCCCCCCTATTATGGCGATTTATATTTTTTATATTTATTTAATACCGGGGTTTATTTTTGAATGCTGCATTAGTAAGGTGCCACTTAAAATATTCAAATAAGAAATATTCAAATATTCAAAATTAATGAATTATTGGAATACAAGAGAATAGATTGTTTTACTATTGAAGGAAATTAAAATATACAGGTAGAATGAAGAACCTTCCAAACGTTTCGTCAACATCTGCGGTCGACATCAGAGCACATCCCCCTGCCCACAGTTGCTGCTGAGCCTCCAAGATACAATCTTATAGGAGTCTACGCAGTTCCACTGAAGATGCCGACCGCAGATGTTGACGAAACGTTTGGATGTTCGCTTTCATTTCGACCACGGATTCTACTCCGGCTGTGAAAGCCTTTGCTGTTACATTATACTGGTAGAATTTTGAAATTTTTATACATCTAAGGGAGAACAAATAGAATTGAACACCAAAAATATAGCCTAGGATTAATTTATAAATTGGAATTTTCCGTGGATATTGCACTCATTTGTTTAAAACAATTGAGGAATTGACGACACAAACTATCAAAATGTAGGGGAACATTTTTTATATGGATGTGAAGTAATTGACAGCTCTGCTATTGATATTTCCAGTGACATTTGACTTCACTAAAAAAAACATAATCTATTAATTTAAAAAATCTATTGTTTAATAAGCCAAAGCGTGAGAAAGAATATATGACAAATTAACACATTTCCAAGGTGATAAATATTGATAAGGGAGAGATAAATGTGGTATAGCTAAGAGGGATTAGGGTTTTTAGGCAAAGAAAATAGTTGACACTACTATGCATTGTATTGTGCTATCCCACAGTCTACGGCAGAATAAATAAACCATTTAATGGTGTGTTAATTTTGGTCTGTAGGTGTTAATACATTACATAATATACGGTGTAATGGATTTCAAACAAGGGGTATAAATTTTAAAAAAACCTACTATGAAGCAACTTATGTAGTAAAATATGTGAAATGAATATGAACTTTTTAACATTTTGTAGGATATCTTCATGAAAATTTTGTTAGGCCTAGCTGCCGGTACTGACACATTTGCTTTATATTTTTCTATAAAAATCCTTCTAGCCTACATTTTCTGGTCATGCTTCGGAGGGCGGTCCCGGGCCTTCCTAGTTGAGTGTAAGAGAGGGCTTTATAGCCCTAACTCCGCTAGGTTGGCTTAGTAATAGAACAAAAAAGTCAATATTTATTTATTTTTATATTTTATTAAAACCCCGGATATAGTGGGAGGCACGGCGTCAAATGGCTAAACAGCCGAGGACGGAGTAAATATTTTTTAAGCAATCAGGCGCGCATTTAAAAAACATTCTTGGGGTTTTGACACTGAAAATTAATTATTTTTTAAGTCCCCTCACTAGCTTATACTAGACGGTCTCTCAGCAGGCTATTTCAAGTATCCAGCCATTAGTTAGGATACTTGGCAGATATAAGATGAGCAGTGCCATCCCAACAAATCAGCTACCTACCTATAACAATCAGTCAATAGGTTATTATTGGAATATATCGAATGAAAAAAAAAAGAAATAGAAATAGTTCTTAGTAATAAACATTAAAATGTTTATCCCACTATTATTACTATTGTTATTGATGGCCTGATATTATTTCGATAATGTTGATATGATGTTAATAATAATATTATAAAGTCATTATTGAAAAAAAATTAAATATAGATAAAGCGAGATTAAGGTCTTACACATAACTGTACATAGCTTAATTGAAATGTGTTATCATGGTAATATAGCATAGCCAGTATAGTCCTTTATTATAAAGGCCATATAGACTTTAGAGTACAATAGAATATTTTATAATAGAAATATTAAAATACCTCACGATTTGGACTTTAAAAACAGATTTCCAACGAGAAAAATAATAAAGAATAATAAAATTAAATGTATAGCATAAAATAATCAACAAATACTGAAGCCCGGTTTTTCCTTCAACTAACGAAACATCGAACTTTACCCAAATCCACAGCAACCAATAACAAAAACAACTTTGAGTCCTCACACAAAACAAACAACACACAAACACAGAAAAAACGTGGTTATCGATCAAAATATTACGTAAAGTTGCGATGCCGGCACATGAACTGAGCAGGGTACAACCAAGCTAGCAGGCCTATAATAACGCAACTGTCGGCTCTGGAGTACTGGACTCAAGGGCTGCCTCCAGCTCGATTATTCCATTGGTTCTTATCGGGCTTCGCTTCAATATAGGATATCTCCAGGGTGTTCTTCCAATTTGTTTGCATTTTCCGGTTTCTCTAATTGCTGACTGACTTTTATCCCCTGGAGAGCGGTAGAGGTTGTTGATTTCTATTATTTTCGTATTTTATTTTATGTGAAAGACCTACTGTAAAGACCAGGCCCGTACCCAGGATTTTTTTTTTGGGGGGGGGCAAGTACAATTTTTTTTGTAAATGATAGATACATCCGTAGTGGTTTTAGTAGTTTTAGCTAAAACTCTTACATTATTTATTATTTTTTTATCAAATTTAGGGGGGCCATGGCCCCCTTGCCCCCCCCCCCCCTTGGGTCTTGGTAACGACTCGGAACGTGAATGAAGCGTTGGAATAGCCTACTGCTTTTATGTATAGGCTATTTCGAGCATTTCGGCATTTTTGTGCCTTGTTTTTTTTCCGCTTGCCAGCGGAATGTTGCTCATTTTCTACGTAGGTGGCAGCTGCTGAGTTTTATAATTTTGCTTATATTTAGACAAATTATTATATATTATTAGAATTACTATATATAAGTCGGGTTCATAAAATGTCCATAAAAAATAATTATTCCTATTCCCGGCGTAAAGTTAATTGGTAAACGACTTAGTAGGGCTGCATTAACTGTACCTAGGTATTTCTCCTAGGTCATGCAAAACACTGAAACCGGGGCCTATACGACCTATATGAGCCAATGAAGTCAAGGTACTCGTACTTATACGTGTATATTAAAATAGTTTAATGTAACAGCAAAGGTTTTCACGGCCGGAGTCGAATGAAGAACCAGTAGAATCCGGGCTGATGGGCCGTGGTCGAAATGAAAGCGAACTTCCAAACGTTTCGTCAACATCTGCGGTCGACATCTTCAGTGAAACTGCGTAGACTTCTAAGATTGTATCTCGGAGGCTCAGCAGGGCAGATGTTGACGAAACGTTTGTAAGTTTGCTTTCATTTCGACCACGGCCCATCAGCCCGGATTCTACTGGTTCTTCATAAAATAATTTATCCCATAATAAGTAGATCTTTGACTATTTTAGACATTTTTGCATGTAAATAGTTTAAAGGATACTTAGCTATAGTCTCATTAAATTTGGGGATGATTGAGCCCCTGAGCACCATACCAGTCAGCTTCAATACAGGGGATACGCCCATAAGAACATCTCATTAACAACATTCTCTTTCGAAACCAAAAACCATTAAAAGTCGGCGAAACCGAATGAGCAAAGTCAGGGCCTTAAAAATCTACCTTGAATCGACACACCGGCTTCGCATCCTTTATAATTATCCAACAAAGCGGCAAGGACAGATTAGGGTAAATAATTAGTGCAAAAACTTGATAAGTGTCCCACAGCCCTATTTAAGGAACTGAAAAGGGACGCGAAAATTATACGGATGGCCGGTAGGCCACCCAAAACTACCGAGTGTCTGAAATTTGAACTCCAATAGACGCAAAAAATGCCGAAAATTACCCAAAAATTAATATAAAACCACTTGTCAACTTCGGTTCGTTTTCCTCATAATTTATCGGTTTTACCTTTGTTTTCCAAGCGTAAAGACCCGTCTTTTAATAATTTATCTCGATGGCCATATGTTAGCTACCTAAACCTAAGAGCACTTCTTAATATTTTGTTAAACTTTGCATTGTGTAATTAGGTTATCAGGCGTGAAAAGCTGTGAGATTTAAAAAACGTTTTGAGCTCAGAATAAATTTTACAAATAAGGCGGCTATTCCACTTGTCAATATTCCGTCATTTATGCATCAATAATAAGTCTCTACCATATTATAACTTAATTAATAACAGATAAGTTAAGTATCTACTTAATAGTCTCCATAAAACAAAAATCTCATCATTTTTTAATGCACAAATGAATAAAAAATGACAGGTGGAATAGCCACCTAATGATCTTATGATATAAATTTCTAAAGAATATAGCCTACACTTTCTAAAGCGTCAAATCAAATACTTTAAGAAGCATTGTAAGAAGCATCTAATTTCTAACTCAGATAGTCCTTAGGTCCTGTCATTTTTTCTTGGAAAGGGGAACATAGAGTTTTTTTTATCGTTTATCATAGTCAGGATGATTAAATTAAAGCATATTTTGCAGTACCTACCAACTCTCAAATATCAGTCCATAAGCATAGGGTGAAAAGAGATATTTCTAAAATGGTCAAAGAATTAGAGCTATTGCCCCTTTCCCGAAGTTTGCATTTAAGACTATTTAAGACATTTAACACTATGAATAGCAAGGAGGAAAAGCAGAGTGATTACATTAAAATCAGCATAGTTTTTCACACCATCTATAATCATATTCGCATGGTGTACTTCACATTTTTGTCGAATCTCTCTATAGAGATGCTTAATTAGCCCGCTACCATTCCCTTTCATCAAGCCCTGTATAAACTAGTTTGGCATTTCCAGTGCTGTACCTGTTTTAATTGTACCATTATCATCGGCAGTGTTTCCTGCCGGCATGTTTCAATATGATATTAAAAAGAGCACTTATGCATCCCCGATGCCGTTCCACACGATAGACCCGTTCTGGCCCTGTGAGCACCCCTTGACTAACACCTCCTCTAACTTTATAACATTTCTGTACCTGTCTGCTTACTACGAAGGCCGTTAACCCATTGTGGTCACGCGAGTTTACTCCCACGCATGTATTTTAATAATTTCTTCGTCCACTTCTTCTCCTCCAATTTAATCGGCGTCTTCGTATTTTAATTGATTTTCTTTTTCATCTTAATCAATATTTACTTTTTTATACGTAGAATAGACCATTCCAACATATACCCTTTATTACTTCAGCTTCCTTTCTAGTGATCACAAGGAAGTCGTCAATAAATCCAACATCACCCCCACGCGGCCAGGAAAATGGTATTTATGGTATTTTTTATTCATCAAAAAACGCAAGACAATTAATAAATATCCAAGGGCCACACTAAGTGCACCCTGTTGAGGCGGGTATTCCACCGACGTCAATAGTGATGATGTTGGTGATATTGACGTGGTAGCAGACATTAAAGACAGTCTAAAAATGTCTGCTATCACCAACATTATCACTATTGACGTCGGTGGAATAACCACCTAAGGGGACTTGCGTCGTGGCCCTGCATACAGCTTGAAGAGGAAACTCCTTGTGCCTATCTTCATATTTAATTTTTGCGTATTCTACTTAGTTTTCTTTTTCATCTTAATCTATATTTATTTCATTGTACATAGAATAGACCATTATATTGCAGTATTATATGGTATATATAACACTGACATTAAATTAACTTTGGTTGAAGAGGTAACCTCCTCGTTTTAACCGAAATTAGAGGATATGGAAAAATAACAACAAATGTCAACATAATACACCCTTTAATACTTGCCTCTTCTAACTTGGACAGTTGTCTTTCTGGTGATCGAAATATCATCGGCAAATTCTTGTGCCTATTTTCTTCTTCAATTTCAGCGTATTCTAATTCGATTTTAGCCGTACCTCACTTCTCTCTTTACCATCTTCGTTACGACGATATAAAAACGCCGTCTGCCCTTCTCACACGCCTTATTTGATATCACCATGACTTTGACGTGAGTTATCTCCTACAATGACATTCCAGAAGGTACTTTTTGGCCGGGTACACTCGGAAAATTCTCGTAGTCGCGATGATTTGCCAACATCTTTTCCATTGTAGACTCCAAGGCCGTAGGCAAGGGGGGGGGGGCTTATTGGGCTGAAGCCCCCCCCCCCGAAATGAAAATTTTTGATAAAAATTTTCCTCCGGGGGAAAACCCCGGGCCCCTGTTTGTAGCAATATGAATATGCATTCCTTTGTAAGCTTTGCTGCTGTAAAACCCCACTGTTTAGCACTTATATGTGGATTTTTCCCCCCGGGGGAGACCCCCGAACCCCCTTCTTTGAGTTAAATGCATTATTATTTCTATGTAATCTAAACCGTCGTAGTATTAACATTACGATTTAATCCGCAAAATATTATATGCCAATGTTCGCACCAAAGCTGATTCCGCCTATAAATTGACGTTTGGTGTACCTATGCTATCATGTATACTCAATAACACCATTACTTCAAAAGGATACTCTAGATACAATTGAATTCTCAAGAAATTTTTTTACACTGGATAGGATCATAGTTGCCGCAGCCACCCCCGAAAAAAAATCCTGGCTACGGGCTTGGTAGACTCTGCGGGTCTGCACCAACCATTCAACAAGCTCTATTCCAACAATGGAAAAGACGACGACACATCTGTGTGTACCGGGCCTACTACTTTCAATACAAAATTCATCTTCAATTTCAGTATCACCACAATCAACAACCATTTTGTCTTTATTTTTATTCGTAAAGTAAGCTTACACTTCCGTGGTTTTTTCAGATTGGGTGATAGAATACACATGTAACCATATTTATCAGCAGAAGATTATCATAAGAAGATATGTCTGCACAGTGTTTACATATCGTTACCCTAAAATCAGAAGGGCGTACCATCAAAAACAACATTTCGAGATAATTGTGTCTGATGTTTGTGTCTGTATAGTTTGCAACAAACTGTCAGATACGCCCTCATAATCAAACATTTTCAGCCATATTTTTCAAGATTACATATTTTCGGTAAATGCAAAGGTAGAGCTCAAGGTCACTAAATCTGAACTGAACTCAATTTCGCCAAAAGAAATGTTGGTTACACCCTTCTGACTTCAGGGTGACGATATGTGTAATGTTTTCAAATTTTGTTCTATAAGAGAACGCGGAATTGTAACTTTTACTGTATAGGGTGTTCGACAATTTTGCCTCATCCCAATCGAAGAAATAACTGCTTCCTGTGATTCTGATCCATGCAGCAACTCGTTCAAAGTGACTACATTATGGCCTGAAGTCAGAACAAAAACGAATTACGAAGTTAAAAAGTTTAACATTTCTGTGACTGTTGCTGACTACTTACAATATACTTTCGCCAAAAGAAATGTTGGTTACACCCTTCTGACTTCAGGGTGACGACTGACGATATGTGTAATGTTTTCAAATTTTGTACTACAAGAGAACACGGAATTGTAAGTTTTAATGTATACGATGTTCGACACTTGCCTCATCCCAATCGAACAAATAACTGCTCCTTATGATTCTGATTCATGCAACAACTCGTTCAACTTGACTACATTATGGCCTGAAGTCAGAACAAAAACGAATTACGAAGATAAAAAGTTTAACATTTCTGTGACTGTTGCTGACTACACACAATATACTTTCCCCAAAAGAAATGTTGGTTACACCCTTCTGACTTCAGGGTGACGATATGTGTAATGTTTTCAAATTTTGTTCTATAAGAGAACGCGGAATTGTAACTTTTACTGTATACGGTGTTGGACAATTTTGCCTCATCCCAATCGAACAAATAACTGCTTCCTGTGATTCTGATCCATGCAACAACTCGTTCAAAGTGACTACATTATGGCCTGAATTCAGAACAAAAACGAATTACGAAGATAAAAAGTTTAACATTTCTGTGACTGTTGCTGACTACACACAATATACCTGTACGAACGAGGCCGTTCACCCACTCAGTCACGCGAATGTTCTCCCACACAGACTTATTATTAATAATAGCGTCGTATAGAAGTACGGTAGTACCTACATATAAAGTAGTAGTAGTACCGTCCTATGCCTCATTGTCTCGCATATGGAGAACCGCTAAAGAGCATAAAATTATATGCCTACATCTTGCCTAGTTCTCAAAGCTATTAAGAGGGGTCCCTGGATTCATAGCCTCATAAGAAACTAAAGGAATAGTCATTCCACTCTATTGTTTAATACGAAACAAAAGTCAAAACATATAAAATAATAAATATATGTATATATATATATATATAAATATAAGACAAGCATTGGCAAACTGCCCTTAGACGGTCACTGGGCAACCCGTTGTCCAATAATGCCCTCCTGATCGCAGTTTGCCACACACCACCAACTCATACCATACACACACAATACAGACAACAACACCGGCAAACTAACTACAAACCAGAAAGCGCGTTTACCCACACGGGTCTGGCGCTTATTATTAAAAAAAAATATATATAAATATAAATATATAAAAAATATAAGTTGTTTATTATACAATAGGTGGGAAATAAGGAAACAAGGACAAGCTACGTAGAAAATTAGCACCCCAAAATTTGTTGATTTTATTGATTTTTTATTTATATAACAAAGCAAGTCATTAACAATTTGGCTCATGGAAGTTGAAGAAGACTACTTCAAGCATCATGTAATGGGAAATATTACAGTTTTGGTAGGCCTACCATAAAAATCAGTTGTAACTAAAAATAGAATTTTAGGAAAAACTACAAAACCGAGAAGTATAAATACTCGATTATATGATGCACGAAGTAGTCTTCTGTAACTTAAATGAGCCAAATTTATAATAACTTGCTGAGTTAATGAAATAAAAAATGAAAAGTATTTAACTTTGGGGTGCCAATGCTCTGTCGTAGCGTATCCTCTTAACATGAAACTAAATTATCTCGGTGTGTCTAATGTCCATTACTCCCCTCTGGCGTGAAAAGAAAGATTTTTCCAAACTCCAGAAGATCTCATATACATTAGAAAGTGAGAGTATTACAAACGGAACTCATGAATACGTGGCAGTCAAGAAATAAGCACTCCGAGGCATGGAGGGGGAGGAGGGGGGGAAGGGGTTGCAATATAAGTAAGGGGTAGTCAAGAAGGCGCCCAAAATCTCCCCCAAACGCCCTCTAAATTGCCTTTTCCATGTCTTTCCCTACCGCCCCCAGGACAGCCCTTAAGCCGGTTAAAGAAATAAATGAAGTCGATATAAACCTGTTCGCATGCTGCCTTTGTAGAAGACGGATTGTTATTTGTTTAAGTTACGTGAAGGTATCCATAGTGGTTCATCAGCATCGTATATGAGGTGCCTCTGGATATCCTGAAAAGGATATTATTATGACTACGGGTTTTTTTTTGTAACAAAATCAAATGAAATATATTTAATTACTATTTATTTACTATTTTTCTTGTACAATTTCTTAGCAATGTGGTTCAGAGGGGCACCTTTGGGCATTTCCGTGATGGGTCCCTCAATCTAATCCAAAAATTAAATCTAATCCTAAAATTAAATTAAAATTCAAATGGAGAAAACGTTCGAGTTTAAACAATTACAATTAAAGAATAAAACTAATTATAAAGTGAACAAATCACTTAAAATTAACACGTAATTAACAGTATTAGATATAGCTATGAATGTAGGTTTGCTAATAATGAATAATATATAATTCTTCTTAGATTAAACAATCAATTTAAAGTGTCCGAAAGTATAAAGTAAGATCGTGAAATAATAAACAGTCTCAGGTAGTTAGATTATGTCATTGTAATGCCTCACTGAATAGTCTCTTTTTTTAATAAGCTTGTATTTATTAGGTACGAATTTTTCCGACCGAAAACCATTTTCTTACCTTCGAGGCTGTGAAACGAGAAATTAATCAATTTAGTCAAAATTACCCAGGCCTGCTTTGTTTACAAATTATTCTGAAACCTGCCATGGTAAGAGTCAATCAGATAAAATTTAATTTTTTCCTTTTTGTCTTGGGTTAGGACTTAACTACAGTCATGGTTAGGAGTTACACCCTAAGTTCGGGATTGATTCCTTATTTAAATTATTTATGCATTTCTTAATCTAATCATCGAGCTTCATTAACAGTTTTTGATTTTTGTTTCAATCGAAACTCAGTGCAATTTATAAAATGAAGTATTGACTGCATGAGTTAAACGTAGAAGAAAAATATTCATAATAATTATAACCTCCATAAGCCTACCATATAAGGCTCATTTATGACGTCATTTTGTAGATGGCAGCACCAGTTGCACTGATATCAAAGCGTTGATTTTTCCGTAAGCCTCAATACTATTTTAAAATTATTTTATTTATATATTATTTGAAAGTGATATTTTTCTATAAATCATGGAGAATATATATATATATATATATATATAATTATATGCAGCGAAATAAGGTCCAGGCATAGTAAAAATATTTTAAAAAAATATTAAAAGAATTAATTAGATGCTAAGAGCTTAGCTTTCACGTGCAAACGGCGGCCATTTTGAATAATATGGATATCGGTTTGTCGTCAGCGAACCTAGTGACCAAAACTGTCCTTACAGAACCTCATTATTGTTCCATTACAATGCACATCCTTCTCCACATGAAGAATTTGCTCAAATTTGGTGAAGTAAAAGGTTTTATTTCTTTTCATAAATCCTACTCATTAGTTGATATGACCACCCACGGCGATTTTGTAGTCTTTAATATCGTAACGGCACTCAATAAAAAAGATGCCATCAAATGAATAATTCGAGCATTTCATTCGAAAGCAGCCAATGTTGCAGGCAAAAACTATAACCGTTCTCGGTGGTTTTTCGCACATAAATTGTCGCCCCCTTAATTGGAAAGACATTGTTCGGACATGATATCCTAAACAAGATGGATACCTGTCCAAACAAACGAAGATGAAGGGAAGCGGCACATCTTTTCAATGCAGAAGTTATCCCTGGTATTTAGATGGCCAAGTACTATACGCTAGTCGGATTGCAAATTCGGACATTGTTTTATAATCAAATCATCCCGTCTTGACCGTTTTTGTATATAAATGTTTTTTTTTTCGTTCAACATATCAAATGATGCTTTGTTTTTTAAGCAGTGAATAACTGAAGTTTTATTCAAAAACAAGATTAATTTTTTTGTTGCATTCAATTCTGCTTGCTAATATTATGAAAAAAATATATATTTTGATGGCTTTTTTGTTTGGCTGCTTGTCTGGTTTAGGGTGACTCTGCCAGGGCCGTAGACAGGCCAGGCCATTCAGGCCCATAATTAAGGTACTGCACCCAGCCATAAAAATATTGTAGGAATTGCTGATATGCCTGACAAGCTCAGTAAAATAATGTTTCCGGTAATGCAATGTTTCAGGCCCCCAGAACCCCCACTCCACCGACAGCACTCCAATTAAAACAATTTTTTTTTTAATCATAACGCTAAAACAAATAAATAGCCTTTTTGGTGAGTTAAGCCCCAAAAGGTTTGCATGAGGGAAACTCTCGAAATATTCATCCATACGGCCCCAGCCAACAATAAAAGTGAATGGAGGGGGGGGGGGGCTCTGATGTTCTTTACGGCCCTGGGCTTCGGCAACAATGTGTCTGACAGTTAAAATGAGAAAGACTATTTAAATATAGGGTATATTTTGGCAATAGGCAATTTTATTAAGGGGGGGGGGGGGGTTTGTACCCCACCCTGCATTGAAGGTAGTGTTAGGGCATGTAGGGTAGCGTTGGTTCGAGTCCCACACTTTCTACATGCTCTTGTGGCTATGTAAAACAGGTGGCCCATATGTAATATGTTAGTTAGTATGTAGTTATGTATGATAGAGGGTTCTGCAACAACTCCGGTTGGTTCAGCAATAGAACAAAAAGTTTATTAAATAATTAAAAATTTGTTAATCACACTTCTATAGCTTATACAGTTTTTACCCAATGGAATAACCAGCAAACTATAGTGTAATATTACACCAAAATGTCCTCATTTCGTTTTGTAAAAAAAACTAGCCTAATTCAAATAGTATAGTAAATTAAGTTTTATCGATTACACGGATTATACCAAAGTGAATTTTTTTTGCTAGTATACTAGACTACAATATTATGCAAAATATAGGGCCAAAACCCAATTTAGGAACCTCCAAACAGCCACCTGTTCCGAAAATACCTCACCTTTAGCCTCACGCTCACTACCGTCGTTTAAAAAAATTCAACATGCATATAAAAGGATTCAACTCCCATAAAAAAACCACTTGGTCCTTAAACGCCTCTAGGGTGAAGACAAAGTAGCTTGGCTGCAGACAAGGCGATTGCGACCGATCGTCATTTTGTAGTTTAATTATTTTTCTCTGTAACTTTATATTTTTGTACCGGACTATAAAATATGAAATATCCTGCATTTTTCTTACACTTTCTTCATAAGAAAGATTTTTTAAGTTAATTAAACTATTTAAATTAAATTAAAATATAGTATTTTGCTGAGTTTCTAAAGTTGCGGCAATGTGAGCACGATGAAAGCCAACAGGTGGGGCCCAGGGGCCAAAAAAATTGCCCTTAAGGCCCGGCGTGAGGATAGTGTTGGTCTTTGCGGGCTCGATCCGTAAACCCCTTATTAATTTTGGATAGCTATCGATGCATGGTAATGTAAGCAGAGGAGTCCGGCGCCATGGCGTCGAAAAAGGTTTATCATGTAAATTGTTTATTAGACTCAAGAATTTAAGGTACACGAGGCGCATGCCCGCGACTAAGAGAACCTGTTCTTCTTTTCGTTTATAATTGGTTTTGTTTTCTCGACGAGTCTTATTTAATTTGGGATAAAGCCTTCCTTTCCTAATTTGTTGGACGGGTTGAAGGGTGAACTGCTAGGGGTTGCAGTGATCTATTGGGTTTTTCGAAGCTTGCCGTTTATGAAGTTTATCGGAATTTTTTCGCTTCCGATTTAGGCCAAAAATGGTTGCAGTGATCTATTGGGTTTTTCGAAGCTTGCCGTTTATGAAGTTTATCGGAATTTTTACGCTTCCGATTTAGACCAAAAATGGTTTGCAGTGATCTATTGGGTTTTTCGAAGCTTGCCGTTTATGAAGTTTATCGGAATTTTTACGCTTCCGATTTAGGCCAAAAATGATTTATCGAGCACTGAAATAACCGGCAAACATGGGTGGCATGGGCCTTACCCGGTATGCAATGTACTATACATGAACTCAGTGAGAACGAGTATCACACAGCCGAACCAGTTTAAGTCCCATCACACACGCACTATCCATTTTTTGCAAAAGATAAAATTCTACAGGCTTTATTAATTGTAGAGCTATCCCTTAGGAATTAAAAAAAACCTGAAGGAATGTTCCTCCACATTTTTATGTTTGTTATGGTTTGATTTCACCATGTAGGAGGCTGTACATACTAGTACAATAGAACGCAAAGATTAAATATCCAATATATATTAAAACACTTACCCTAATAGCATTCTTGTAGTTTCTCTCTAACTATCAAGGGCGAATTTTGCCTCCAATTTAGGGGGGGGGGGGGTCAGCGGTCAGGTTCGGTGGATTATAACATTAAAAACATAATTATTTTTAATTCCCGCTGTAAACCCATTGTTATCTAGTGTAAGTTAATTTATTTGGGGGGGGGGGGGGGACTTCTCTTTCGGTTTTCTCTTAAAGCATCATTTTCATCTTTCGTCTGGTAATTGAGAATTGTCCTCTAATAAGTCGCCGTTACAAGTCAGTAGTCTAAAAGACATGTAACTAGCGCTCTGATTGGCTAATAATGACGCACATTGATGACAGTAGGCTATAGGTACACTGGTACGCACGTGTATTACCTCCAGACCTAGCTGCCCAGAGTGAATCATTATAATGCCATTTAGGACAATTGTCAGCACAACATGTTTGTGGCCGTAATTTACACAGATTGGCCACAGTTATGGATCGAGTTTCACCGAACATTATACCTTTAAAGAAAATCAAATTTCAAAACTGTGGCCAATCGGTATTAGTGGCGGCCATACATACTAGTTATCAAATGTAGAGGAACATTCCTTCAATTCACCATAAGTCCTCAAAGAAACATAGTTCTACTAATTTCCTGTGAAATTTTATTATAAATGCATACTCCTGTAAGGACTTCTCTTTCGGTTTTCTCTTAAAGCACCATTTTCAAGCTTACCGTACGTGAAATAGATAAAAAGCATCACAGACTGGTCATAATTTTTATGCCTCAACAGTAGTAACTAGATCTAGACCCTTTTTCTATCAACCACCTAGCCGGGTGGACATTACCTTTCATTCCACTGTAACCAGAATTACAACTCTGCTCAACAAACACTCACACTTAGACCCATTTTTTGATAAATTAACAGTCTATAGAAGAAAGTATCTTAATGTTTTTGCTGAAATTGCCTCTTTTTAGGTATTTGTTTTAATGCCATTGCGTCAGCATTGAATTTATTGTTTCTATTAGTTAAGTTATATTCTACTGTTATGTAAATGTTATTATTAATTTAGATTATTGTACAATGTATATGGTGAACACTGTTTTTGTACAATTGAAAACTTATTCTATTCTATTCTAACTCCAAAAGTTACCAGGTATGCTAAGCAAATAACGATAATGTGGTTTTAATACTCAGCACTTAATATCCCAAGTTGGCTGGTAGCCGAAAAACTGTTAACTGCAAAGGTACTATAAAGGTATAAAAGGAACGCACAAAACAGACAGACAAGAGTGAAGAAGAATACAACATTCGCTGCAAACCAATCTCTAGATTGCAACTCGAGAAGAAGGTTATTCCCTTTAATAACGAAAGCTGTATTATTTATAATATTTACACCTAAAAAGGTTGAAATTGTAGTTGTGGAGAGCAATAATTATTATTCACTCCCATTTGATATGATTTATCATTATGGTATGTACCTATATATTGTGCTATTGTATTCCTCACTGGCTGCAATATAATGGCATTTTGCATCTGAACCTTTTTTATTTGCGAACCAGACTCGCCATTAGCGGTATCGGGTATCAATTATCACTTTGTGGTTGTTTTGTACTTCAGTAGCAAAAATTGTGAAATATATTGTTATATTTTGCATTACGCTGTGCTATGGAGAACTTCGATAACGGACACCAATTATCACTTCGTTGCTGGTCTGTACTTCAGAGTAAAAATTGCGAAATATATATTTTTATTATAGCCTTTTCATTCTGCTATGTTATAGAACTTGCCTAATGGGCCGCAAATATTGAAACCTAAGCCTTGCACTAAGGCACCTGTTCCTGAACCTGCTCATATATAAGCATACCTATAATTGTTTTATTGTTGGAATTAAAGATAAAGATAAAAGATATTATACAGTATGAGTATCTGTGCTCTGTCTTTGTCTTCATTGCAGTGCAATATTGCTCCCAGGTATTTGGATGTCTTTATCTTTTTTGCATAGACAAATAGACCGCAGTATTTCAGCATAAGCTTTATCTGTTTCAAAATAAAGCTAGAACCCCCCCCCCCCTTTGGG
This sequence comes from Psococerastis gibbosa, assembly GCA_963971405.1. Lineage (NCBI taxonomy): Eukaryota > Metazoa > Arthropoda > Insecta > Psocodea > Psocidae > Psococerastis > Psococerastis gibbosa. Next base: position 23,341,316 of record OZ020490.1, on the reverse strand, counting down.
AGCAAGTGTATAGTATAGTGTTAAATATGCGGTACACTCCGGTGGGGCAGCATGAGAAAGTGCAAAGTAGCCTACAAAAATTACCCGTTAAATTAAAAGAGGGCGAAATTATATCAAACTAAAATCATCTCAATAAAAAGTACGCCGATGCCACAGCAGCAAAAAATATAAAGGAATCTAATTATTCGTCAAAAGTTACAAGCATTAATAAAGTCATATTAACTATTTAAGACGAAGAAGCAAGAGGAATTTATATCATGAATTCAAAGCGCATTATCCAGTATGATTGCTCTCATTGATCGACACAAAAAATTAACCACAAGGCATTTCAAATAGCCCACAGGTGCCATATAAATACACGCGGGCCAGTAGCTCTATTTAGGTTTATCAGGCAGCCGTCTGGCATGCCTAAAATACCAGGTACCTGTTTAGCATTTAGCTTCCTCGGGTTTCTAAGATTGGAGCGGTGTAGTAGTAGCAAAGCAGGTGTGGGCTTCTGGGAGGCTCGTGCCTCCAGCGTTGACCTGTGGCCCTGAAAAACAGCCCCTACAACTGCCAGAGCCGTTGAGACAATCTGTGGACTTCGGGTCAGATAGAAATTCGGGTCTTCTGCTACCCCACCCCTACAATATGCTATAGATATACTATAATACATAATAAATAAATAAGGACTTTTTATTGTTTCTATTATTAAGCCAACCTAGCGGAGTTAGGGCTATAAAGCCCTCTCTTTTTACACTCAACTAGGATGACCCGGGACCGCCTGCTTTACATGCCCTCCGAAGCATGGCCAGAAAATGTAGCCAGTGTGGGACTCGAACCAACAACCTTTCGGGTGAAAGTCAGAGTCCGTACCACTACGCTACATGGTTATGACAACCATGAATTTATTTTGGGGAAGACCAAAAATTTTGAGACCTGATGGTCTTCACAACAACAAGCTACCCCCTCCCCCCTAAACATTATAAAGTGACACACTGACCTAACAGGTACAAGGCCGTAGCCAGGATCTTTTTTCGGGGGGGGGGGGGGGTTACAGAAATTTCATTGGATATTACATAGTGGCTTTTATTTTTCCTCTCAAAATCCGATTCTATCTAGTATCAAGCCATTTCATTTCGGGGGGGGGGGGGGGTTTCAAACCCCATGAACTCCCCCCCCCCCTTGGCTACGGCCTTGAACAGCTAGTAACCTTGTAGCATACAAAGCAAGTTTTACAAAATCTTAGCCATACATACACAATAAGTACCAAAATTATTTTATTTTATTTTATATTATATTTTACCTACCAGATGCTTGCCCTCCTGGGTCTTTGACAATAAATAATTCTTAAAATTTATTTGGGAATGGGTGATGATGCGGGAAGAGGTGGAATTCGTATTTAAAATAGAGGATTAGATGGAATGGATACTGGGTAGTTGTATGGTTAATGTTTAATTAATTTTTTATTTTATTTTAGGGCAGGGAAAATTATAACAAGACAATGACGTGACAATCCGTATACTGCATATATATGCTACTATCAGTAATTCTCCTACCCGCGGCTACTATACGGCATCACAAATTAAAAAGGCTGTCACGGCCGGAGTAACGTGACGAAGCAGTATAATCCGGGATTCGGTTAGCGTATGGTATCCAAGTGTGGGGTGGGACCTTTGTTACAAATTTAAATTCACTTGTAGTTACCCAAAAATACCTTATTAGAACAATAGTAAAAAAAAATAGAACTTGGCCATCATTCCCTCTCTTTGCGTCTCTCGGTTTATTCCCGCTGCGGCACTTGTTCTTATACAAGACATTGCGAATTTTTTACTCTATCAGTGGGGACATGGTACAGAGACCCAGACCAGCAAATACTAGAAGAATTGAGCACCTTGTAGTACCAAGGGCATACATAGCAAATTTTACCAAATCCTACCAATATATAGCACCAAAATTATTTAACTTACTTAATATTTGTCCTGGATCGCTGTCAATAAATAAATTTTCCAAATTCGTCCGGGAATGGCTGATGAGACGGGAAGAGGTGGAATCTTTATTTGAAATAGTGGACTAGACTGTTATGTGTTTACGAGAGATCTGTTATTAATATGTAAGTGTAGTTTAATAAGTTAAATTAAGTCTAATTGATTTTTTTTCTTTTTCTTTAGTTTTAGAGTAGGGTAAATTGTTATAGGTCTCCATGTGGGGCTTTACAATTATTGTATTTAAATTGTTCTATATTTAATACATTCATTCATTTAATTTGGGGGGGGGCAAGAACAAATTTTTTATAAATGATAGGTACATCCGTAGTGATTTTAGTAGTTTTAGCTAAAACTCTTACATTTTTTATTATTTTTTATCAAATTCAGGGGGCCCATGCCCCCCCCCCCCCATTATACATTGGTTTTTAATTTCTTAAGAGTCAAACTTAAATTGACGAGGAAACATTTCTATATAGGCTATGAACGTATTTTTTCC